>CM076584.1:571572491-572124236 GCA_034641835.2 Pinus albicaulis | reverse complement strand
ATGATCCATCCTTCTTATACACCAATATTACTAGAGTAGAGAAAGAACTTTGACTAGGTTGAATTATACCAGCCTCTAACATTTCTGTGATCATACGTTAAATTTCGCTCTTTTGGACATAAGGATATCTGTAAGGCCTGATTTTTGGAGGAAAAATTCCTGGAATCAAATGAATAACATGATCATGATCATGAATAGGTGGGAATCCTTTGGGAGTTTCAAACACCTTGGAATGATTGTCCAAGACTTTTTGGAGATCTGGAGAAATAGATGATTTTGATGTTGGAACTTATAGTGAGCATAATTGTGCAATCACGCCTCATTTTTATTTCTTCAGAAGCTTTGTCATGACATTAGATCTTATTATCTTTCCTGGCTTCCCTGTGATACCCTGTAATTTGATTTCCTTTCCTTCTGAAAAAAATTTGAAGAAAATTTCTTGAAAATTAAAAGCTACTATCCCCAAAGAATGTAACCATTGTACTCCTAATACAACATCACCACTTCCCATTGGAATGGAAAGAATTGGAATATTCAATACATATTCCCCCATATTTAGCTTGATATTATGGCATTTTCTAGAGAAATTTGTAGTTCCTCCATTTTCAACCATCACTTAACATTATGGTGTTGGGTATAGGAAACAATTAAATTCCTTGGCTACCTTACAACGAATAAAATTATGGGTACTACTTGAATCAATCAACAATATTACCTTTTTCTTCTTGATATGTCCTTCTATATTGAGATTTTGAGGAGTGGTAATTCCTACCAATGCATTACACGATATGGTCGGACTCATTTCTTCTTATTCTAGGATTGGTTCCTGGTGTATATCCTCTTCTTTTGAATTTTTTTGTTCATTTTCTTCCTCCTCTTCACAATCTATGTAAAATAATTTCTTCTCAACACACTTATGACCTTTAGTGTATTTTCTATCACAACTGTAGCAAAGCCTTTTTTCTCTTTTTTCTTCCAATTGTTGTGGTGTCAACCTTGTAGGTTGTGGAAGTCTAGGAGTAGCAACACAGCTTCCATATTTATAGATGTGAGTGGTAGGCTTCCTTGTCGCCATAATTTTACATTCAATTTTTCTTTCCAACCTGAATGCCTTCTCCAATGAATCAAATTCCCAAACATGAACTTCATGTTGGATGTCATCCTTTAAAGTCCCTATGAATACATCAATCCTATGTTCCTCTAGAATATCAGTTACCCTTATATTCAATTTTTGAAAGTCCTCAATGTGCTCCACCATTGAACCCTTTTGTTTGAGATTTATGAATTGGCTAAAGAAGGTGTTGCTCTGTGTATCCTCATAATGTGCTATCATTTTCTCTGTAAAAATTGGCCGCGTGACAATTTTTTTACAGGAGAAAATCCATCGATACCATACAAATGTATTTTTTTCTAAATTAAAGTTTCAATGCATATCTTATGTGTGTTTTGCAAATTATTGAGATCAAAATATTTCTCCATCTGTAATATCCATGTTATGGGATCCTTGCCATCAAACTTCCTCATATCCATATTTGGAATATGGTGGTTCTTAAATCCAACATTAGAGTTTATGAAATCATGATTTACATTTATTTTTTTCTCATCGTGGGTTTCCTCTACTATATTTCCATCATTATGAATCATTTCTTGTATTAACCTTGTCATCAAAACTTCCATGTTTGCTTTTAGATCATTCTTCATGTCTTCCATGTTGTCTTTCATTTTTTCATCGATCTTAGCTTCCATGTCATCCGTCTTAGCTTCCATGCCATCCATCTTAGCTTCCATGCCATTCTTCAAACCATCCATGCCTTTATTCAAAACTTCCATTTCATTTTTTGTTACTCTTTGTGAGAGAAAAATTTGGTGCACTTGCTCTTGTAATTTTGATATGTCATGTTGCACTTCTTCTTATTCATGAGTCATAGTAGAGTGTTCTAAAGCCTTAATTGGTGCTAAATTATTTTTAGGTGGCAGTTTAGAACCCAATACTAATATATATGCTTCAATATGCCCTTGGAATCACTTCATACTGATTTTTCACACAAGTATTATGCAATTCGAAAAAAAAATACACACCTTTTTCTTGCTTTTGAGGAGCTCGATATTGTAACTTAATTATCCTTGTGATTTAAGATCATCAATATATGAAATTTGGCCTTGTAGTAGCCCTCTGAATCTTCTTTCGAATGCCAGAGGTCTGACCTGATTTGGATTCTTCAATTCAAAGTTATGCCCAATCTCCCACAATGACCTAATTATGGACTGGTTCAGAAAAGTGAACTTGTACGACGTGCCACATGTCGATGTTTCCTCCTTCAGCTCTGAAATTGATACAAAGGAAACTAAACTCCATGTACTTGCGGCCAATGTTTACATAATTCCAATCCGACACTCAGAGAGAGAGTTATGACGATTTTCCCATGGTCACCTCTTTGAGATGAAATTTGGGAGCCTGAAAAAAACTTAACTTCCACAGATCGTATCTTTGAAAATATTGCAAACCAAGATCTAAAATTTTTACAGGAAGTTTCTACGGATTTCGAATTTTCTCTGAAAAAATTTCTGCTTCTGAACCTTCTTAGGCAAAAATTTAGAGCGCAAATTCCACGATGACCTGTTTTAGGTGAAATTCAGGAGCTTGAAAAAAAGCCTAACTTCCACAGATCATATCTCCGAAAATATTGCGAATCAAGATCTGAAATATATCCACGACATTCCTCAATATTTATACTTCATTCTATAAAAAATTCAGCCTCTGATACTTGGTAAAAAAAAACTTTATAGCAAAAATTCCACGATGACCTATTTGGAGCAGTGAAACCCTAGAATCCAAAGCTCTGATACCAAATGTTATGAAACCAGCTCAAAAAATAGAAGAAAAGAGAGATCAACGCCTTAGAAATAGCCACTTCGAGGGGCCAACCTCCAATACATTACATAAGTGAACAATTCTTGGATGATACAAATGACCAAAACCTCCTTCTATATATAGGAGTCCATGGGGTCACAATATAATCCTAGCTGACCTAACAATAATAATGTAATGGCACAATAATAAAAATATTTGGGTTACAGAGTTACAACAATAACAATAAGGTGGTTACAATAACAAAAATAAGGGACTATACTAGTAATATAGGGACCTTTGTCACCATCTTCTTAAAACCAATGATCATGGCTTTTCAAAGAGAACTCTTTTGACATCATCTAATGAAAAGAAAATTTGAAATAAATATCATCAATGACGCCTTTAACATGACTCCAATGACTCCAATGAAATTTTTAAACTTCCACTAATTTGACCCTACCACCAATTTAAGGTTGTAACCTTTAACTTTGGGTGTATTGATCTTTGATTGGCAATAAATTTTGATCCAAGAGGCCATTTTTAAACTTCTATATACCACTGGAAATATCTTTTGAAGCTCTATCCAACTAAGTGGTTTCCAATAACACTTTAGATGATCTGCTAACCTGGAATTGGCTCCAAATTCTCTGCACCTTAATCATTATTCTTACAACCACCTATGCCTTTGTCACCATCTGCTTGCAACCAATGAGCATGGCTATTCAAAGAGAACTCTTTTGACATCATCTAATGAAAAAAAACTTTGAAATAAATATCATCAATGACAACTTTAACATAAATGCTTGACATCAATGACAAAATATTCTAACACAATCCAAACACATATTTTTTTAATCATAACGTTTCAAAATTCAAATAAGGGGCATACCTCAATAATTCCATAAATCCTTCTTCATATTCTTCTATAGTTATAATACCCTACCACAAATATTAAAACTCATTCAATTACCTTTATATGAGTTATTATTAAATATAACATTCCCAAAACTGTTCTTCCCAAGTTACATCGAAAATATCTAGTCTAAACTATGATATCAAAGAATTCCATCGTAATAAGGAAATGCCTTAAAATGGAAGATTTCCATACATGTTTTGAATCATTTGATTCACTCTTTCATTTGTTAACATTCAATTTGGTAACCAAATTCATGAATAGGCTATTCCAGAAATTGAAAGTAAACTTTATATCCCCATAAGAATATGATTTCTGGTTAATCCTTTGTAACTTTGCAATAAAATTTTAATGCAATGGTTGAACTACAAAAAGTATGCAAAGTAACATGTTTACTAGTCATCAACAATAAAAATCATCATTTAAATTCAAGTATGGATCAAAATATATTGAATTCCATAGTCAATACAAACTCATAATTCCTTCTCCCCATTGGCCATTTTTAATTCATGGTGATATCCAGGGGTTTTTAACCTTTTTAGGCCACCGGAAAAATTATGGGGAAATTGGCCTTTTTTTTCAATAATTTTAAAGTTGTTTGGTTCATTTTCCCAACATTTGGACAATAATTTTTAATTTTTGGGTCTTCCTTACCCACTTAGAAATTTTTTAATTCGAATTCATTTTTCCTTTTGATGTTTTTTGCATGTGATCTCTTTATCACCCTGCTACATATGAAGTTCCCAAAGACTGTTTTGATTTGTTTCATTGGATGATTCCATTTACTTATTGATTTCATGACCATTCTATTTTCCTACACATTCATTTAACATAATTCCATCCCCATTTTTATTATAAGTGGGACCTCCAACCCTTCAATTTTTCATCTCTTATCTAGCTTTATTTTTTCTATAATGATTTTAGAACCTATAAATCTACATGGTTGCCTTGCTCCTTGGAATTTTAAGTTTAACCTCTTAGATTCACTCATACAAATGCCTTACCACTCTATGCCATACATGTCCATGCTAGCCCAACCAACAAATGATTATTCACTTGAACTAATTTCAAATCTCAATTATTATCTAACTAAATTCACCATACAAAAAAAAAATATGTTATCATTAGTATACAAACATGGTTGAATAATTTAAGCATATATTAATTAAATATTAAGAGACACATGTTCATATTCATACTAAATGAAATTCCTACACATTTGATTCATAAATTTATCATTATGATATAACATAGTGTTAATAGCATAAATGTATGTGATAATCAATCTAGTTCAACAATTAAATATATAAAATACTCATATTATAAAGAAATTTATTTAAGATAAAAATAATATATATTGAATAAAATATATGAGAAATTATATGTTGGGATCACAAATGAAGGCATTGTATGAACATTACCCTTTCATTAAGAGCCATGTCATTTAGTTGTAACATGTGTTTTGATTAGAATGTGTCATATATGTATGTATGTATGTATGTATGTATGTATGTATGTATGCCTTACCTTTGAAAAATTGTTTATCCTCAAATTATATTTATGGAAAAGTGTGACTTCGTTTTCCATGGCTTGTAATTTCTTCATAACATTCTCTATTTTTTGGAGTTATCATGGTTGATGATACAATATGATATGAAGCTTTGAGTGGTGAGCACAATTGTTAAATTGTAAAAGATCTAACCATCCTAATTCAATATTTTTTGAGATGTTGCATGTATAAAATTTCTAAGATGAATTGTTATTATGTAACTTCATGATATTAATATCAAAATTCAAAATATGGGTTCATTATTTCCATCTTGGATGATGTTGATACACTAAGTGGTTATTATGCTTGTTCTTATGATTGCGATGTCAATAAGGTATCATTGTAACATGACTTTCTCTTTTCATGCTTGTAGCATTTTCTTGGTTTACTTTTGGTATTATATCTTCTTCATGCTTTGATGCTACTGTGTTGATTGATAAATTTTTATTACTTATTACACTCAAAATTCCCATCATTTGTACTTCGACATCTGAGTATGTATTTACTTTAACTAGGTTGGTATTATCACCATATTTTCCACTCCATTATAGTGAGAGAAACACAATATCAGCTTGTTGGCCACCTATAAAATTTGTTCTATCAAAGGTGGCCAAAACATTTTTTGGAGCCTTCAAGAAACAATTTTTATTACCAAAATTTTATTTCTTGAAGCCTCTTGCAGACCTCATGCCTTTTTCTAAAAATCTTCACTGTTGTTTCCCTTCAGAACTCGGAAATTCTGCTGATTCCATGAGAAAGAATTGTTGTAAAATCCCCTTTCTCCCCTTCCTCCACTCAGAAACTAACCTTCATTTTTACTCTCTTTTTTCCCATCATTTTCCTCTGATTTCCATTTTTCCTCACTTCCCCTTCATAAAATCCACCTTGAATATTTTAAAACTCCTTTTTAGACTATATCGAAACCCCCAAAACCCTTTGAAAGCCATTGAAACTCTATGGAAAAAACCATTTTTTTATTAAGGGTTTAAGCCCTTTGGGCCAAGTCTTAACCACTTCACCACCATGCGCCTTGGTGCTGGAACCAAGAGCTAAACCTTTCGGCACTTATCGCATCGGAGAAAATCCAAAGCACGCAAGTCTATTTCATTGTGTTAAAAAAAGCCCCGATGCGATTAGCTCTCTGTTCATAACCCCCTATCATGTTGTTATCTCATATAACCCTTTGGGCACGCAATCGGGCGCTAAACCATTTTGAAAATCTATCTCCGATCCGTTATTTCTTTTATATATATAAAAACCCATTTACCCAAAGTGTTGGTCTAAATGCGCCGAGTTATTTCTTTTAAATGAAGATGGGTTGATTGAAAGACCGCATCAAAATTTTTGATGAGATTAAGTCCCATATGTATAAACCTTGCCCTCCGCTTTCCATTCCATATAAACTATGCCTGAGACCAGAGGTTAAAGTCCCAAGATGCTTAATCGCATCGCAAGTTTCGAATGGGTTGATTGAAAGACCGGGCCCGATAGTTCTGATGTGATTGGCCCTTTATTGTATACGCCCCGGGCCTATTATCATTCCATACATCCAGTGGCCCCGCAATCGGGTGCCAGCCACTTCATATATATATATATATATATATATATATATATATATATATATATATATATATATATATATATATATATATATATATATATATTCTGCCCCGATCCACCAAAACTTTGTATTATTTGAAAATTTGGGTTTTTCATATGTTTCAAAGATTTTCCACCGGGGCACAGTTAAAGCAATATCTGTCGTCGATATGGAGCCGATCGAATGGCCCGCACAGCATCTCAATTTTCATTTGGTGCATTTGTTTGTTCCCCCGATTATCCATCCCTCCGCTTCATTCCCCACCGTTGATCTGATCCTCAAATCAATGGTTAACGCACAATTGCATCGCCCTCCCCGATCACGCAATCGCATCACCCTCCCCGATCGCATAATCGCATCGGCGTTTTCCATCGCACCCTTATTCTCTCCCCACCGATTGCGATCCTCCAATTGAATTTGGACCGCCCACGTGTCCAGATTGGACAGCCTAGATCTTTCCCGCATGCTTTCATCGCCTTTCGCCTTTCCACTTTATGTTTTCAGACTAATCCCCACTGTCGATCTCCGCGCGATCGATAGATATGATTTATTCTCTTCCTCCATTCTCGTTTAATCGTTTCTAATGAATCCAAACCATTGGATGGAAACCCTTCTCTCTTCCCACGCCTCTAAAGCAGTTTAAACCAAACACTAGAAAATTTGGCCCAATTTCCAACGACCACTTCATCGCTATTCTGACACATAGCCGTCGCAAGAGCGAAAGTTCGAGGATGGGTAAAACATGGTTTGTCATTACGTCACAATTCCGATGCATTGACAAAGTGTCGCACTACCGATACTTTTTCTGTCGCTTCCAAACAAGTGTCGCTCTTCCAACGTTTCCCAAACCGTCACGCTTCCGACATTTGTAAACAGTCACAATTCCGACGAAATGTGGTCCGATGTTTTGAACATCGCTCTTTCGACGTTTGTAAAATCTCTCAATTCCGACAAAATGTGGTCCGACGTTTTGAGAATTGCTCTTCCGACATTTGTAAACTGTTGCAATTCCGACGAAATGTGGTCCGATGTTTTGAACGTCGCTCTTCCGACGTTTTTATGCTGTCGCAAGACCGACGCGTCCTAGAAGCGTCGCAATACTGATGCATTCCAAAAGCGGCGCAATACCTACCCTAGGAAGACCGACGGAAATCGTTCAAGACGTCAGAAGACCGACGCTCACAAAGCGATGGTATACCGACGACGGGTTCAATTTAAAAAAAAAAAATGAAACTTTAAAACAGGACAGTAAATCTCTAATATTTTTTATGAATTGTGGGCATTCTAATGACCGTGAAATATTAATATAATAAACCACCCCGCAGCGCTTCAACTGTAAACAATCATATAAACATGGCTCTGTATTTCAAAAAACATGTTTAAAATAGAAACAGGGCAACCTTTTTTTTCCAATTGTTATGAACATAATTCGACCGTGAAATATTAATATAATAAACCACCCCGCGGCGCTTCAACTATAAATAATCATTTTTTTTCACAAGAGAAAAAACGTTGTTTTGAATATATTATATGAAGTAAAACAGTCCATGAAGGCATTACATTTTCACATCTGAAGATTGGAACCCAAATATCCATCCAAAAAAGTGGAAGTCCCACCCCAGACAATGATAGAAAATTACCCCATGTCACATACAGGGACATGATATAAAACCCAGTAACGGTCCACATGGAGATTATCGACAATCTAAGAAAGCATCCAAATATGCCCGAGGCATCTATAAGAAAGTGAAATAGCAGTATGTAGAATAGTAAAGCAACAGATAAAGTACCGACGTCCATTGTTCCAAATACAAATTAAAGTACCCAAAATCCTTGAACAGAGAAAAATGCTAATCATGTGAGGAGTATGATATGTCCAAAATATAAAAAGACCATCAGACCATATCAATAAACCAGCAACATAGACCAGCATCGCTAGTTTTGAAGGCAGAGTGATAACCTGTCAACACATAAAATAGTATCATAAAGCGGATACAGGAAATGTGAAGAGACATGTACTGTTGATATACGCCTCACACAAAAAGCATCCATGATAGAGAAAAAATATGTATAAACCCAGGGTCGATTGTATGTTCTGGCTAGCTTGTTCCCGGAAATAAAAACCATCTGCAGAAACCCAGGCTCGCTTGTAAGATCAGGCTCGCTTGATTCCAAAATTGTTAACCATCTGTTTCATCCGAGATGTAAGATTCAGGGTTGCTTGTTTCCATTAGTAGCCCACTAAAGCATCCACACTGTTCATAGCAAAAAGGTTCCTGTAGATATACAGAGAAAGAGTATAATACGTAGACCATATAAACATGGCTCTGTATTTCAAAAAATAGGTTTAAAATAGAAACAGGGCAACATTTTTTTTTATCCAATTGTTATGAACATAATTCAACCGTTAAATATTAATATAATAAACCACCCCGCAGCTCTTCGACTATAAACAATCATATGAACATGGCTCTGTATTTCAAAAAACAGGTTTAAAATAGAAATAGGGCAACATTTTTTTTTTCCAATTGTTATGAACATAATTCGACTGTGAAATATTAATATAATAAACCACCCCGCAACGCTTCGACTATAAAAAATCATATAAACATCGCTCTGTATTTCAAAAAAATAGGTTTAAAATAGAAATAGGGAAACATTTTTTTTTTCTAAGTAAAGTTAATCTATTAACAGTGGGAATAAAATTACAGCGTGACTAAAGTCAAAAAAATTGCCCAGACTTATGGAAAATTTGTCATCAAAAAATAAAAAAACAAGACTTCCCTCATACGGGGAAACCAGTCTTGAATGTTTACAGAATTCAAAAATATTACAAAGGTCCAGCACAGTAATATAATCTAAAACAGGCCCAATTAAGTGGGCCGCGAAGCAAGAAAACCAAATTAACCAAACTACTCCTCCGGTGGTTCCTCGATGATTCGGCACCATCCTTTGGAAGGTCCAGGATCGCTAGGTGCTATCTCCACATTCATGCCACCGCGCCCCTCCTGAAGGCCCGAATGCTGGCCGGATTTTTCTAAGCTTAGACCCGCCAGATGGGTGCATTGTTCCTCCACTTGGGCCTCCTCACGGAAAACCACAGTGATTGAAGCTGTGATTCGTGGGCGGTTCAGAGAGAAATTAAAGGGAAAAAGCACAGTGCACGTTGTGGGAGAAGGTGAAGTGGTGGGGAAATGAGGAGCAGGGGAGCCCATACGGTGGCCAGATCCTAGAACCTGACCCCGCCCACTTCTAGTGTTTGGATAGCCACCTGCGTAATAATCACTGGATTGGGAAGACGACTCAATTGAGGGGCTGGAGGGAGCGCGCAGGGGTTGACCTCTAGTGCTCCCCCTGCAGCAACGCATCCTTTGATGCAGGCGAGGCATGGGTGCAGTCTCAGCAGTGGGCACAAGACGAGACAGAGAAGCAGGATTCCAAGAAAATGAGGAAGACAGACACAGATCAAGCTGAGAGAAATGCAGATTTGCACCAAGGTCTAAGCAGCAGTTCAGCTGGCCACTTCTCCTTCTCATCACATTGAGCAGGTAGTGTAACCCATCAACTGGAGAGCATTTGCAATTCAAAGGTTGCGGCTCATATGAAAAACCATAGCGAAACGCCATTTTATCGACCTGACTGCAATGGAATCAAAGAAAGCCCGTCATAATTAATCTCTCATTGATGAGAGCCGAAGGTCGGATCATATTAGAGCATGCAGAATCACTAACATGGGTGGAGGTTCGATCTTGAACAATGTTAAAACTTAATGCGATTTGATGTGAAAACCTTGGAACTTAATTGAACAGCATTAAAACTTAATGCGATTGATATGAAATCGCCACATCCATGTCCCATCGCCTTAAACACCATCGAATGCACCTGCATCCGGGAACAGGGCAACATTTGATTGAGGACACGTGGCAGAAATTGATTGGAGCGGATCTTTGTTTGGGCCGCTCGCGCAGTGGAAATCCAGACCCGAAAAAGATTAGGGTGAATTTGATAAGAAATTCGCGTCACAACTCTACCTCCATACGCCAGCCCAAATTTGGACCCGAAAAATATTAGGGCAGAATTCAATTGGTTTTCGCGTCACAAAATTGGCCGACATCAGTAGGCAATTTTGGAACGCGAATTTGGTTTGAATTATGGTTTATCGTCGTTTGAAGTCCGACAGGCTCGACTTAATAACAATTTTGTTTGATCCCATATTATAAAATTTGTGTTGGTTTTCTTTGATAATACACATTTATAATAAATCATGGGAATACCACACTAAACATGTGGAAAATTTATATAAATTATTGAGAACAATCATTTTTATGTAAAAATATCCAAATGTGCTTTTGGGAAATAAGAATTCAAGTATTTGGTTCATATTGTTTTAAAGGAAGGAGTGAAGTTGGAGCCTCAAAAGATGCAAGCTATTAAAAAATGACCCATTCCTAAGAAAATCAAGGTTCTTAGAAGATTTTTTAGACTTACATGATATTATTGATAATTTGTTAAGAATTATGCATGCATTTCAAGTCCACTCACATATCTCTTGAATAAAATATCATTTATATGGAATGATGAGGCTACTTTGGCATTCTCTCTTTTAATGGATGCCATGTCTTCTACACCAACATTGGTTGCACCTACTTTTGGTAAAACATTCATAGTAGAGTGTGAGGCATTAGGACAAGGAATTTACGTAACATTAACACAATAAGGGATATCATTGGCTTTTAAAAGCAAAGAATTCAAAGAAAATATTTGGTGAAATCTACGTATGAAAAATAAATGGAAGCAATATTACATGCATTAAAAAATGGGGATAGTATATCATTGGGAGGTACTTTAAAGTCAAGATATACCATGATAGCATAAAGTATTTTTTGAAGCTATGATTTTCATTAGAAGATTGACAAAAATGAGGAGAAAAAATGCAAAGTTTTAATTTTGAGATAATCTGCAAAAAGGGTAAGGAAAATTTAGTACATGATGCTCTTTCTAAATAGAAGAGGCCTCAAATTTATATCCAATTACATTTTCTATTCCAAGGTGGCTAGAAGAAGCTTGCCATAATGGAAAAATGACAATAGTACTAAACAAAAACTAAAATTTATAAGGGATGGGATGAACTCTATGGAGCATTGGGAGTGAAAGAGAGATATACTTTGGTGCAAATGTAGAATATTTTTATGCACGCAAGCATATTTGAATAAAAAAATATTAAGGGAGTCCCATGTCTCTCTGATGGTAGGACGCAGGGTTCCTTTAAACATCTCAAAGGATCAAAAAATATATTTTTGGAAGGAATGAAGAAAGATATTCAAAATTTTGTAAGAGAAGGTCAGGTTTGCATAATAAATAAAAGAAAGATAGTAAAATCTCTAGGGTTACTTCAACCATTCCACATACATATTCAAATACTAGAAGATATATCAATAGACTTTATTACAGGGTTACTGAAATATAAAGGTAAGTATTACATTTTTGTGGTCATTTATATAGACAAATTTTGTAGATTTTTTTTATAGAGCTCAAAGTACATAAACAACAAGCCAAGTGGCAGAAGTGTCCGTGAAAGAAATTTACTTGTATTGAAGATCACTATTCTAGGAATAAGGAGTTATTTTCTCCAAAAATAACCCTAGCCAAACATTGAAAATGCATCAAGGATATCTTTCTATGCTTCATAAGCACATATGTTCTACTTCTAAATCATGTCTTGGAAGTGGTTGTTTTGCTGGAAATTATTCACCAGTTGGTTTCATACCAAAGTCTTTTTCACATTTTCAGCATCCAATACATGAAAAAGATAATGGTTTAAAACAACATAAATATTTTAAATTTTGCAAGAATTGTCTGGCACACTTTGAATATGAATTTTGAAGTCAAGTGCATGATGTTGTATAGGATCAAGTGTCATTTTGAATACCAAATGTTTCACAAGAAACTTCTCAAAATGCTACCCTGCAGTAAGGATTAAATGACAATATTGCATCAACTATTTCCATAATAAAAGTGCACCTCGGCCATAAGACTAAACAACTACAAATGTTGTAGATCTAACAAGACCACACAATCAAATGTATTCCACAAGCCCAATACTGTATGAAAAATGAAAAGGAGTTTGCAACCAAAAATACCTTAGGCAACTAATTCAATTAGATACACCAAACCATCAGCAAAAAGGAAAACCAGCCTACTCAAAAGGCAAGCGTTTACCTCCTTTGACAAAATTTTGAGTTCTGAAACAAGGGCCTTTATTGTCTTGTCAATGCCCCTAGTAATTTGAACGGGTTTGCACCTGCTGCAACAACCTAAACAAAAAGGTTTCATTTCAAATTATTTTCCACAAATTTAAGATACAACCATTGTCAGTTTTGTATTTCCTAACAAGCTCATAAATTTTGACAAAGGAACCAAAATTTTTTAATACCTGATAGCAATTTTTTCACTCAAAAACTATCTTAGACTCAATAAGCCCAACCCAAAACTAAAAAACCAAACACCATAAGACCCTACAAAAATGAATAGATGATCTTAATCTAGTACTATCGACAAAAATTTACCTTTACACCCTCACTTATTAAACCCTGTGCAAGAACAACAAATGTTTTGGTTCCATCCCCAGCTAAATCATTTGTCTTTGCCGCAACTTGCCTTACCAACTTGGCCCCAATATTTTCAACTGGGTCCTCTAATTCAACCAATAAAAAGGCCAAATCCATAGCATTGAGATACATTTCATTACACTGTCAATAACAATAAAATTTGACTCAGCCATAACCCTTTCCTTTTATTGTTGTGAAAAGCTTTATGAATTACTCTAATGTGGCTAGTCCATAGGCCAAGTAGACCACTGGGTAAAAAATATGTTTCCTTTCACCTTTGAATTTTCAAATTATGCCTACCAAATATAAGACATTTAAGAGGGGGAACTAATACAACGTTAAAAAGAAAACCAAAGCACACATCTACAAATTAACTCCTTAGCTACTGTCACACCATCATTAACTATTTTCGGAGAACCATGCTTGCTCTCCAAGACAACATTTTTCCCTTCGCCCCAAGGGTGACTCCAACAAGATCAGCAAGTTTGTTCACACCATTTGCAAGACAAATTGACAATTCTTTCAGTAAGTGTGCAATTGAATGCTATACCATATGCCAAAACAACCCTCCATGAAAAATTAAAATAACACATTAAAATCGAATATAAGTGGACAAGGAAAGATCCACCGCAGTGAAGTTTCACGTGCAGGTGACCTTCCTTTAAACATAATTTTTTCTCTGACCTGCAATTTTTTTGTCACTGAGCCATCCTTGTTGAATACAACTCATTTTCCATAGCTCTTGTATTAACTACCTTCTCTCTGTCACGTAATCTCAGAGTCCCTATTCTGCTTGAGTGATTAAAGGAAATGGGTGAAAAAATAGAAAGAGAAGACAATTGTCTACCATAATTATCAAACATTGCACCCAACTTCTTCCCCTTTCCATTGTTACCCAATGAGGTAGATGTGGAAATTGTTGTCATACTGCCCAAAGCAGAGGCCATCTTCTCTTATCTTGAATATAGAATTACAAGATCTTCATATTAGTATGAACCTTAAAAAACATGACTCCCATTGCTAAAAACCACTTTTAAGTTGTAACAGGCAAACTAAACAACTATCGCAACTTTTGGCAACTTCTGGAGCATTAAGAGAGAAACAACCAAAGAGAAATAAAACCACAATCCTCATTTTAATGAGACCGGACTATATATTTGCATTAAAATAATAGAAATAAATCACGACTATATTAATGCCAACACAAAACAATATTTAACCAGTGTCTCTCGCGGCCTTCAGGTTGCCATGCTAGAGGTTGCATATTTTTAATTTAAATTCTTGACCTCTCGTGCCCATCTATGAATGCATCCAATGGGATATCTACATCAAATGCTCCTTTATATCCCCAAAAACAAATTCCCTACTACAAGAGCACCGGTATTGATGGATCACCCCACACCATCCCACCCACTAGAAACGGTGAAAAAGGAAACCCGAGAAAACTTTTGAAATATCTCAAGATGACTATATGGGTGGTTCTTATGAATCAACCAACCATTCAAAACATGCTCATCAATCCAAACCATGAGTGTTATGTGACGATATTCAAGCAGGAACTGAATCGGATTTCTGAAGCTATGTTAGAGAAACCCTAAACTCTCAGAAAAATAAAACTATACTCGACAACCAAGATGATCACACTCTGGGTAGCCCCGGAGGCTATTTGGGGGTGATGAGTCCAATAGGTCTCAATGAACTGTTGCCCTCGCCGGGGAATACTATTGCAGTGGAATTTGATACTATTTTGGATATTGAATTCCACGATCCTAATGGAATCTAGTACCTTCAGCTCTAGTACCTGTTCACAAAAGAGGGTGCCATAGTCATTCATGCGTGCAGAGAGGGTGAATTATAGGCATTGCAACAGGAGGTGTTGTTGTTGTTGCATTGGCCACTAGATTGTTTGTCTGGTTCTGTTACAAGCGCAAAGTATTGAAAAGGACAGAAAAATTTAGTTCAGATATTGTGAAATTGCCTCAGAAATTCACCTACAAAGAGCTCAACAATGCTACGAAAGAATTTTTTTGAATGTGATTGATAATCGATAATTGCAAGCAAGGGTAATCCCCTTGTGAAACCCAAATTTCTGAGCATTTTCTAAAACCTGATGACAGAGTCATTGTAATGAACAAGCACCTAGGTCCATATTACGTCCAAATCTACCAAGCACCAAGATCTATAAAAAAAATCCACAGTATCTGCAAACTAAGAAGAAGAGGCAGAAAATGTATTCTGCTTACCTGTTCGAATAGTGGTTGGGGTTTACGTCACGAAAAAAAATTGACAGAGCCCATGTTGCATTTCTTATCATTGAAATTCTGGCAGTATCATTCAACTGGGCAAGCACCTGCCTCAGAGCTCCATGACTGAGGGAAAGATCCCTAAATGTTGCAAAGTCTCCAACAATATTTCCCAAAGCCCAAACAGCCTTACATGAACACCAGTTGAACTCAAATTTGGGTACTAATTTTTTAAATCAAATTCCAAAATTACAGACATATAAAGATAGTTGGGAAGAATAATTTTATGCCTCTAAAATAAACGTGCTACCTGTTCTCGAACATTATCATTCCCAGAGGTAAGAAGTTCCACAAATATAGACAGTGCCCCGTAATCAATCACAACCTTTGTATTCTCAGAGGTTCCTGAGACTATATTAGTCAAAGCCAAAGCTGCTTCAAACTGCATTATCAATCACAAGGTATCACCATCAAAGCTATAATTTTAAGATAAAAATTTATCTACCATTGAAACTATAATTTTAAAATAGATACACCTTGTGATATAGACACCTAGTGAGAGTAGAGGTTAGGAAATTATAATAAGAATTATTACAAGATATCACTCACAGTGCAGTTGATTGTTCATTGTCTGCTGTAACTATAATTTGAAAGAAGATACACTTAGTGATATAGACAAAACCAAGTGAGAGCAGAGGTTATGAAATTATAATGAGAATTATTTCAAGATATGATATTACTCATAGTACAGTTAATTGTTTATTGTTTGGTGTAATAATTGTTTATTATTTATAAACACAATCAAACATATTATGAGGGACGATGATGAAATTGACAACGGTCTCATAACAAACCATAACGGGCACATCCCCTGGCAAGATAGACTCTGAATAAGAAAGGAAGCAAAACAAAGTGATTACTTACAGGATCATAGGCTTCCTGAAGAACAAGATCCAGATCGAGCAGCATCTGTAACCCCT
Source organism: Pinus albicaulis (assembly GCA_034641835.2). Classification (NCBI taxonomy): domain Eukaryota; kingdom Viridiplantae; phylum Streptophyta; class Pinopsida; order Pinales; family Pinaceae; genus Pinus; species Pinus albicaulis. Next base: position 572,107,492 of record CM076584.1, on the reverse strand, counting down.
AAAGCAACACCTCTCTCTGCAAGACGAATCGCTACATATTTCATATGTAGTATAGACAATTTTTTGAGCTCATCACGAGAAAGATGATCAAATACAACTATCTCATCAAGTCTATTCAATAGCTCTGGCCCGAAATGTCTTCTAACCCGCAAAAATATTCAAAGGCATGTCAAAGCACTGCAGCCAACTTCGTGATAAAATTATATGAAAAATATGCATACACAGAGTCTAGGATAATGAAACGGCAGGTGTATTGGCAGTTGTCGAAATGCAACAACTAAAACGACAGGTGTATTGGCAGTTGCGAAAATGCAGCTACTAAAATGGCAGGTTTGTCGACGGTTGCAGGTGTGTGGATTTTTGCTGGTATTTTCAGACCAATTCCATGGAAATATACCAGAAACCAGTGGTATGTCAAACCTAGAAGGTAACCCGAGAGACTGTGACCATCAGATTAAACAAGTAACAGGTGTCGTGCCTAGATAAGAAGTTTTGACGAAAAAAATTGATCTCTTTCATAAAAGAAGGCCTATCGGCCTAAATATCTAGGACATGCGGCACTCAATGATTAAGACACATGGTGTGTGGATTTGAGGTTTTCAGGTGGTCAAGTGGGCCGAAAATAGGTGAAATGTGGCACCACTCAGAGATTGACATGTGCCAATTGGTACAAGTGGTAGACAATTGGCATGCTCAAACAACGAGGTGATGCAGGAATGACATGAGGGAGAAAATATCAGAAAAGCCCCAAATCTGGAGAACTAAAGCTCATCACCAACCTGAGATTGACAACTTTACATGATGTAACCTATGAAATCGTAAATGGAAAAATCATAGTAACAATAAAGTAACCTATGTAACAATAAAGTCGGATTCATCCTGGGAGTGGTAATGGGAGAAATCATAGTGAACAACAGGAAACATGCAGAGTTTCTTACAATCAAATAGATGAAAAAACACATACAAAAACCTAGATAATAATCATGAACAAGCTTAATATTGAATTATGAACTGTAAAGGAACTTACAAAATGTGACATTACGAACCTGGTCAAGCGCACAAGCAAAAATATCATGGACATGACCCTAGTTGACAAGTTGTATTGCTCATGATGCAAGAGGATTTGTACCTGCACTGCCAAGTCAATCAAAATCCATCATTATCTATACAATAAATACAAGTAATTGATGTAGTATTTTTTACTATAAGATGCATTCTTATGATAATGTTAGAACATATGTTGAAAATGTCAAAACATACCTGAATAAGCTCCTCTTCATTTCAAGAACAATTTATTGGAGTCGCATGAACTTGGAACAAGCCTCCACGATCTGAAAGAGTAGCAACTAAGTCAACAGTGACTTTTTTGTTGCTACACTGGATCGAGGGTGGTTTGCTCCAAGATTAAATCGCTCCAATAAATTATTCTCTACTAAACAGGGCCAACCACATGAAGGTGGAAGCTCTTATGGCCCCTCCCCCACACCCCCCCCCCCCCTCACATCACCCTCAATTCCCCAATACCCAATCTATATTTCATTTTTTATTTTCATGATCATAAAAAAAAATATTCAATAACTAATAAAAAAACAATTCAACAAAAAGTACGCAAGGAAACATTGCAATTAATGCTTGACATAAAAATAGTATGATAAATGAGTTTTTTATATAACGCAAATAACGTTCCAAGTATGGTAACGTTTGTCTTATAATAATACAATATTTTACATTATCAAATTTTCTTTTTCTTCTTCATATTTCTAAAGCTCCTAATTACATCATCAATATCATTGTGCTCTACTCCTGTTTCGTGCCTTTCGACCCGCACTACTGACCTAGTTGCGTAGTCACGATGTCTGGTCTCATCCAGTGATGAGGAATCGCCTACAAAAACAGATAATATTAAATTTTAATTGTCATTTTTTAAATATCATTGAACTAGTTCGGTAATATTAATAAAAAAAATTGCAATGAGATTATTTACCTGGTGCACCAGTTATCGTTGTTGGGACTGTTGCCCTGTCTTCCTCTCTGGTGGTAAGATCCTCAAGGGAAACATTCTTTGTCATTTAAACAAAAAACATTATAAGGACAACCATCAAGGTATAATTAGAAAAAATTATAAGTGGAAATTAATTACCGTCATGGCCCTCACTGATAGTAGCATTGTCAGCCTGGTCCCCACTACAATGATCAGGTTGCACGTGAGGATCATCTACATCTGCCTCTAAAACTGGGTTATTTGCCTCGTCGGTAGTGCTGCTCCCCTGATTTAAACAAATTTGTTAGACATTAAATTTATGGATGAAAACAAACATATTGAAAGGTTAATGTTTTACCTTATTAGGCATTCTCGATCTTGGGACCTTCCCCAAGCTTCTGCGACGTTCAACTACGGCTTGATACCTGAAATGGAAAGTAATATTTTTATCTTCCTCTCTAGTTTCTGTTCCGAAGTCATCACCCTACATTACATATGATTGTGTATTTTTAATCATATTTGATAGGATTACAAAAACGTTGGAAGGAGATACAATTAATTATAAGATGTTTAGCTACTTAATTACAATTCTTGCGGCTAATTTCAAGTAGCCGCCCTGGCCTAGCTTGTGATGGCCCTTTTTTTCAATCCTAGCTTTGGTTACCTTTGAGGTGTCAGGCAACCTAGCATCAAAATATTGAAGTCAGATATGACGTAGCACACTTTTATTTTAGACATAGAGAAAATTAAAGCTATTGAATTAAAGTTGTAATTTACCTTGCGGGTCCAATTGGCATTTTTCCTTCTTTCTTTGCCCTTTTCTCTTTTTCGTCATGGATGAGTGCTCTCCACTCACTCTCTGGAACTGTGAGAGGATGCTCGTATCTAGGGTTAAATTGCAATTGTGTCCTATAGGTGTCCCTGGTATATTTCAAATATTTTCCGGCTACCCGAGCCACCGTTGTTCTGTCAAATGTGCCGACCCCAAAAGGGCTTCTAGATAATCTAGAAGTTATTTTTTCAGGTTGGAATTCTGGGAATTCCACCTTGTGCGTATGGTTGGGCCAAAAATTACCAACGCATGGCTCTCCAAAAACCTGTAGAACTCATTGTTTCCTACACAGAAAAAAAGAAGAAGATATTATCATTAATTTAAAAATAAAAATCATGATAAATATGTTTTATATAGAGTACATGAAATAGTTAAAATATTAAAATTTACCTGGGAGTTGTACGTGCTTTATAGGGACACCTTCATCGTTCACCAAAAACATGCCATTAATGGTCCCTGTGGAGTTGACACGTGTAGCTCCAGGAAACACAATAATGTAGTTTGCCATATCAGCCTCATCACTGCCAACACGTTCAGCGGTTGGCTAGGTGTCTACTTGGGCAGGGTGTGTTTCTTGGCTGGCACCTAAAGGAGTAGAAGGTGTACGAGAGGGTTGCTGGGCAATCTCTTGCCCTTGTGTCCCACTACCACCAACACTAGGTTCAGTAAGTGCCAGAAAATGCTACATACAAAAGAAATTTTTGTTAGTTTAGTCAATGTAAAAATTAAAAATCAAACTATCACAATTCATCTCATGCAGAACAAAAAAAATATCCTTTTGACTTTTTATTATTACATGATATGTTTCTAGCTGGCTCATAAGTTTTTTTATCCTCTCTTCTGTTTCAGGTGTTTGAGGCGCGTCTATCAAAGTATTAAATTCCGACCTTGCATCTCGTGCCTTTTTCGCAACAAGAACACTGGAGATAGGGATGAAGAAAGCTCTTCCTCAAAGAGGGAATCATCAGGCGTACCATGGCTAGGTGTCTGCATATTTGAACAAAATTAATATTATTTCAATTATGTAAATAACTAAAATACCTGAAGATAGAGCAATGCTGGCACTTTACATATTCTTCCGCTGGCCTCTTTCCGCGATCATTCCGTCTTGAGGTTGTTCATGTACTACCCTGATCAGTCTGCCACATTGCAATAAAATTATAAGTGTAAGAACTTGAAAACAATATATAACTTGAAAACACAAAATGAAAATTGAAATAATTTCTAATAAGACACCGGAAGACAGAGTTAGAGTTTCAAATATGCCTTGCATTGAATTCAGTCCTGGAAAGATGTCATTGCACATTAAGGCACCCAAGCAAGAGACGAGTTGACAATGAAGACCTTATTGAATATATTGTTGGAGAAACTTCTAGTAAACTTGTTGTGAAGACCTTGAGGACATTTTTGGAGCAACTTTGTTGAAGTTGATGGTATAGCATTGTTGGAGACGATCTTGAAGGGCCTTGAAGTGAAGCTTTTGGAGCAACTATTGAAAAATCCTTAGAGCATTTAAGTAAGGCACTTTCTCTCTTCCATCACCTTTTTCCTTTCAATATCCTTTAAATGATTTTGTTGATATTTAATGTTTTAAATCACATTATAATTCCTTGATTATATGTGTTTGGGGACTTTCCCTTTGAAATTACCCAAAAATACCCTGGCAATTTTATCTTCAGGATGCATGTCTGACCCTATTGTTCAATATTTTGATTGATAGTAGTAAACATATGGAGTTAGGGGGCTCTTGACTTGGTTTGGTTGGGCCATTAGATCCCTAACATCTACTAGGGAGAACCCCCCTTGAGTTGGAGGAGAGATAGCCTGAAGTGAAAAGAGGTTGGTGAGGTGACAATGGCGCTATTGAATTACATATGGTATCACACTTTAGCTTTAGGACTTTATCTTGAGAAGTGAGAGATTTTTCTATATCAATTCTCAAATTGTTTACAACACTATTGTTAAGAACTAATAAGAAGTGATGTTGAGGGGTTTTTGGGTATAAGAAACAATACCATTTAAAAACTAGGGTTCTCAGTCCTTGGCATTCCTTCTCCTGGGCCTAGGGGCACACTAGAATAATTTCACACTAAACCATGCAAACTTAAAGTAACTTAACAGATCCATAAAGTAATAATAATCATAATTCCTAATTTCCTATTGTACGATATGATGCAAATTATTCAAACATGAAGCAATGAAGACATGCAATGTTTGAATTTCAAGATTGATGAACCAATACAAGAATTTAGAAACTACAACTTTGATTCAATACTCTGTGTCCTAACTCTAGGAAGGAATCTAGTTTGTAGTACAGAACATGCATCGTGTATTATCAATTCTTAATTGATAACAACTAAAGGTCATCTACCTCATCAATTCCTTCCCATTTTGTGTTTTTATGTTATATTCCTTATAAAAGTGTCAAATTTCTCTCAAAGTAAGCAATCACTGAATAAAATAAAAAATAGTTGAGATATGATTGAGAAATGGTCATTTATTTCTTGAAAGGATCTTCACAATTTCTTTGGTTGTTTTTCATCTCAAGAAACAAGAAATGACCTAAGAAACTATCGTGATGTAATATAAGAACAACACGGTGCAATGGCCATTTTCAAAGCCAAATGATGTCCATTGAGGACATGGCCTTTATTTGGTTCCTGTTTCATAGGAGTTTCGGGTAGAAATGGAGCTTTGTTGTACCATTTCTAGTAGTAAAAAGGGAAAACCTTCTTTTTCCATGGGAAATAATTTACCTTTCCTTTTTCAAGATAATCTAAATCACAAAAAATATGAACTATACTGCACACATTCTTGGATAATGTGAAAGTGGAAAAGGAATACCCTACAAAAGTGATGCACACATGTACATTTGAACACTAATAGATTTTTGTAGTTGAAATGCAATGCTTGTTTTCATTTAAATGTAGGGTTTTAAAGCAGGGAGAAATAATGGCTGCCAAATTAATAAGCGTTTCTTTGGGAAAAATTTAAATCTTGTATTAGGTGATGAAGATAATAGAGGGTATTGAATCTTGATTCTTGACATTGTGTTTAACTTGAATAACTCAAATGATTATAAATATCAGTGGATGAGTTATTTTTTTCAAGTATGTCACTCAAAAATCTTATGTCAAAGCATTGTATGATGGCTTGCATTTGCTTGTTTCCCTTTCTTTAGTTCAATGTAAAAAGTATATTAATATATTGGAGCATGAATTATAACTACAATTTTTTGCTCTGCAGTATATCCAGCCCCAAGATTATGAAATTTTTTCTCAAGTGGAGCTATTGGTTATTGATGAAGCAGCTGCAATTCCATTGCCTGTTGTAAAGGCTCTGCTCGAGCCATATTTAGTGTTTCTGTGCTCTACTGTAAATGGGTAATAATTATAAATGAGCCAACCACAATCACAAATTTTGTAACCATTCGGTTTCCATGGATAGTGATGATGATATTAACCCTATATATCAGTGACCTATATCTATATGAGAATGATATCAACATTGACCTTGATATGGTTGTATGGATGTGACCTTTGGTATGTCATCAGAAAATCCCCAAATATCAGAAAATCCCCAAATCTGGAGAACTAAAGCTCATCACTTTCGATTTGGAGTACTACCCTTGTGATAAAGTTGATGACTTTCGATCTCCAATTCTCTACCACTTTGCACTTCACCTTCAATATAGATCAGACCAAGGGCAATTCGTTACTGGGTGTTGAGATGGATGAGTTTGTCGAACTAAAATCCATAGGTTAAACTTCATGAAACTGGTGGAGTCAAATTCATGCAAGCACAAACACATCTTACACATCCTCTTTGAAACTCATCCAAAAGAACATTGGAAGACATCTAGAGAGAACCCTACAGCCTAACACAATCCAATGGAATTGACCAAAAAAACCCAAATAGAGTCAACCCTACTATAGGAGGAAGGGCATGCAGTAAGAACTTACCATTTTGTAAGAGCTGAGGGTGAATGCATTTCTGCAAGAGATGAGGGTGAATTCTATTCTGCAAGAGCTGAGGGCGAATGCTGAAGGTGAATGTTGTTCTGCAAGAGCTCAAGGCAAATGCTGAGGGCGAATGTTGTTCTGCAAGAGATGAGGGCAAATGCTGAGGGCGAATGATATTCCGCAAGAGCTAAGGGAGAATGTTGAGGGCGAATTCTATTCTGCAAGAGCTGAGGGCGAATGCTGAGGGTGAATGCTGTTCTGCAAGAGCTGAGGGCGAATGATGAGGGAAAATGCTGTTCTGCAAGAGCTGAGGGCAAATGATGAGGGTGAATATTGTTCTGCAAGAGCGGAGGGCGAATGCGCGCGTGATATCAGACGTTAATGTAGTTTTTAATAAAATCATTTTTATGTAGCGCGCATATAAGTGTCGTATTTTTATGTAGCACGCATATAAGTGTCGTTATACCGACGGCGGACAAAGCATCGCTATTGCGACGGATGCCTCCAAACGTCGCAATTGCGACACTTAGACATTGTGTCGCACTTGCAACATTTGGATGCAGCCGTTGCAATAGTGACGCTTTGGGGCATAGTGTTGCAATTGTGACGTCTTCCTCCAAACGTCGCAATTGCGACACTTTGTCTAAGTGTCGGTATTGCGACACTTTTCTCTAAACGTCGGTATAGCGATGGTTTCGGGCGGGATTGAAAAAATTTGGGGAAATTTCTGAAATTTGGTCAAAATCATTGGAACCAAGTGTCGAAATTTCCCCCAAATGTACTAGTGAAAACACAGGATTTCTTAATTGGTTTCATGTTTTGCAGGTTATCAATGGTTTTCCATTTTATTAAAAGGAAAGTTGAAGGCTAGGAATGATGATTCCCGTGCCTTGATGCATCAAAGAGAACCATTCGCTCAGCTCAAAAACTGCGTCTCGTCGATGTTTCATGAGGCATTGATGCCATATGAGCCCTATGCATCCTGCACATCAACAAGACACAAAAATTCATAAAAGAAACAAAGAGTATCAGTGTTTGAAGATTTCCTAACACAGTTTGAAGGATTAAGGCACACATTTAGCAAATCAAAACCTAAATCCACGGATAAAGACGTCATAAAGACCGGAAGACATAGGATAAGCCTGATCAGACTTAAAACATAGTTCTCAAGTAAATTAAAGGTGTTTTAGGAAGAGACGAAAACAACTATCGATCCAAGAAAGCTTCCACCACCCCAAGCAGAGGCTAATCGAACCCTCTCCAGCTCTTAAAGGCACCTGCAGCCTCACAGAAATCAAAGAAGGCTTAGTCATTATCTGAAACAAGAGGTGTTTTCCCAAAGACAGCTGAACAATTAATACAAATCAAATATCTTATCTCTAATTGTCAGCAAAACTATTTCAAAGATTAAAAATAGCCCAGAAACAAATCTTTTCGATCATTAGACCTCGAGGAGTAGCAACAGAGTTACTTCAACATGACACAGAGCCCCAAAAGTCAACAAAGGCTCCCACCGAGCTTAATCCTAAGTGTAAAACAATTAATTCGGATAAACACCTGTAAATTTCTTCATCGAGGCTCTCAAAGGCCGTGAAGTCATCAATCTGTATTAATTGACCCAGGAGATATTTTACAAGATCTCGCCTCCTCCTTATTCTATAAATACTTCTGTAGAAGATGATAAAATGTTGGTCTCTGGACATCTGACTGCATGTAATAGTTTTCTGAAGCTACTGATGCCCTGTGTGCAACTTGAAGATACATAAGATGATATGAGAAGTTTGAAGTTGTAGAGACCCACCGGGCTTGCTGATTGTAACTGGTTTGAACATCAAATACAAGCTGTTGATTTATGGGATCCTGATTTATGTCAATGGTGATGTGTTCCTCACTGTCAATTGTTATTTTCTTTAATGTTTTCACTCTGTCCACTTTATCTGATAAAGAGCAGCAAACGTAGAGCTAGGATTTACTCTCAAAAGTACCCTACTCTTACTGAAAGCTTTATTTTCTATGTTTTCTTCATTCGAACGTTCCCTTTGAAGAGTATATTAAATCAGGTTGGTTTAAAAGAACTTGTCTGATCTAGATTGCTCTTTAAAATGAGTATTTTCTGTGTTTTCCTTTAGATTATATTAAAGAAGGTTGGTTTAAAATCACTTGCCTGATCTAGATTGCTCTTTACGCTTATCATATGTGTTTTCCTCTAGAATATGCTGAAATCAGGATAGTTTAGAATCACTTACCTGATCTTAAGCTGTTCGAACTGTTTTTAAATGTTTTCTAACTGAAATTACTTCAATGCAGGCTATTTTAAAAGCACTTAATTGATCTCAGAATACTTTTATGTTTTTCCTTAAGTACATGCCGAAGCAAGATAGTTTGAAAGTACTTACTTGATCTTAGGCTGTTCATTGTTCTTCATTTGTTTTTCTCTCTATTTCCTATCTGTTTCATTCCATAAAATCAACTTAAGAGATCCCGTTGACATAAGTGACTTGCCCCATTGATCCTTCTTGAAACTTTTTGTTCAATTAAAATCCTCCTATGACTCCATAGCCCAATGGGTTAAAACTATCTTTTCCTTTTCTGTTAGCCAAATCATTCCTTCACTTGCAGACATCTTCACCCTTTATTTTGAACTGCCCTCACCTTCATCATGTCTTTGTCCAACCAAAAACAAAAAAACAAAACCCATGCTCTTCCTAACTAGCCTAAAATAACATTTCAGGCTTTAAAGATCACATCTTTAAACTCATTCATAGAGAGATCCCTCTCTGGATTCAGGAGGGCTAGATCCTTGAATCCCAAAGTGGTTTGATGTTGTCTTATCTTTTGGTTTTTGTCAATGGCCAAAACATAGGAACCCCAACATAATGGCGAGTCCACTGGGGATTTTTTTGAGTTCATAGTCACTTGGCCAGCTTTTTATAAACTCCTTAGTTTCCCATACAACCACTAGAACTTAAAAAATCCAAAAATAGTTCACATTGATATTCAATAAACATGATAGTGGACCATAACACCTTTTACCTCCAAAAGAGCTAAAAAATTCGACTTGGCGACTCCACAACCCTGCACACCTTAAGACTCCACTGAGAGGACCCGTAATCATTATAAAACCATTCAAACTCAGTAAGAGGGCTATAGGATTAAAGTTATCTTAGCAAAGGATCCGTTAAACCGCTCAAAGATTGTCATATTTGGTTAACACTTTTCTTGTTTAGTTAGGTCTAAAAAACACAACATAGTGGCTTCTAGAAAGACTCACACTAGAGCCTATCCTGACCCTGATCCACTTGAGACAGTTGATAACCCAGAAAGTATCCTTAGGAAGTCTCCTAGGATTAAATTATTAAATGTTTTCGAATCACCCTTAAGAGCTAATTCAGTCCCTGAAAATATTTCAGCTCTAACACAATCACAAGCTGACTTAGTGAATCCCTTTAGAACTAGGTCTCTTGATGATTTAGATCAGTTAGATTCTAAGTATTCACTTTCATCTCCTGAAACAAGTGAACATCCTGGTAGCAGAGAAGCAACACCTCCTTATTTACATTTCCTTCACAACTTAGGTGTCTCTCATCCAAGATCAACTCAGCAATCTACTCCTGGTCCATCCACTTATGCTCACCCTACATCCACTGTTCAAACCACTCCATTCCAGCCCACTTTACTTCTTGTTAATCCACCTCTTGTAAATCCACCTCCACCACATATCATGGTAGCATGGTATGCTCCCTTAGTCCTTCCTGTACCATCAGTCAATCTTCCGCAAGACTATCAGTCCAAAATTCCATTATATGATGCTAGCAATGCTACAACTGCATCACAACATATGGATAAAATGAATGACTACTTTGACCGAAATGAAATTGAGGATGATTCTGTCAATATTAGATTATTTTCTCAAAGCTTAGGAGGGGAAGTTAGAAATTTTTTTAAAGGATTAACCCTCATAGTATAAATGATCTCCAAGCCTTCCATCAGAAATTCTTAAACAAATGGGAAGTAAAGAAAAACCCTCTCCAAGTCCTTTCGGATTACAAGAACCTCCATAGAGACACGGGGGAAAGTGTACAAGCTTATTGTACCAGATTTAACAGTGTATATAATGCACTTTCCCCAGATCTAAAACCTCCACAAGGCTCAGCTTTAAACAAATTTCCTGAAGGTTTTGACCCTGAGATGGCCTATCAGCTGAGAGAGAGAGATCCTGCAACTCTTTAAGAAATGCAAAAAGGTTCTCTTGTTGTAGAAGTAAACTTGATGGAGAAGAGAGCGAGAATGAAAAATGAAAAAAGAGTGTCCTTTAGAGAGGAATCTAGACCCTCTACTTCCAACTCAAAAATGGAGAGAATAATGGAGGAAATGATGAAGAAAAAAATGAGCATCCTTGAGAGAGCACAAGCCAGTCAAAACCAAACTGCTCCTCAAAACAAAAACCAGAACCAGAATCATAATTTTAGAAGGAACCAACCTCCAAACATACCTAGGGAAGATGATAAACAGATCACTCCTCCCTTTCATCAAAACTATATAAGTGAGGTTGAGGAAACAGATGAGATAATAGAGGAAGATGATATCAACATGCTGGGGGTAGATAATGATGACTTTGAGATTCATTATGATATAAAACAAGGTCTTCATACCCCTTATGATGACAACAGAGATGATGATGAAATTTATTTTCAAGACATGGAAAACGTCATCATAGAGTCTCAAAAATAATATGAACTTAGAAGCAAAACCAGTAAACAAACTCCCAACACCAAAACCTCTGACAAATCTTCACAAAACAACACTACAACCAAGCCTAAAATTGTCCAACAAAAGGATAAAATAGTGGCTGTGAATTCTGATAGAGAGAAAGGCACTCAAAACAATGAAAAACAGAGTGCAGACATTATTAGTACTACCACTTCAGCTAGTACTCCTGTTAAGACCATTTTTTCAAATATGAATAGAACAAATCAGCAAGCTGATGTTGCTGATAGACTGGCAGCTAGTAAGGCTGAGACAAGTTCTTCAAAGAACCAAATTCCTTTCAGCCTAGAACAGGAAATTTCAAAGATCGGAATCTTTGTTCCCCTTACTGAGTTAGCTACCCAGCATGTATATAGGACCCAAATTTTGAAGGATTTAAATATTGAGGATAATAATGATACAGTCAATCTTAATGATGACCAACCAGAGCTCATTTTTGGTCCTAATATTGAAGGTATATATCAAGAGGGACCTGTTCCTCCCTTTTATGTGAGTTTAAATGTTCATGACAAAATCCTGCATAATTCTATGCATGACTCTGGAGCCTCGCACAACCTTATGCCAAGGTTAATAATGGAAAGGCTAGGATTAGAAATAACCATACCTTACAAGGATTTATATTCTTTTGATTCTAGCAAAGTGAAGTGCCTTGGCCTAATCAAATACCTTTATGTGAGTTTGACTCAAATCCCAGCCAAGTGCATGGTTATGGATGTTGTGGTGGCTAATGTGCCTCCTAAGTATGGCATGTTGTTGTCAAGATCATGGGGTGCCAAGCTGCAAGGTACAATACAGATGGATGGGACATATGCCACTATACCTGTCTTTAGCCAGCTTAGAAGACTATACAGAGAGGCACACATGAGATTCATGGTCAGTAGCTCAGAAAAGCCTGAAAATTCCCCCATTTACTCTATCCATACAGGCTTGGATTTGTTTATCCTTTACAATGATGAATCCACAAAGGAGTCAGAGCTAGAAGACATCAACTCAGATAACCAATAGAGGCCCCTAATCTAGAAATGAAGGTAGTTCTAGATATAGAAGAAAACGAGAGAGAAATTGTTGAACAGTGCGCTGAAACAACAGACCAGAGTGAACAAAGACAAGATGGAAAACAACAGACTAGCCCTCGTTCTCAACTCCATGAAAATCCTGAGGAACGAGACCCAACACAACATGTTGCAGATCTCAGAATAGAACATAATGATGAACAAGGCAATAGGGATGAAAATGATGTTAACCCTACAAACAATCCCTTATGGTGCATGAACTTCGATGGGTCTTGCACTAAAAGGAGTGTGGGAGCTGGGGTATGGTTGGTCGACACTAAAAAAAATTACTCTGAAAGCCATGCTTTCAGGCTAGATTTCAAATGCACTAACAACATTGCAGAGTATGAGGCTCTCATCCTAGTATTGCGTCTATTGAAAGAACTAGGAGCCAAGAAGATAACTGTTCAGGGAGACTTAGAATTAGTCATCAAACAAATAAATGGAGAGTATGCCATTAAACATCCTAGACTAAGGGTATACCAAAATAATGCCATAGATTTCCTAAACATGTTTACAAAATATGAGCTCGTGTTTGTCCCAAGAAGTCAAATCATAATTGCAAACGGGCTGGCTTGCGTTGCTAGTTCATGTGAGGAATCACCTAGTGACAAACAGATCATTATTCGAACAAAATATAGACCTACAGTGCTAGATAATGATAAATATTGGCAGGTCTTTGAGGGCGAAAAGCAGATAGAGGATTTCCTTCTTGGCAGGAACGAGTTTGAATTATCTGATTCAGATTCTAAATCTGATGAGAATTTCCTGAACGAAGAGTCCCCTGAGGAAGAATAACCATCCGGTTCTGTAAAAATCAACATGCTAACTAAAAAACTTGGAACTCATACTGAAGAGTACGAGGACGCAGAAAAAAAAGACATTGAGGTACTGCCATCAAAAGACAAGAACATGCCTAAGGGGATAGCACCTTTAGAAGACCTGTTTTATTTTAACGACGTAGCAAAGAAACCCACTGTAGAATACACAGAGTCCGATGTCGAGGAATGTAACATAGGCACCGAGGATAAACCTAAAATGATTAAATTAGCTAGGTCCTTGCCACCAAACATGAAAAAAAAATACATTGACTTATTTAAAGAGTTTGTCGATGTGTTTTCCTAGAGCTATGAAGACTTAAAGGCCTACGATACAGAAATCATCCAACACAAGATCCCGTTTAAAGAAAACCAAAAACCCTTTAGGAAAAAACTGCGTCGAATTAATCCAATACAACTGCCTCTAGTAGAAAAGGAAATCAAGAAAATGTATGAGGCAGGAATCATAGTGCCTGTGAGGTTTTCATATTGGGTTTCTAACCTTGTAGCTGTGAGGAAAAAGACAGGAGAAATCAGATTGTGCATTGATTTCAGAAACCTTAACAGAGCCTCCCTAAAGGAAAATTACCCTTTACCCAAAATGGAACACATCCTACAAAGGGTAGTTGGTTCAAAGAGGATTTCTCTGTTAGATGGTTTTTCAGGGTACAACCAAGTTTTAGTACTCCCAGAAGACCAACTCAAGACAACTTTCACCACTCCTTGGGGCACTTTCATGTATGTGAAAATGCCTTTTGGATTAATGAATGTTGGGGCCACTTTCCAAAGGGCCATGGACATTGCATTTTCATAGGAGATAGGGCACTTCATTATAATTTACCTTTATGACATAACAATTTATTCCAAATCTGATGAAGAACACCTTAAACATCTAAGAAAGGTCCTTGAAAAGTGCAGAAGGTTTGGATTATCTTTAAATCCAAAAAAGACAGTGTTTGGCCTACAAGAAGGTAAACTCCTTGGCCATATCATATCAGAAGAAGGGATTAAAATAGATCCAAAAAGAGTTGAGGGAATACTACATATTAGCCAACCAGGGAACATAAAATAATTACAGTCCTTTATTGGAAAGATTAACTTCTTGAGGAGGTTTATTCCCAAATTAGCAGAGCTCCTTAGAAACATGAATAATATGCTCAAGAAAGAAGTAGGAGTGAAGTGGACTGTAGAAGCCAAAAGATCCTTTGAATTGGTAAAACATGCACTCACCCGGGCACCTGTCCTGATCAGCCCTGACTTTTCAAAGGATTTCCTTATTTTTCCTTTGCCTCAGAGCATACTGTGGCTGCAGTCCTGTTGTAGAAAAATCCAGAGGGACAGGAACAGCCTATTGCTTTTTTCAGCAAGGCTTTAAGGGATACACCCTTGAAATATAACATAATGGAAAAACAGGCCGATGCTTTGGTAAAGGCCTTAAAGGACTTCAGGGTGTATATTCTGCATTCCCACATCATTGCCTATGTGCCTAATACAGTGTTAAAATACATCTTGTCACAATACCCAAATGGAAAGAGGGGCAAATGGATTGCTGCAATATTAGAGTATGATTTGGAAATCAAACCCACAAAACTCATTAAAGGTCAAGTCTTATCTCAATTAATGGCTTAATCTAATCTACAAGCCCTTGACATTAACATGTTAGATGCCTTGGATGAACAGGAAGAATTACCTGCTCCCACTATCGAAGAGCGGTTTCAAAGCTCACCTTGGTACACTGACATCTTGTATGTGCTTACAAATCTTAATGCTCCTCCTGATTTATCAAAAAAAAGGCAAGGTTTTTAAATTTGAAAGCTAGGAACTATTGCATTTTAAATGAAGGTTTATATTGGAAAAATACTAATGGTTTATTGCTTAAATGTTTGCCTGAAGTTGATGCAGAGAGGATCAAGCATGAATTCCATGAAGGATAATGTGGAGGTCATCTCTACTAGAAAACCACAGCCAATAAAATCCTTAGAGCTGGCTATTACTGGCCCACCCTCTTTCAAGATGTCCATAAAATGATAGTTGCCTGTCACAAATGCCAAATTTTTGAAATTAAAGAAAACAACACAGCACATTACAACCTATCACTGTTGAAGCTCCTTTTCAACAGTGGGGCCTAGATTTCATAGGAGAAATCCATCCTGCTTCATCTTCCCAACACAAATGGATTCTCACAGCCACTGAATATTTCACAAAGTGGATAGAGGCCATCCCTTCTAAGAATGCCACAGACTCTGTCACTGTAAAATTTCTTGAAGACCATATCTTGTCTAGATTCGGCTGCCTAGGAAGATTATTACTGATAATGCTGCTTCTTTTGGTTCTAAAAAGATGATTGATTTTTGTCACAGGTATCAGATTACACTCAGTCATTCTACTGCTTATTACCCTCAAGGTAATGGGTTAGCAGAATCATCAAATAAAATTTTGGTGACCATCATCATGAAACTGCTTGAAGAGAATAAAAAATCATGGCACAATAAGTTGGTGCATGCTTTTTGGGAAGACAGATTGACCACAAAGAAGTCCATTGGAATGTCCCCTTACAAGCTCGTTTATGGAGCAGATGCAATGTTTCCTACCAGCCTAGGTGTACCAGTGATAAAATTATTCCAATAAATACAATCAGAAGAGGATAGCATGATAAGGAGGATCAATCAGACAATACATCTCCAGTAGACAAGGGAAGAGGTCTACAACAGAGCTCAAAGGGTGCAAGAGAACATAAAGAAGTTGTTTGACAAGAGAAAAAAGGCTTGTGATTTCAATATTTGAGACAAGGTACTCAAGTGGAACTCCAGAAGAGAAGATAAGGGTAAACATGGCAAATTTGACAGTTTGTGGCAAGGTCCTTACATGATTCAGTCCACCATCGGTCCAAATGCCTTTTTTCTACAAGAGTTAGATGGAACAGATCTGTTTGGGGGTCCTGTCAATGGTAGGGTACTCAAGCATTACTACTGCTGAGTTCAACTTTAAATCTTTCATTTCCATTGTAAATAACATTTCTTTGTTCAGTTTCACAAAATAAAAATTACAAAAACAATGAAAGAAAGAAAAGAGGGCAGATTGTAAAAAACAATAAAGGTACAACCCCATACCAAAAAGAGAAATAAATTTTGAAAGTGTGCAAGCCTAAATGCCACTCCTGAAAAACACACTTCTAGTTAGTCAAACATCCTAATCTTGACTAATTAGTTTTAAATTTACTGCTGATAGGATAGTGAATTCGATTTTCCAAACTTTTTAATCTTGGCTTATCAGTAGATAAATTAGGATAGAAATTAAAGGTTCAAACAAGCTCAAAACCTGAACCTAAGTTTCCAAGCAAGAGATGACTCAAATATATTTTACATTCTGAGTTGAAAAAGATGTAAATCTGGTTCTAACATGCTCAAAATATGAACCAGAGAACAAGGAAGAAACAACTCAAACAAGAGTCAAAACATAGCTGTAAAAGGATGAAGGAAGTGCTTTCAACTTTCAGATCTTAAGCCTTCTATTTTGTTTTAAGTTTTCTGCAAAATAAATGTCTATGTGTAACTTGTTTTTATGCCATAGATCACAGCAAGTCAAACAGCTTAATCTTGACTTGACTGTTTTTAAATTTCTGTCGTAGAATTTAGTGAATAAAATTTGTTGGACAGTTTAATCCCAACAGATGGTAGATTAGGTAGAGAAACATATGGAATCAACTGTTTAATCTGAGTCCATGGAGAAATAAGGAGTAGAAATAGATTAGATTTCCTATTTTCAAAAGAATAAAATGTTGTAAAAGAGTTTTCCAATCCAAATGCACTCTAATGAAGAAAAAAAAAATGCTAGATCAGTAGGATTGGGTAGGTAGAAAGCCAGTTGATGAAGTTCCATTGTGTTTTCCTGGCTGCTAATATGTTTTCAGAAAAAAGAATATTTTCCCAGCAACGAAGGCAGCCCAATGGATGAGGCACTGATCAGCCTTCCCAAGAAATGCAGGTCTGACATTCTTCATGCCTTCAAGAAGGCACCATCCCCAAGTGGAGCCACTATTGGCCACCTATAAAATTTGTTCTATGAAAGGTGGCCAAAACATTTTTTGGAGCCTTCAAGAAATAGTTTTTATTACCAAAATGTTATTTCTTGAAGCCTCTTGAAGACCTCATGCCTTTGTCTAAAAATCTTCACTTCTTTTTCCCTTCAGAACTCAGAAATTCTGCTGATTTCATGAGAAAGAATTGCTGTAAAATCCCCTTTCTCCCCTTCCTCCACTCAGAAACTAACCTTCATTTTTACTCTCTTTTTTCCCATCATTTTCCTCTGATTTCCATTTTTTCTCACTTCCCCTTCATAAAATCCACCTTGCATAGTTTAAAAATCTTTTTTAGACTATATCAAAACCCCCAAAACCCTTTGAAAACCATTGAAACTCTATGAAAAAAACCATTTTTTTATTAAGGGTTTAAGCCCTTTGGGCCAAGTCTTAACCACTTCACCACCATGCGCCTTGGTGCTAGAACCAAGAGCTAAACCTTTCAGCGCTTATCACATCGGAGAAAATCCAAAGCACGCAAATCTGTTTCATTGTGTTAACAAAAGCCCTTATGCGATTAGCTCTCTATTCATAACCCCTATCATGTTGTTATCTCATATAACCTTTTGGGCCCGCAATCGGGCGCTAAACCATTTTGAAAATCCATCTCTGATCTGTTATTTCTTTTATATATCAAAAAACCCATTTACCCAAAGTGTTGGTCTAAATGCGCTGAGTTATGTTTTTTAAATGAAGATGGGTTGATTGAAATACCGCATCAAAAGTTCCGATGCGATTAAGTCCCGTATGTATAAACCTTGCCCTCTGCTTTCCATTCCATATAACCTATGCCTGGGACCAGAGGTTAAAGTCCCAAGGCTCTTAATCGCATCGCAAGTTTCGAATGGGTTGATTGAAAGACCAGGCTCGATAGTTCCGATGCGATTGGCCCTTTATTGTATACGCCCTGGGCCTATTATCATTCCATACATCTAGTGGCCTCGCAATCAGGCGCCAACCACTTCATATATATATATTCTGCCCCGATCCACCAAAACTTTGTATTATTTGAAAATTTGGGTTTTTCATATGTTTCAAATATTTTTCGCTAGGGCACAGTTAAAGCAATATCTACCGTCGATCTGGAGCCGATCAAATGGCCCGCACAACATCAAAATTTTAATTTGGTGTGTTTGTTTGTTCCCCTGATTAGCCATCCCTCCGATTCATTCCCACCGTTGATCTGACCCTCAGATCAACGATTAACGCGCAATCGCATTGCCCTCCCCGATCGCATAATCGCATCGGCATTTTCCATCGCACCCTTATTCTCTCCCATTCGATTGCGATCCTCCGATTGAATTTGGACCGCCCACGTGTCCAGATTGGATGGCCTAGATCTTTCCCGCATGCTTTCATCGCCTTTCGCCTTTCCACTTTATGTTTTTCGACTAATCCCCACCGTTGATCTCTGCAGGATCGACGGATCTTATTTATTCTCTTCCTCCATTCTCGTTTAATCATTTCTAATGAATACAAACCTTTGGATGATGCCATCTAATGGCCCTGCTCTCTTCCCATGCCTCTGAAGCAGTTTAAACCAAAATGAAAGATTTCTTAATTGGTTTCGTGTTTTGTAGGTTATCAATGGTTTTCCATTTTATTAAAAGGAAAGTCGAAGGCTCGGAATGATGGTTCCCGTGCCTTTATGCATCAAAGAGAAGCATTCTCTCGGCTCAAAAAATGCATCTCGTTGATGTTTCATGAGGCATTGATGCCATATGAGCCCTGTGCAGCCTGCACATCAACAAGACACTTCCAATGCATAAAAGAAACAAAGAGTATCAGTGTTTGAAGATTTCCTAACACAGTTTGAAGGATTAAGGCACACATTCAGCAAATCAAATCCTAAATCCACGGATAAAGATGTCATAAAGACTGGAAGACACAGGATAAGCTTGATCAGACTTAAAACACAGTTCTCAAATAAATTAAAGGTGTTTTAGGAAGAGACGAAAACAAATATCGATCCGAGAAAGCTTCCACCGCCTCAAGCAGAGGCTAATAGAACCCTCTCCATCTCCTAAAGGCACCTGTAACCTCACAGAAATCAAAGAAGGCTTAGTCATTATCTGAAACAAGAGGTGTTTTCCCAAAGACAACTGAACAATTAATACAAATCAAAGATCTTATCTCTAATTGTCGGCAAAACTATTTTAAAGATTAAGAATAGCTCAGAAACAAATATTTTCGATCATTAGACCTCGGGGAGTAGCAACATAGTTACTTCAACATGACACAAAGCCTCAAAAGTCAACAAAGGCTCCCACCGAGCTTAATCCTAAGTGTAAATCAATTAATGCAGATAAACACCTGTAAATTTCTTCATCGAGGCTCTGAAAGGCCGCGAAGTCATCAATCTGTATTAATTGACCCAAGAGATCTTTTACCAAATCCCGCCTCCTCCTTCTTCTATAAATACTTCTGTAGAAGATGAGAAAATGTTGGTCTCTAGACATCTGATTGCATGTAATATTTTTAAACTACGATGCTACTGTGTGTTAGTATGAATCCTTTGTCAAAGAGTACGAAAAAGGACCACTTTAGCTACGCATAACTAATAGCCCTAACAACAAAAGTGGCTGCCAATATCTTCAAATCTGCGATTAGTTGAACAAGAAAAGAGCTGCAAAAACCAGATCTATGCATGAAAAGACATTAAGCAGTAAAAACAAGGGTTTGCTCCATATACCAATAGACAAGACAAGAACGATTTTTAAAAGAATTTTTGTATTAATAGGGCAACTGGGAGGAAAACAAGAAGGCATATCCAATTCTCCTCAATGGGATGGGTTCTTGGAAGTCCTTAGCACTTCAGATCTAAGATTTCTCTCTCTTGTTGGTGCAGAAAACCCAATGCAAAGAAAAGAGCTCAATGGGAGCTCACACGATGAGAAAATAATGGAAAAATGTGACCAAGTGTATAGATCTAGAGTGATCTAATGCAATGGAGGTGACTAATGAATGGGGAAAAACCTCCTATTTATAACAAAATATTAGGGTTATCTAGAACTTGGTGCATGAATAAAATATTATTAATCAAATTCTAGAACCACCCTTTAGGAATATTTTATTATATTTGTTGGAGAGAAAAGGTCTTTTGACTTGGGTCAATTCCTTTATTTATAAACAATAAATAAATAAATGATTTATTTATTATTTTAGGGAGATGGTGGGAATATAATTAAATAAATAATGATTTATTTAATTATTTGCGTGGGTGATTTGGTCGTATTTAACAAGGAATATTATCTAAATAAGATTTAAATAATTATTCCTAAGAAAATGTCAAGATAAATAAAGGTTTATCTAATTAATTTCTTTATTTTTGAGTTAAACATATTTGGGAATAATAATTAAATTATGGTTTAATTAATTATTCTGGGGGAAAATCAAACAAATATAGGTTTGTTTAATATTTCTTTAGAGGTTTCATTTAGACCATAAGCAACCTAATAAATGTGGTTTATTAAGTTATTTAACATAGTGAAGGCAATTTTTACTTGGGGTAAAATTGGTCTTACATGGTGTACTTGGGTCCATCTAATGATAATAGGTTAGATGGCAATAAATAGTGTAACGAGATTGCAAAGAGCGTGCGAGTGTTAGGAGCAAATCATATGACCGAAGTACGTTGTAAGAACTCAATCACCAGACCTCAAAAGGGAAGTCAGAGAGAGAAATGTGAGGTAGACTAATGTGCTGAAGAACTAGACCCTGAGGAGACGAGACTTACAGGTGCAACAAGTCTCTTTTATGAGAGGGTACCTGTGCTAAAGGCGACGGGGGAGGCATACCTATGCCCGCCGAGACAAAGTACAAAAGAATAGTGTGTCCAGTAAACAAGGGACCGAACCATAAAGTACAGCCGGCATAAACATGAGCCGGATAAAAATACAATGAGGGATCCCACATGTGTTGTGCACAGGATATGGTAAGGTGCAATAAAATAATATCGAGTACATGAGGTACAAATACAACCCAATGCCCCACATCGTGGGAAGGGCTCACAAAATCTGACTGATACATGAAAATCAAAGAGGCGCTGCAAGTGGCGAAGGCCAACATCATCAAATATCTGGAGCCGCATCGAAGGCTGCAAGGAGGAGGTCATCCGGGCATGTCGGGGGCTACCTGCAGGGCCACCCCCTCATGAGGGTTGAGACATCTCACACACACCCGGGAATCATCAAGAGTTGCTGCTGTATCACTGAACCATCAAGTGTACGGATCTAGGTCATGCTGAAAGGAGCTAGAGTGGAGAAAAAATCAAGTCAAAGGGAAATGAGAGAGCCCTTTGCCTCATCCGAGGCACCGAATCAAGAGTGGAAGCTGGAACCAAGGTACACCGCCCTCTAGACCTGGCTTTTGGAATGAATGAGCTGATGTCGACAGAAGGAGGTCCGCCATAGGTGAGGCAATGAGATATCCTCAACTAAGGCACGAGAGAAAATAGTAGAGAAACGGACAGACTGACACTAATGATGATAGTGAAATGGAAAGGAATCAGTAGCGAATGGACGACTTCCCTTGTTAGAGCATAAAGGGCATGAATGACATGGCAGTGACTGACACAATATCATAAGGGATAGGGGACAGTGGGACTGAAGGTCATAATGTGCGAGCACAAGAGAGAGACCAAGCAATGAAGGATGGAGAGCTATAGCGGGGTACAAAGGGACTCGGGATAGACTCCATGAATGCAATGATGACTCAACTTGGATGCTCTAAACAAGGGCGACTCGATGGTGCTACCACACAATAAAGGCCCAATGGGGGACCATGAAAACATGAGTACAAGATGGTAAATCATGACGAAAATCGACACGAATAAAGACAAGTAAGGAGGCAAAATGGTGCCCCAAATACAAGTGTCGTAAGTGAGGAAATTCGATTTTAAGGAGAGGTGAAGTGACCCTTCTTGGACAAAATGTGTCCTGGTGAAGTATCAAATCACAAAAAACTAATAGATATCCATTTTAGGGCTCGGTGAGAGCTTTCCAACGGTGTAGACGGTTTGTCAAACGGGGCTACGGTATGGTCGTAGCAGTCGAAAGAAGAAACAGGGGTTCTCGTTTAATAAGGCATTTTTCCCTCCAAATTCACTCATTTGCTATTGTTGCTGTGGTGAATGTAGAGAGGAGAGAAGGCCCTAAATCTTGTGGCGAGCGTAGCAGAAAAATCGACCGTTGGAATCAAGATCCGTCAGTTGCAGGTAAGAGGCCTAACCTTAGTCTTTTATTTTGATGGATTGAAAGTTCAGTTTAGGGGCCAAAATCTCAGAAATAGACCCTCCTTCATCTCTACGGCCGGGTCACACTTTTTGGGCCAAAAAGTGCAACCTGGGAAGCAGGTTTCAGGGCAAAATCGACACATTACGAATTAGGCGAAAGAATTGTGACACAGGAGATGAGAGGGTTTTAGTGCTGTTTTATGGCTGAGAGTTGGGTTTTTGTTTTTGGTTATGGTATTCCCTATCTTTATGCTAAAAAATATGATGTTTTTGTGCAGGTATGGCAGATATATGGGTTAACTGGAGAGAGAGAGACTTGGGTAAATTACGGGCAGAGATCTAGGTAGATCCGGGTGTCTGTCGTGTGTTGGCCAGGTTTGGGGTTCTAAAGTTTTTGGAGAACCCTTTGATGAGAGATGGAGAGCCCTTTTTGGCCCGGATTATTGGTTATTGGGATCCAGAGCATGAGGTCTTTGTAGTGCAGGGGCACAGGATCGAACTGACAGTCCAGGATGTGTATTTCCTGACAGGTCTCCCGCCATTTGGGATGGTGGGAAACACGCAGACAGTATTACCGCGGGGGCGGAATATCATGGAGTTTTTGGAGCGACATTGTAGACCGGGTCTCCAAGTCAAGGGGACTCGGATACCGATCGGGGATCTAGAGAGGCTAGAGACCCGTGCAGTGGCCGCAACGGTGCTGTGTATCCTGGGCAACCAGGTGCTCCATCACATCATTGGGGGGCAGATGATGATTGTGGAGAGTGTGTTGAGTGGGACCTACTATGGGTGGGCCCAAATGATGTTGGTGTCGCTAAAGCGACAGTTGTTGCTCTGCAAGTGGCAAGTGAACCACGATTGCTTGTATGGGACTTTATTGTGCACCTTCTTCTTTGAGAAGATCCTGACCTTGCGGCCTCGTATCGACTCCGGATAGAGGGGGCCAAGAAGACGAGGATGCGCTGTGAGGGCGGCCTGCGGCCCAAAGGAGGAGGAGGAGGGGCAGTCGGGCGAGTGTTTCGACCTGAGTTCTTTGCCCATTGGGATCAGATGCCGTTATACATAGATGACTATCCCTATAGTGGGATGAGTTACTGTGGGGATCCAGACCTACCACTTCTTCCTGGTCGAGTATGGGGGCCCGATGGTAAGTGATAAGTAACTATTCTTGTATTGGCATGTTAAAGTTATTGAATAGTAGACATGGTACTAATTCATGTACTTTTGGTATGCAGATATAGCTCCGGTAAAACCGGCCGGATATATGGGACGCTTGGCAGCCTCTGGAGCTGCAGGGCCAAGTGGGTCGAGAGCAGCGCGCAATGAGGATGCGGTCGCCCTTCTGGAGGACATCCGCCGTAGATGCGAAACGTTGCTGACCAGAGTTTCAGAGCGCGGGTGGCAAGACTTAGACGACCAGTACGTGGAGGCATGCATTGGTCTTCCCTCGAAATGGCGAGGTGTCATGTGGCGCATGGCGATGGCCAGTCAAGGCATACGTGATCTACGGGCTGCAGGGGCAGAGCCATTGGCTCGAGATCCGCCAGATAGTGAGTAGGTGTGGGGCATGTGGTGCCCCCTAGTGTGTATGTAGGGGTAGGTGGTGCCCCCTGTTTTGAGTTTTTTGTAACATGCTATGGGCATGTCATATGTATCAGAGTAGATGGACTCTAAACACATGTTTTGTGACACATTATGAATATGCATCATTTTTAATGATTATGAATGTTATTGTATTGTATGAAATGTGTGTGATAAATGCCAATCTAGAACATGGTTTGCAATACTATCTACATAGTGATTCTGTTCTCCAGGTACATGGTTGAAAGTGATGGTTTCAAATGCACGTATCAAGAGTTTCACTCGTAAATAGCGTCTAAACAGCACATGTTTATGCACATGATAAACACCATTTAGTTGCATGACAAGAAGTAGGGAATCCAAACAAACATGCAGATGGAGGATGCGATGGAAGAGGGCATCGGCTAAGAGACCACGCACTGCATCATATTCGGCCTGATTGTTGGTGGCAGAACTAATGCAGACCCCGTTAGAGAGGACAAGGGCATGCAAGGGGGTGAAAATGGCCCAACCTGCCGAGGCTATATTCCGGGAGTAACGACTTGCACCATCGACGTAACCGATAAAGGGTGGGGACAGGAGGTCCTGCAGAATGGTGTCACAAGACAACAAATGGGGGGAGGAGATATAATTCCGGTAGCGTGAGTGGACAGAAGACATCGAGCAGCAAATGCGGGAGGGAGTGCAAGGGGCAGGATGACGATGACTCATATACAAACTAGAGGGTGGTATATGAGGGCTATCGGAAGTGTGGTGAGGACTCGGGCTGTGGAGGTCAACAGAGACATGGGTGGAGTGATCTCGTGTATGGGTAGAACAGAGGGGGTCAGGCAAAACAACAGGGGAGGATGTAGGGGGACTGGACTCCAAGTGTCTCGCGGAAGAGGATAGGTAAAGAATGGTCGTAGTAGACTCCGTCATCTGAACATCAGGGTGGGGGATGTTGATGGGCGCGGGGGGATCCTCAGGCTGGCCCGAAGCATACTGCGCGAGTATGGGAGAGGCGGATTGATTTTGTTCAACCTCATACTCTCGGACTACCTATAAAGAGGCGCGGTAATGCGTCAGGTGAGGACAATGGTGGGAGTAATGGCCATGGACTCCGCACAAAGCACAGGGTTTGTTGGTGCGGAGAGTCTTGGGGTTCTTGGTTACGGACGAAGAAGGAATGGAGGCTTCAGGGACCGTAGATTCGGGGAATGCGACTTTAACCATGGGATGAAGACGGGGCAACTCGGGACAAGCATGGGTGGCATGACTGGCGACATCACACAAGGCACAAGGTTTTGCGGGCGGAGGAGGGGCAAGGTCAGTCTGGGTAGCCTTGTCTTTTGATGCCTCCTTGCGAGCTTGCCCTTTCTTCACAGGAGCCGTCACGACGAGAAGGGTCTGTAGGGTTTGGGGTGACTAGGAGGGGTAGCTGCTGGAGGATCAAGGTACCAGACTGGTATGCCCAAGGTCAGGTTAGGGAGAGAGAGGGTGGCCATGACGGGGATAGAATATACTCCGGGAGGGGGAGCCAGGAAAGGTATCTGCCCAGCAGGGTAATGACCAGGAGGGACGGCTCCGAGATGGTTAAGGCCTGGGGGAACCGATCCAGGAGGATAAAGGGTTTCAGGGATACCAGCTATAGGGGGAGGGCCAGAAGGGGGAGGTTCGGATGGCTGAGATGAATGGCTAGGAGCGGGTTGTGGAGGGCGAGGGGGAGGTTGCTGACTAGCTGAGGCAGGCCGCTTAAGGGTAGCCTGAGACGATTGCATCATGCAAACATTCGATAAGCTGGGATTAGTGATAGGAGGAGGGGGAGACCGGAAAGGTTCCAAGCGGGGGAGGAGTCTTTGTAAATTCCGGGAGACAACGGCGGGTCGAGGAACTGACGGTTTTTGCTTGTTGGCTACGAGAAGAGATGGTCGTCTCGGAGTGAGGTTGAAGATTTTGGCTGCGTGTGTCAGCGGGGTCAATGGTGACTATCTTTCCATTATGGGGAAAGACGTCTTGCGGAGAAGCGCGGATGGGACAGAGACAGCAGCATAGGTGTAGCTTCGCCCCAATAGAATGTTGTAGTCTAGCGGGGCGTCTATGACTTCGACGTCAATGCAAACAGTCTTACCTGTGAGGGTGATAGGACAATTACGAAACAAGCCAATGGGCTGGGAGGCATAGCCGTCCCACGCTTGAAGGGTGATCGTGGAAGGGGCCAGCTCAGGGGATCCGAGTTGCTTCCAAACCGAAGTGCACATCACGCAAGTGGATGCCCCCTCATCAATTATACACCGAAAAACGTTGGCGTTCCAGATTTTGACTGGGATTTGGAAGGCGACGGAAGGAGGGAGAGGAGGATGGTTTGATTGGGTGGCGTCGAAAACAATCATTTGGTCATCAGCAGGATCTATAGTGCCCACGACAGATAGTAGAGGCTTCTTTTGGGAAGGGCACGGCTTGGAGGAGTTCCGGTGTGGAAATATGAGAAGCGGGGGAGATTGCGCCAAATCATCTACTATGCTATACGAATGAGCAACTCGACTAGAAGCAGCATTTCGACGTAATGGTCCCATAGGAATCTTTGGATGGACCTCAACTTTGGGTTGAGGCATATTTAAGGGGCCATTGGATGTCGAAAGAGGCTTCGTAGAACCGGAAGAAGAGGACTCGGGGGCAGACTGAGCGGGAGGCTTGAGATGTGGCGGGAACATTCGACATAATGGTCCCTTAGGAATCTTTGGATAAACCTCGGCTTTGGGTTGAAGGATCTCTTGCAGAGACGTGGATGGCGAAGAAGAACACAGCAGAAGCTGGAAGAAGAAGGAATCGAGCGGAGGCGGGCGGGAGGATTGGGGGAGTAACGCGTAGATCAGGTCGTATTTCAAGGCTATTTGGAGGGCAGCTTCTTCGGTTTGAGGGAAATGGGAGGCGACATCTTTGCCGATGGGAGCTAGGAGAGAGCAAAGGAACCAGTCCATATAGATCCGATATTCGAAGGGGGGAGCTCGACATAAGCTGCGTCTACGTCGCCATTCCTGAACATGGGTGAAAAGGCGGGTCGAAGATGTTTGCTTAAAGGAAGTCAAGAGCTCCGTACCGGTATCGTATCGGAGAGGGAGCTGGAAGTAAGATAAAAAGGCTTGGGCAATGGTCGCAAAGGTGGTATGGGAAGAGGTGCCTTGATCGACATACCATTTAGAAGCATCGCCGGTAAGCGTGCATTGGAACAAACGAAGATGGATGGAGTCATCGGTAATGGAATTGGAGGAACACCACATGTGGAAAGATCGGACATGATTGGTTGGATCTTCTCCAACAAGGCCTTCGAACATAGGGATGTCGGAGGGGAGCTTGGTTAGCATAGCAGGCCAACCAACATCGTGGCGGGTAGGGTCATTGATCAACTGATTGAAATCGGGGAGGATGAGGCTTGCAATGTACGACAGCAAGGGTATGGCCGAGGTAGTTCCTGTGGCAGTTCCGCTAGTAGTGGTTCCGGCATTAGGGCTTGGAGCACCGCTAACGTTAGGCCCTGGACCAGACATAGTGAAGGTGACAGGGGGAGAACCAGGAGGAGAAGGATAACCCAATGAATCAGAAGAGGAGTCAGAGTGCGGACTCGGAGGAGGACTGGCTCGATGACGGCGGGACAGAGCAGTCGATGGTAGGAAGCTTTGAGGGTGAAGGCCAAGAAGTCTCTGGGAAAGGCTCCTTGGGGGCGCAATGATGACGGGAAGAAGGAAACCGACAAGGGAAAAAAAAGGACAGAATCAAGTGAGGTCAAGTGCAGAAAATGTGCAGTGATAATTGATTTTAGAGTCTTTGCCAGGCGATGTTAACCAGGTGCTTCTTCACTTAGGGTCAGTGTGTGGTGTGCGTTAATTTTAATTTTTAAAACCATTTTTGTTTTGAGAGCAAGAAAAAAGTGTGCTGCGTAACTGAAAATAAATCTACAGAGAACAGTATATAATGCTGAAATAATAGAAAATTAACAGTTACTATTGCATCTATCTAACCCAAGAAGGTAGGTCCCTCAAAACTAGTCTAAAAAAGGGGAAAAAAAACTAGTCAAAACACACTGAAAAGAGGCCAACAGATCTAAGGTCGGGAGGGACAGGGATCTAAAGGATAAAGCTGCTGAAAAGAGGTGCAGATCACAGCCAAGAGACAGAGGCAAGGTGGCTGGAAAAACGGAGGAAATTAGCAAAAAGCAGAAAGGACAGGGAAGAGGTCCAAACAAAACGACAAGAGGTGATTTGAAAGGAAGAAAGGCTGATTTAAAGGGATCTGAGGAGGAGGTTTCAGATCTGAAAAAGGGGAGGCTGAAACTCAGAAAAACAGACAGCTGAAACAGCTAAAACTCTTCCACAAAAAGTGGAGGGTAATGAAGCCCTAGGGGGATAGGTTCCCACTTAGATGAGTAAAAACATATCAGAACTAGGTCAAAGAGGGCTAAGACGGAGGCTGGAAAACCCTGACAGAAGCTTCAGCAAAACCCAGAAAAATTGCAGAAAAATCACTGAAAAATTGGCAGGTCGCAGGTTCTGACCTGTTTTTAGTGCAGGTCGCAGAAAAGAGGTTGAAAAGTGCGACCTGGAGATCCAGGTCGCACTTTTTGGGCTGAAAAGTGCGACCTCCTGTTTCGGTTGTCTCGACGGCACATTTTCGGAAAAGTTGTCGTCTTAGTTGCGGCTGATGTCGCTTACCTGCGCAATAGGGCCAGAAACACACGGAAGTTAGAAATTTTAATGTTTTAGGGTTTTATGTGAGAAAAACAACATAAAAATAGGAAAAAAAAAAAGCTGAAAAGAAACCCTAGGGCCTGAAGTAGCTGGATATGCAGGAATATGAAAAACGACAGCGGTCGTAATTTAAATCCCCTGTGGAGTCGCCATTTTGTTAGTATGAATCCTTTGTCGAAGTGTACAAAAAAAGACCACTTTAGCTACGCATAACTAATAGCCCTAACATAAAAAGTGGCTGCCAATATCTTCAGATCTGCAGTTAGTTGATCAAGAAAAGAGCTGCAAA
Organism: Pinus albicaulis; assembly: GCA_034641835.2. NCBI lineage: Eukaryota > Viridiplantae > Streptophyta > Pinopsida > Pinales > Pinaceae > Pinus > Pinus albicaulis. The sequence goes on along the minus strand of CM076584.1, from coordinate 572,078,175 downwards.
AAACCAAATCTATGCATAGAAAGACATTAGCGATAAAAACAAGGGAGAGCTCCATATATCCAATAGCCAAGACAAGAACAATTTTTGAAAGAATTTTTTGTATTAAGGGCACCTGGGAGGAAAACAAGAAGATGTTTCCAATTCTCCTCAATGGGATGGGTTCTTGGAAGTCCTCAGCACTTCAGATCTAGCATTTCTCTCTCCTGTTGGTGTAGAAAACCCAGACAAAGATAGAACTCAAAGGGAGCTCACACGGCAAATAATGGAAAAATGTGACCAAGTGTATAGATCGGTGATCTAATAGGCAACAAAAGGTGAAGAATGGTAGGAAAAACCCTCCTATTTATAACAAAATATTGGGTCATTCTAGATCTTGGTGCATGATTAAAATAATGTTAACCAAATCTAGATCCACCTTTTATGGAATATTTTATTATATTTGTTGGAGGGAAAAGTATTTGACTTGGGTCAAATCCCTTTATTTGTTAATAATAAATAAATAAATGATTTATTTATCTTTTTAAGGAAGTGGTTGAAGGATAATCAAATAAATAATGATTTATTTAATTATTTGTGGGTGATTTGTTCATATTTAACAAGGAATATTATCTAAATAAGATTTAAATAATTATTCCTAGAAAATAATAAGATAAATAAAGGTTTATCTAATTAATTTCTTTGTTTTTGAGTTAAACATGACTGGGAATAATAATTAAATTATGGTTTAATTAATTATTCCATGAGGAAAATCAAACAAATATAGGTTTGTTTAATATTTCCTTTGGGGGTTTCCTGTTTAGACCATAAACAACCTAATAAATGTGGTTTATTAAGTTATTTAACATAGTGAAGGCAATTTTACTTAGGGTAAAATTGGTCTTACATGGTGTACTTGGGTCCATCTAAAGATAATAGGTTAGATGACCAAAAAATGGTGTAACATTGTGTGCAACTTGAAGATACATAAGCTGATATGAGAAGTTTGAAGTTGTAGAGACCCACTGGGCTCGCTGATTGTAACTGGTTTGAACATCAAATACAAGCTGTTGATTTATGGGATCCTGATTTATGTCAATGGTGATGTGTTCCTCACTGTCAATTGTTATTTTCTTTAATGTTTTCACTCTGTCCACTTTCTCTGATAAATAGCAGCAAACATAGAGCTAGGATTTACTCTCAATAGTACCCTACTCTTACTGAAAGATTTATTTTCTATGTTTTCTTCATTCGAACGCTCCCTTTGAAGAGTATATTAAAGCAGTTTGGTTTAAAAGCACTTGCCTGATCTAGATTGCTCTTTAAAATGAGTATTTTTTGTGTTTTCCTTTAGAGTATATTAAAGCAGGTTGGTTTAAAATCACTTTCCTGATCTAGATTGCTCTTTGTGATTACCATATGTGTTTTCCTCTAGAATATGTTGAAAGCAGGATAGTTTAGAAGAACTTACCTGATCTTAAGCTATTCGAACTGTTTTTAGATGTTTTCTAACTGAAAGTACTTCAATGTAGGCTAGTTTAAAAGCACTTACCTGATCTCAGAATAATTTTATGTTTTTTCTTAAGTACATGCCGAAGCAAGATAGTTTGAAAGTACTTACTTGATCTTAGGTTGTTCACTGTTCTTCATTTGTTTTTCTCTCTATTTCCTATTTGTTTCATTCCATTAAATCAACTTAAGAGATCCTTTTGACATAAGTGACTTGCCCCATTGATCCTTCTTGAAACTTGTTGTTCAATTAAAATCCTCCTATGACTCCATAACCCAATGGGTTAAAACTATCTTTTCCTTTTCTGTCAGCCGAATAATTCCTTCACTTGCAGACATCTTCACCCTTTATTTTGAACTTCCCTCACCTTCATCATGTCTTTTTCCAACCAAAAACAAACAAACAAAACCCATGCTCTTCATAACTAGCCTAAAATCACATTTCAGGCTTTAAAGATCACATCTTTAAACTCATTCATATAGAGATCCCTCTTTGGATTCAAGAGGGCTAGATCCTTGAATCCCAAAGTGGTTTGATGTTGTCTTATCTTTTGGTTTTTGTCAATGGCCAAAACATAGGAACCCCAACAGAGCTTACCTTAGTTGTTTGGCTAAAATGCATCAATTTTCAACTTTTCTTTTACTTATGTGAGATTGATCCCATGATAAAAGGGTGAAATTACATAATTGAGCAATTTCTCATAATTATTTTGAAAAAATATTATAATTATGAGATAATAATTATTTCATGTTATGAAACCAGCTCCAAAAATATAATAAAATAGAGATCAATGCCTTATAAATAAGCCACTTCGAGAAGGAAACCTCCTTTACATTACATAAATCAACAATTCTTGGATTATTCAAACGCCAAAACCTCATTTCTATATATAGGATTCCATGGGGTCTCAATTTAATCCTAGCTGACCTAACAATAATATTGTAAGGGCACAACAATAACAATATTAGGGTTTTATGGGGCACAATAATAACAATATGGGGATTGCAAGGGTACAACAACAACAATAAGGGGGACACACTAACAACAATAAGGGACTACACTAGTAATATAGGTACCTAACATGCCCCTCTCCTTCAAAAAAGTGTTGTCCTCAACGCTTGAGTAGCTCTGGATGCTTCTATATAAAATTATCATCCTCCCATGTGGAATATTCAGTGGATAAGTTCTTCCACTTGATGAGATACTCTGAAATTGATAAAAAATTTAGCTGTCGAGTTCTTATTTCCATGACTGCTTCAGTTTCGAATATGATTTTTCCTTCCTCATCAAGTTCTAGCAATATTGTTTGAACTAGAAGTTTGTCACCTATAACCTTCTTTAAGCATGAAACATGGAAAACTGGGTGCACTCAAGAAGAAGCAGGAAGCTCCAATTTGTATGCCATATTACCAATATTTTGCAACACCTTGTAAGTACCATAGTACTTTGGCAATAATTTATTATCCTTGTTAGCTTGCTTGAAGGACATTTTTTTGTATGGTTGTAGTCGTAAAAATACCCAATCTCTGTAAGGAAGTTTTATACCACCATTCATCCAGAGGTAACCACTTGAACCATTGTGTTTGTTTATCAGATACAAAAGAACGAAGATATCCTTCCAAACATATTTTCACTATCTTAGTTTTCCAATCATATTGAGGATGATAAAATGAGTTATGGGCTAGTTGAGTACCCAAAAAAGAAAATAATTACGTCCAAAAATTTCTAGTGAAAATGGGATCTCTATCGCTTACAATAATATTTGGGTTTCCTTGTAGTTTTTGAATTGTTTCCATAAATGCAGTAGCAACTGTACTTTCTTTAAATGGATGAGATAATGCACAAAAGTGTGCATACTTACTAATTCTATCAACTACCACCATGATGACACTGTTTCCTTCAAGCTTAGGTAAACCTGTGATAAAATCCATTGAAACCTCTTCTCAACTTTGACTTGGAATGGTTAAAGGTTGTAGCAGAACCAAGGTCTTAATTGTCTCAACTTTATTTTGTTGGAAAACCAAACATTCTACCACAAAATTTTGAATATCAGATTTAAGGCCATCCCAAAAAAAATCTTTCTTCACCCTGTGGTAAGTTTTTAAAAATCCTGAGTATCCTCCTACGAGAGAGGTGTGAAATTCCAAAAGACTATTTTTTTTTAGTTGGGAATTCTTACAAAGATATAAGCGATATTTGTACCATAAGGAATCATTTTTCCAACTAAATGTATCAGATGTACTGCGATCCTACTACAACTTTTGAATAAGTGTCCATGCTTCTTCGTCATTCTTCCATTCCTCCCTTGCTTCGGTTATCCAATCTGGTTGGATAATAGAAATAGAACAAAGCAATGCTTCCACCTTCTCATCCTTCTTGAGAGCCCATATGCAACAACATTTAGCTTCCATTTTTTGTATATGATTTCAAATTCATAACCCAAAATCTTTGTGACCCATATTTTCTTCTCTTCTAAAGATACTCTTTGTTCCAAAAAGCGTTTAAGACTATCATGATCAGTTTTTACCTTGAATTGTCTTCCCATTAGGTAAGGTTGACATTTCTTTAGTGCATGTAGTATTGCCAACATTTCCTTCTCATAAATAGATTTATGTAAATACTTTCCTTTGATTGGACAAATTTCAAAAGCAATGGGTCTTCCTTCTTGCATTAAAACAACACCAATTCCATTTCTTGAGGCATCACATTCCACAATAAATTTTTTTGTGAAGTTTGGCGTAGCTAATATTGGTGCTAGGCACATTGCCTCTTTAAGATGTTCAAAGGCCTTAGTTTCTTCAGGAGTCCATGAAAATGCATCTTTCTTCAATAATGTTGTTATAGGTGCTTCCATTCTCCCATAATTCTTAACAAACTTACGATAATACCCTGTTAACTCGAGAAATCATCGCAACATATTTATGGTTGTGGGGAATTTCCATTCCTTAATGGCTTTAATTTCATTAAGGTCTATCTTAACACCCTCTTGAGATACAATATGACCCAGATATTCCACCTCTTGTACTCCAAAGAAACATTTGGAGCATTTTTCATACAATTTCTTCTCCTCCAATAGTTTGAGCACTCTATCAACGTGTTGAACATAATCCTTCCAAGACCTGTTGTAGATTAGTATATCATCAAAAAATGCTAGCATTAATTTTCTAAGGAAGGGTTTAAAAATGGAATTCATCAACCCTTGAAATGTAGAAGGTGCATTGGTAAGGGCCAAAATTCATGACCAAAAATTCATAATGACCATCATGAGTTTGAAATGTTGTTTTAAGAATATCGCCAGTCTTCATTCTAATTTAATGATATCCTGAACAAAGATCCAAATTGGTAAAATCAATTGCTCCATGTAATTAATCCAATAATTCATTAATCGTGGGAATGGGAAATTTATCTTTAATAGTGAGCATATTGAGCTCCCTATAATCTAGACACATGCATCATGATCCATCCTTCTTGTACACCAATACTATTGGAGCAAAGAAACAACTTTGACTAGGTTGAATTATACCAACCTCTAATATTTCTGCAATCTAGGGAAAATTTTAAGAACCCCCCTAAATTTATATCTATAATAAATGAGTGAATCCACATGATACATAGGAAAAATGGAAGGTGATTTTATTAATAATATAATATGTATATATAATTTTTTTGGAGAATCTCTTACTAGATTATATTTTCTTGTAAAATCATGGCGAATCACCAGCACAAATGGCGAACCACTAGTAAAAAATGGTGAATCGTTGTCTAGTGGAGTTCAGGGTGTTGGTTCCAATGGAGTATGGTAGTTGAACCAGGAGTTGAAGGAAGCGAACCACCGAGACCAAGCATGGCACATGGTGACTCGTGAGGGAAGTAGTTTTCGTGCAGTTTGGAAAACGCGTTCTTCTAGTTCTGCTAATCGTAGTGTTGTTTCTCATGCTACTACTAGCACTGATATTAAGGTTGGAGAGGAGTTTGAGGAAGCATGGAAGGTAGAAGTGGTGGAGAATTACAAAGGGAACCCCATGATGGGCTCAATTTTTCCCTTTGGTATTTGGTCCTGCAAGATCTTTTGTCCATTGAACCAATAATTAACCGTTAAACAAACAAACAACTTTACTGAGTTGATTAGGTACGAGTCAACTTAGACTAATATTAAAAACTAATATTAAAAACTATGCTTTTCACTATCCCATATTTATCACACTAATGATACACAACATTGTGAATTTGCACCCAACTCTCATGCATGCACACCAAATTTTCATTGACATCTATAACCTAACTAAGTGAGAATTTATCAAAAAATTCCACCAAATTTTGTTATAGTGTTGAAATTTCATAAGGAATTTAGATCCATGGTACCTTAAATAAATTTTGAGATAACCTCCACAAATTCGACCACAATAGAGAAAACTTGTGATAAATTTTAAACCTACAAAAATTAGGATTCATGTTCCTAGGAATGATCATAAGAAGTAGTTGACATATAGGTTGAATTTTGAGCATTGACACATTGATAATATAATGGCTTAGGTAAAAACTCACACATTGAAAATTCATCAATGAAGAGAAGACAAGATCATTATGAATTACAAATACTCCAAAATTCCTACCAAATTCTACTTAATTGTCCACAACTCAGCTATACATAATCTTATAGTAAATACAAATTCGACAAAGCCTTCTTCACATAGCTAATAAATGGCCATTGGAGGAGCACCCCTTATATAATAGTAATAGTAGAAATCAATAGATTATTTCCTATTGAACTTCATAGCCATAGCACTCCTATGTATTGTATGATGTATTCAACTTGCATTATCAAATAAATATAAAATCATACTTTTGATTGATACATTTAAATCATACTTGTGCACAATGTTGAATGCAATGCCAATCAAGGGGTAAAGTCGGTTTGACGTGTAATGATCTATAAAATAATGAAGAAACTTAGTAACGCATCACAACTTTCACGTTTGAAAAAATTATAAAGCTTTCATTCAAATCCATTGTTATTATAGTTCCTTCTCTCGACCATGTTCCACATAAGCATGGAAAATCAGGTAATACTAGCATTTGCACTGAGAGTTGCAAATTAACACCGGGGAGTGGGGATATATCTTCCATGCGAGATAAAGGTGATGTAGGTGATAAATTTGGAGGCAATACAAAATGTTTTGGAAGAATGGGTGGTTTGTTTATCAACTTTTGTGAGTTATCTTTAAAATTGTTTTGTTCTATTCATGCCTACCTCTGAAACCTTTAAAAAAATCTATCCACAAAATGCATATTTAATGACCTCTACGAAATATGTACCTAGTTCATGAGAGGAGCAGTAATCCTTGTTTAAAATATAATAAAGTGAAAGTATAAGATAGTGAACAACTTCAACTCCTCCCTAATCTTAAAATTTTTATATTTATCTAAATATTATCATTTCCATGAAATAAAATTGGTCACGGCTCTTTAATATAATAAAATAAAAAAATTAATTAAACAAATATATACATCAAAACATAATTGACCAAATCGTTATCTATTATCCAAACCTGTCACCTTTCGTATCATTCATTTAAATCCATTAGTTGCATTATCTTAAATTAGAATATGCTCATATGTATAATACAAAGTGCTTCACCCTCAAATATAGTTTTCCTCCCCCTTCATTTGGGTTCTCTGGGTTGCATTGGTCCTGAATTCATGATATACTTACTATATAGTAACCAAAAAGACAAAGCAAACAATCGGTTCTATTTTAAGATAAGTTTGAGCTTTTAAAAAAGATGTAGCCAAAGGCAACAAAGTGATTTCATTTTGTTAGGTCCCTATATTACTAGTATAGTCCCTTATTTTTGTTAGTGTAACCCCTTATTGTTATTATTGTACCCTTGTAACCCCCATTTTGTTATTATTGTGCCCTTAAATTATTATTGTTAGGTCGGCTAGGATTACATTGTGGTCCCATAGGATTACATTATGGCCCCAACGGACTCCTATGTATATAGGAGGTTTTGCAGTGTATCATCCAAAAATTGTGCATTTATGTAATGTATTGGAGGTTTCCCCACTCAGAAGTGGCTTATTTCTAAGGCATTGATACCTCTTTTCTTCTATTTTTGAGAGAATTTGGTTACACAACATTTGGTATCGAAGGTTTGGATTCTAAGAGGTTTGGATTCTGAGGTTTCGCTGCTCCAAACGGTCTAATAAATGGAATTTTGCTATAAAAGTTTTTCTACGAGCTTCAGGGAAGCTGAAATTTTTAGGGTGCGAAGCTGAAATCTCCGGAAGGGTTGTCTAAAAATTTCAGAGCTTGGTTCATAATATTTTCAGATATGATACGCCAAATTGGGTCTTTTCGAGGAGCTCCTAAACAGGTCATCGTGGAATTTGCGCTATAAATTTTTTTGTACGAAGGGTAAGAGTCTGAAATTCATATGGTGCGAAGCTGAAATCCTGAGGAAATTCATCAAAAACTCTCAGAGCTTGGTTCACAATATTTTTGGAGATATGATCTGTGGAAGGTAGTGCTTTTGTAGGCTCCTGAATTTCATCTCAAAGAGGTGATCATGGGAAAAAGTTCAATAACTCTCTCTCTGGGCATCGGATTGGAGTGCCGTAAAAAGTGGTTGCAAGTACACAGACTTTAGTTTCTTGGATATCAATTTCAGAGACAAAGGACGAAACAGTGACACGTGGCAAGTCGTACAAGTTCGCTCTACTGAACCAGTCCATAATTAGGTCATTGTGGGAGATTGGACACAACTTTGTCTTGGAGAATCCAAATCAGGTCAGACCTGTGGCATTCAAAAGATAATTTAGAGGGCTACTTCAGTGCTGAATTTCAGATATTTAAGATCTGCAATAACAGAGATAATACAATTTCAATATCGAGCTCCTCAAAGCAAGTAAAAGGTGTGCATTTTTTTCCGAATTGCATAAGTCTTGAATCAAGTTGAATTGATTGCAAGGGCCTATTGTAGAATAGGTATCAATATTGGATTCTAAAATGGCACCTAAAAATAATTCAACACCCATTAAGCCTTCAGAAGGCTCTACCATGACTCATGAAGATGAAGAATTGCAACATGATCTATCAAAATTACAAGAGCAAGTGCAACAAATTTCACTCTCGCAAAGAGCAACAAAAAATGAAATGGAAGTTTTGAAGAAAGGCGTGCAAGTGAAGATGGACGGTTTGAAGAAAGGCATGGAAGCTAAGATGGATGGCGTGGAAGTGAAGATGGACGATTTGAAGAAAGGCGTGGAAGCTAAGATGGATGGCATGGAAGCTAAGATGGATGGCATGGAAGTGGGCATCGAAGCTAAGATGGATGACATGAAAGACAACATGGAAAACATGAAGAATGATCTAAAAGCATACATGGAAGGCTTGATGACAAGCTTAAAACAAGAAATTATTCCTAATGGTGGAAATATAGTAGAAGAAACTCATGATGAGAACAAAATAAATGTTAATCATGATTTCATAAACTCTAATGTTGGCAGGAAGAACCACCATATTCCAAAAATGGATATGAGGAAGTTTGATGGAAAGGATCCTGTAACATGGATACTACGGATGGAGCAATATTTTGATCTTCATAATGTGCAAAACACACAAAAGGTACGCATTGCAACTTTACATTTAGAACAAAATACATTTGTATGGTATCGATGGCTTTGCTCCGTAAAAAAATTGTCACTTGGTCAATTTTTACGGAGGAAATGATAGAACATTATGAGGATACAAAGAGCAACACCTTCTTTAGCCAATTGATAAATCTCAAACAAAGGGGTTTAGTGGGGCAGCACATTGAGGACTTCCAAAAATTGAATATAAGGGTAACTAATATTCCAGAGGAACACAGGATTGATCTCTTCTTAGGTACTCTAAAGGATAACATCCAACATGAAGTTCGTGTTTTGGAACCTGATTCATTGGAGAAGGCATTCAGGTTGGCAAGAAAAGTTGAATGTAAAATTATGGCGACAAGGAAGCCTACCACTCGATTCTATAAAGAAGGAAGTGTTGCTACGCCTAGATTTCCACAACCTACAAGGTTGACACCACAACAATTGGAAGAAAAAAGAGCAAAAGGGCTTTGCTACAGTTGTGATAGCAAATACACTAAAAGTCATAAGTGTGCTGAGAAGAAATTATTTTACATAGATTGTGAAGAGGAAGAAGAAAATGAACAAGAAGAGGATATACACCAGGAACCAGCCCCAGAAGAGGAAGAAATGAATCCAACCATATCGTGTAATGCACTGGCAGGAATTACCACTTCTCAAACTCTCAAGATAAAAGGAAAAATCAAGAAGAGAAAGGTAATAGTGTTGATTGATTCAGGTAGCACCCATAATTTTATTCATTGTAAGGTAGCCAAGGAATTAAATTGTTTCCTATACCCAGCACCAGAATGTCAAGTGATGGTTGCAAATGGAGGAACTATAAATTTCTCTGGAAAATGCCATAAAATCAAGCTAACCATGGGGGAATATGTGTTGACTAGTCCAATGCTTTCCATTCCTATGGGAGGTGTTGATGTTGTACTAGGAGTACAATGGTTACAATCTTTAGGGACGGTAGCTTTTAATTTTCAAGAACTTTTCTTGAAATTTTTTTCAGAAGGAAAGGAAGTCGAATTACGGGGTATTGAAGGGAAGCCGGGAAGGATAATAAGCTCTAATGTCATGAAAAATCTTCTAAATAAAGAACAACGAGGCGTAATTTCACAATTATGCTCACTAGAAGTTCCGACATCAAAATCATCTATTTCTGCAGATCTCCAACAAGTCTTGGACAATCATTCCAAGGTGTTTGAAACTCCCAAAGGACTCCACCTATTCGTGATCATGATCATGCTATTCATTTGATTCCAGGAAGTGTTCCTCCAAACATCAGGCCTTATAGATATCCTTACTTCCAAAAGAGCGAAATTGAACGTATGATTGCAGAAATGTTAGAGGCGGGTATAATTCAGCCTAGTCAAAGTTCTTTCTCTGCTCCTGTAGTATTGGTACACAAGAAGGATGGATCATGGCGAATGTGTCCGGATTATAGGGAGCTCAATAAGCTCACCATTAAAGACAAATTTCCCATTACTGTGATTGATGAATTATTGGATGAATTACATGGAGCAATTTATTTTACCAAGTTGGATCTTCGTTCAGGATATCATCAAATTAGAATGAAGGCTGAAGATATTCCAAAAACAACATTTCGAACTCATGAGGGTCATTATGAATTTTTGGTCATGCCTTTTGGACTTACCAATGCACCTTCTACATTTCAAGGGTTGATGAATTACATTTTCAAACCCTTCCTTAGAAAATTTGTGCTAGTATTTTTTGATGATATACTAATCTACAGCAGGTCTTGGAAGGATCATGTTGAACATGTTGTCAGGGTGCTCAAACTATTGCAGGAGAAACAATTATATGCAAAAGCATCCAAATGTTTCTTTGGAGTACAAGAGGTGGAATATCTGGGTCATATTATATCTCACGAGGGTGTTAAAGTAGACCCTAACAAAATTAAAGCCATTAAGGAATCGAAAGTCCCTAAGACAGTAAAGCAGTTGCAAGGATTTCTCGGGTTAACAGGCTATTATCGCAAGTTTGTTAAGAATTATGGAAGAATAGTAGCACCTCTAACAACATTATTGAAGAAAGATGCATTTTCATGGACTCCTGAAGCAACTAAGGCCTTTGAACATCTTAAAGAGGCAATGTGCCTAGCACGGGTCTTAGCTACGCCAGACTTCACAAAAACCTTTATTGTGGAATGTGATGCCTCAGGAAATGGAATTGGTGCAGTTTTAATGCAGGAAGGAAGACCCATTGCTTTTGAAAGTCGTCCAATCAAAGGAAAGTATTTACAGAAACCTATTTATGAGAAGGAAATGTTAGCAATACCGCATGCACTAAAGAAATGGCGAACTTACCTAATGGGAAGACACTTCAAGGTACAAACTGATCATGATAGTCTTAAACACTTTTTGGAACAAAGACTATCTTCAGAAGAGCAGCAAAAATGGGTCACAAAGATGTTGGGTTATGACTTTGAAATAATCTACAAAAAAGGAAAACTTAATGTTGTTGCAGATGCACTCTCAAGAAAGAATGAAGAGGTGGAAGCATTGCTTTGTGCCATTTCTATTATCCAACCAGATGGGATAACCGAAGCAAGAGATGAATGGAAGAAGGACAAAGATGTATGGACACTCATTCAAAAGTTGCAGCAAGATCCTAGTACATCTGATACATTTAGTTGGAAAAATGATTCCTTATGGTACAAAGATCGCTTATATCTTTGTAAGAATTCCTAACTAAAACAAAATATTCTTCTGGAATTGCACACTTCTCCTTTAGGAGGACACTCAGGATTTTTAAAAACTTACCACAGGGTGAAGAAAGAATTTTTTTGGGATGGTCTTAAATCTGATATTCAAAAGTTTGTGGCGGAATGTTTGGTTTGCCAGCAGAATAAAGTGGAAACAATTAAGACCCCGGGACTTCTACAACCTTTATCCATTCAAAGTCAACGTTGGGAGGAGATTTCAATGGATTTTATCACAGGTTTACCTAAGTCCGAAGGAAAGAGTGTCATCATGGTGGTAGTTGATAGACTTATCAAGTATGCACACTTTTGTGCATTATCTCATCCATTTAAAGCAAGTACAGTTGCTACTACATTTATGGACAGAATTCAAAAGCTACATGGAAGCCTAAGGGTTATTGTGAGCGACAGAGATCCCATTTTTACTGGAAATTTTTGGACGGAGTTATTTTCTTGTTTGGGTACTCAATTAGCTCATAGCTCATCTTATCATCCTCAATCTGATGGTCAAACCGAGATAGTAAATAAATGTTTGGAAGGATATCTTTGTTGTTTTGTATCTGATAAACAAACACAATGGGTCAAGTGGTTACCTCTCGCTGAATGGTGATATAACACTTCCTTCCATACTGCAGCAAAAATGACCCCATTTATGGCACTTTATGGATATCATCCACCATCGATCACATCATCTTTAAAGGAAAATTCGAAGGTTCAAGCAGTGGAAGATCACGTCGAGCATCAGCAAGAAGTTCTCCAACTCTTAAAGGATAACCTGAATTTGGCACAAAATCGAATGAAACAACAGGCAGATCAACATCGCAGCGAGAGAAGTTTTGATATAAGAGATTGGGTATTTTTACGGCTACAACCATATAAACAAATGTCCCTCAAGCAAGCTAAGAAGGATAATAAATTATCGCCAAAGTACTATGGTCCTTACAAGGTGTTGCAAAAGATTGGTACTATGGCATACAAATTGGAGCTTCCTGCTTCTTCGCGAGTACATCCAGCTTTCCATGTTTCATGCTTAAAGAAGGTTATAGGTGAAAATCTTCCAGTTCAAACAATATTTCCAGAACTTGATGAGGAAGGAAAAATCATATTGGAACCTGAAGCGGTCACGGAAACAAGAACTCGACAACTACGGAATCGATCAATTTCAGAGTATCTCATCAAGTGGAAGAACTTACCCACCGAAGATTCTACATGGGAGGATGAGAATTTTATACAGAAGCACCCAGAGCTACTCATGCATTGAGGACAACACTTTTTTGAAGGAGAGGGGCATGCTAGGTCCATATATTACTAGTATAGTCCCTTATTGTTGTTAGTGTAACCCCCTTATTGTTATTATTGTACCCTTGTAACCCCCATATTGTTATTATTGTGCCCTTAAATTATTATTGTTAGGTCGACTAGGATTACATTATGGGCCCACTAGGATTACATTATGGCCCCATGGACTCCTATATATAGAAAGGAGGTTTTGTAAATTGTATCATCCAAGAATTGTATTTATGTAATGTATTATACTTCATGTGGCTTATTTCACAGAGATATCTCTTTTCTTCTATTTTTGAAGCTGGTTACACAACACATTTACATATAGGTAACCCTTTGAATGTAGACCATTCCTTTAAGAACATTTTTATTGATGAGGAATGTAATACAATATTCAATTTTTGAACTAAAAATATTATTTATATAGATTTCTGTATGGGGTAAACAATAAATAAAAAATTTAACTAACCTTGGGGTGGTCAATATTTATAAATTTTATTTATACTTGCTTTACCATGTATATCATATACCTATCAATCACAAACATGAAAAGTTGTGGAATTCACAGTGATTATCTGCTTTGGAAACACAACCAACCTGTATTATTACCAATATTAAATTTAAATAGTACTACGTATGTAGATAAAATTTCCAACTTCTAAAGAGACAAAATTGCTTCTCCAACATGATGGCACATTCTTAACTACTAACATTTCTGATTGTTGAATGCAAGAAAGCTTCTAAGTACATATAATCTACTCCGAGGCTCAAACTCCTAGACTATGTTCTTTTTTACCATGTATCTATAGGTTGCAACCTTCTTCTTGTTTGAAGAGGAGTTGTCTATTATCAGAACTACCTTCCATGCCTCTTATGCCTTGAAGGAATTGCAAATTGGCTCATCAGATGAAGAAAACTTTCTGTTCTTTTCAATTAGAGTTTAATAGCTTCCTTATGTACTCGGCACAAACTTTGACCAATAGGAAACATCCCACCCACCAACTATGAGGTCCCACATAATTGTTTCTCTTGCCTTAACAACATAGACAGCTCGAATGTGAGAATTCAAAAACAAATAAAAATCCTAATCGCATAGATCTTGAGGATGAACTTTATCTCAAATCCAACACCAATAAAATTTATATCCAAAACTAAAACTCATCAAATTCAGAAGTATATTGGAAACAAAATTGAGGCGAAAGAGCTAAATTTGAATGCAGGAATTGACACAAAATCTACAAATTTGAGAAATGTGTGACGTACATTACCTCCACTCCCTCGATATCAATACTGATTTTGTCCCCAAATCTAATGGAGAACTCTATTGTAGGCCTCTGAGGTCCAAAATCTACATCTTTGGTCCTGCTAAGTCCCCCATACTATATAGGCACATTCTTTAGAGATATAATCTGCAAGTAAAATCAAGTATTAGATAAGTTTCAAGGAAATTTTCATTGAATATATCCTTCATTCTATCATATATAATCAGAGTCTTTAATTTAGGTTGAGCATATTTTCGCTAAATCAGAGAAGGAATTTCACATACTTTTAGAAGGTCTCTGTGACTTTTCCTTCACGTGAAATTACAAATTTTCTCTTGGTACGTTGTGTCAAGAAAGGGTTCAACATGGAGTATAATGCACTGAAATACCATGGGACATTGATGAACACCTAAAAATTAGAGAGAATACTAATAAAGAGGTGATTTGTCTATTTGATAAACTGAGTATAATATCCTTGCCCTTATAGGGCCCAAAAAAATCCCACACTTGCAAACTTAATATAGCAAAAAGGCTTAATTACATATGGAATACTTGACAATTAGCAAAATTGGAGAAATTCTTCAACATTGTACTTGAAATCGGATCATTTTGAATTTTGGAAGATGCAACGGCAGTCGGAAGTCACAACCCAAAGGTAGTATGTTTGAGGATCTGTAGTCTATAATTGATGAGATTGGAATTCAAGTCCTAGAAAGATAAAATAGTCCATTACCATACTTCATTCATAGAGTGATTTCATTTTCTTCAGAGTTTTGGGATAAGATAGAAAGAAAGGGTTTCCTCCGTAAGTTTCTTGTGAAAATCCTAATTCCCTCACTGTATTATATGACAGTGAGGACTATCTTAACACAAGGGGTTATATCTCAACTGGTTGTCACCATATTGCTGAGAATTTTTTTAGTTCCATACTAGCAGGTGCCTTGTTAAACTTCATTGGGTAAGGTGCACTAATTATTTATGCCAATGGGCTTATTTGGAAATCTGGATACCATCTTCAAATGTAATGAAGCATCCTTGGGTTTCCCATGAAATTTCTCTTTGAAACAAAAACAGTGACCATTACGTTGACCATGAAAAACAAAACCCTTGAGGGCAGATTGTGACCATACAAATAAATGACTATATACGCTCCTCCATCTCTAAACCATGTAATTCCAGGTGAAAAATACAATGAGGATGAACTTAAAAGGTCACAAAGGTCCACTGAGATTAAAAAAACTATGATTCAAGAAACAAAACTGTAAATGCGCTGATACAAGGAAAACTTGAGAGAAGTGTTTTTAACTTACTGAAACACCACACAAATACATGTTAACTCCTCATACCTATCAGCATTACATAGAATCTCTTAATCAATAAGGAAAAATAAAATAACAATTGGAGGACATAGGCACCAAAAACTGTAGCTTATGGTCATTTCACTAGTAAGATTGACATAGTGTTAAACCATTGACCAGGTTTCCATTCTAGTTGTGGTCTGCTCTGACACAAATGGTAGGAACCTCAGAAAGACAGAGGCCTGGTGGAAGCCTCGAGTGATTTTGATGAAGTATATATCCTTCATGCACCTAAGTCAAAGGAATACCATTCCTTGTAGTGTAGCCCATCTGGACATGTTCTTTGAAGCCTTTCGAAAGGGAAAAGGGAAAAGGAAAGAAAATTTCGATGTACTCATTATACATAAGGTTTTGTAGGAATACTATTGCATTTTCACAGTACAAGTAACTAATAATTGAATGTCCATACTCAAATATTTTGTGGGAAACTATTGTATTGTGTAATACAAAATATATAAAACTAGATCTGCCTAAATATCTCTATTAGATCCCTATATAAAAGGAATCTCTCTGTAAAATATATATTGTAACTTTTAGCCTTTTTCAATCTGGGTTGAAGATATAAGATATATATAATTTGACACCATTTGAAACTAGTAACCATATGTCAAGTAATAAATATCTATAGATGCATCAGAAATTCCAATTTTTGGTGTGCCAAAATTCTAAAAACACCAGATCTATGAGGACATCTAACATCATCCTTTTTCTCATTTATAGTCATTCAGATAGATTGTTCTAGGAAAGCTCAGAAAAGGAAAAAAACATTTGTGTTTTGAGCTGTTACATGCCTTTCTTGCTACCATCTCTAAGTAGTTATCTTGAAAAAGTGCAAGAATTTGGTTTGATGCAGCTCTCAGTTCTCTCTTCGGCATATTCTTAGGATCTGTGATCTGAATCATGACATTGACACCACCAGGCTTGAAATCAATGGAGGATCCTTAGAATAACCCATCAACCCACACAACATGATGATCACGTCCCTCCTTTGTAGTGCTCACATGCAGAAGCAATAATTTATAGGCAGAGAGTAGTGCCACCTTAGTATGCAGATTCATGAGATCTTGAGGAGAGCCCTAACCTCCACCCATGAGACCCTTGCAATAGTGTCTTTGTCCAGACCCTTTTTGCAATCACATAAGACACCCTCCTTCCCATTTATCCATGTCTCTACAAAGAGAATCCTTGTTGTGTAGTTTTCCGCTAGTTATAAGACAGATATGTGTTTGGTGTCCAAACAAGCATCATGAATATACATTATTTTTTGGATGTGCACATCCAAATAGTGTAGGGGACAATTGGAGTATATTATATTTTGATTTTTGTAGATGATGTGGCCCTTCTAGTCTCCTCCCCGGACAAATTTCAAAGACAGCTTGATGCCCTGTCCCTTTTCTGTCATCTTCATCATTTGACAGTCAACCTAGGTAAAAACCAAAGTCATCATCTTCAACATGTTGAAGAAAATCATCCTTGATCACCATTTATTTCTGAAAGGAGAGGAGATCGAGATCTCCAACTGATATACTTATCTAGGGGTACTATTCACAAGACCTTGATTTAGTTTGCAACATGCACTTGAGCCCTGACATTCTCCAACATTCTCCAAAATATCCTAAAGGAAAAATTGTTGTTGGCTTCTTCTCACGAAAATTGAAATAGCATTTCTTCATGTTTGTTGTCCTCGATATACCTTTGATTCTCAAAATAAGGAAAACTAATATGTACACCTCAAAACACACAGAGACTATGATTTGTTTTCTTTGTCTTCAACAGCTCCCTGTGATAAGGTCAAATGTTAAAACAATCAATTTTGGACCCAAATTACAAGCAATTAATAGCCCAAAATCATTGAAGCCTAAAGTTAAGCTAAAATTCTGATAATGTGTATTTACCACAGGCGAGCTCTTCTGATTCTTGGTATTTGAGAAGCCCGTACGCAGTCAACACAGAACATATCAAGACAAAATATTTCTTCATATTCACTACTATCAATACACCTTCCACACTGGTCACAACGTGTAATACAAAATGTAAAATCCCAACACTAATTTTCTGTTATTTTTTCTTTTGGTAACTTTCATTGGTGTAGTCATAAAAAAGCCTTGCATTCCCACATCTAGGGAAAGCTTCAATATCAATTGTACTGTCATCATCATATGAAATTGAATAATAGCGACTATTAGGATAAAACCATTGTTTTACTGAATGAGACTTCTGTTGTAAACCTCCATCCAAAAGGTAATTCAACTTCTCACAGTGCTCCCTTGATATCCTAAAAATACCACTAATTCTCAACTGCTTCAATCCGTGCATGCTGCATTCTTTGTGTGATTTGACATTTTTACAATTCCATCGGCAGTCAACATTGTGTAGCCTGGAAAACATAACTGCAAAGCCCGGAAACAAGTGCACCACATATAGTCAGGGGTAGAGTAGGAGGTACAAAGATAAAACGATATTTCACACAAAAATTCTAATTTAATGAGCTTAAATTGAGCAAGTGTAAGATAAGAATATAATTGCATGATGAAAACCTAATACACTTGATAAAAAAAATAAAAGTCCACAATCAATGCACAATATGGTTTTGAAAAGAATGGACAAACTGAACAAGAGAACAACCTACAAGGAGTACCTTCCATGCAACATCATTTTCACAGAAATGCATTACCTCCCCATGTTTCCAGATATCTAATGAAAATTAAGATATGCCAGGCAAGTTGAGGAGAAGCCACCAGTGTGTGCAATAATAGAATACAAATCAAGAAACAAGAGAAATTTCAAACACATAAGAACATGGAATACCAAATGGAAGAGTTGCACCAATGCCTCCCTTGAAGGTTTCAACATTTTGGGGCAAATTTTACCTGCATTTCCTTCAAAAAATAAGCTTCTAATATTTTAAGTTTCTATCCTTTTATCATTGTATTTAAAGGAGACTAGGGGTTAAATTCACATGCAAACACATCCATTTAGTAACTCGATTTGAAAACATTTTAACGGAAGCACAATTCCATTTCATGAAACCCATGCATTTACATTAACTGAATCTGACTGTTTGACATTTCTAATCATGCCAAAATGCATAAAATCTATATTCAAAAAGTAAATATAATGTTGTCTTCAAAATTTCAAGTGACAAAAAAAAATTCATCTTTCTGTAATTTCTCAAAATAAAAAACCAACAAAGAAAAATACCAACCTTTGTAAGCTTTGGACTGATGTCAAATACTTGCTTCAATCCATCATCTGTAATTTTTAGGCACTCCACTAAAGTCAATTTTTGTAATTGACCTTGAGACCTTTCAACAAGTTTTAAGAGGGCATCATCAGTGAGCCTTTCACTTAGAGGATACTCCACATGTATAGTTTTCCATAGACGAGGATCATCTTTCACTGCAACATGCAGAGACTTGCCAACTTTTTCAATGGACGAAAGATCCTGGAGGCCCAAATAACAAAGTGAAAAATGGAGCCCATCATGGGATAGTGAAACAAGTTCCCATTTTGGACCGACCTGAAATCTATTTAATAGAACTCTCCCAAATTCAAAGTGGCATTCCATCATAACAAAAACTTCTAAGAAACATGATGAATATTTTTTCACAACATTAAATGGAAAAGTAACTGAACGAGATTTTACTCCACCATTTCCTTCAAATTAATTTACATCTATTTGTTTATATTTTATCGAGTCTCCCATCAACAACCAAATTCTATGTTCAGTAGTTAAATTTTTCAAAGTGATGTGCAAGGTAATTCCAATAGGCACGCCTTTAAAAAAATTAAGAGGACACTCATAACTATTTTCTGGAACAAGCAAAACTTCTCTAATTTATTTAAGTTATTCACTGAGAGGTATGGGTTAAATTAAAAAATGTTTAGGTAATTCCTGAAAAATTTTCAAGGGGCATGATATATTTGGATTGTCCTCACAAATTTTCTTCTTAACTCACTCTAAAAAGGTATAATGCTCCAATCCAATTCCTTCATAGAGGACCTCAGCAGTAGAAACTATGGACTTCAGTCTTCAATAAGGTAAATATCTGTGAATTTAAATTTAGCCCTGACACAAACAACCTCAAAATATAACTGAGGGAATTCAACTCAATTATGTGCAAATCTTTTTCTTTACCTAGACCCAAAAAGTATTTTCCCATTCGTCTTAATGATTTCTCTAATTGTTGCAGAAAGAATTCTGGTGAATTTATTCCAGAATGATATGTATTTCGGCAGCTTCCAGGTATCAAGTTGGCCCACAAATTTTCTAAAATTGGAATTGAATATATATAAAGAGAAGAAAAGACTATCACAGAACTAGGCCCTTCAAAATTTCTTTCAATTTTTCCCAGGTCTTCCCTACCTAGGTAAAACAAATTTCCTAGGTAAAACTATGGAAAAATGGCATGAGCATGAATGAAACTAAGTAAGGGTATTACCATATCAGAGGATACTGATGATCTAACCATGCAACATAAGGTGAAAGTGACCAAGATGTGATTATTTGACCACCTTGATGCTGGTTCATGAAGAATATTATGCACCACTGAAGCAACCTCCACTGATAATGTAACCTTACAAAGGCTAGAATCATCATTCCAACCAAGGAAACCACATTATTATCAAGGAGAATCACTATACTGAACATCCAGGAATATCATCAAATGAAGGACTACTCTCAACCAAAAATAAGTGTGTGCCTGTGGTCCTTGAGCATCCTACAAGTTACCCCTTAAATATTCATTTACCAATCATGTCAACATGAGGGGTAACAACAACCACCAATGTGACCAAGTGGACAATGACAAGAACATGGTTGCAAGGGTTCTCGACCTGCAAAGAAAAAACCCAGTTCCAACCTTGAAAAATTGATGATATTTTTCTTCAAATAGGATAAATTATAGTCTCTTCTGAAATATTTGTTGACTGGTAGATCATATGTACCAGTTAGAGCCGAGGAGAAAACCCCAATTCAAATGATCGCATGACCAGTATACCTCCATGTCAAGCAAGAAATCACCATTGCATAGGGAATCCCAGTAGCAAGAAACTCTAAAGATAAATGGAGGAGACTTGGAATTTGAGTTACACACACCAATACGAAACCATTTCAAGAAACAAGCTTGGATATTTAATCTAGGCTCCACAGGTATCCCAATCAACTAGTCCCATGAAAGGAACATTGGTCAGCATACCTTGTGATGCATACAAGACACATCACAAAAATTTACCCTTGTCTTTTTTCAATTAATTGTGCTACATCTAATGAACACAACCACCATTAGCAGACCATTAAATGCTTGGAAAAAATCAGTTAATAATTTGAAAGGGTCAAAGATTATGAAAATCCAATGCATCGATTTGAATGTAGAAATTAAGTGAACCCAATTTTAAGCTACTGAGTGCTATTTACGAGTGTCAAATAAGGAAGTATACAACATAATAAAGGTATGAAAAAATTTCAATATTTGAATCACCTATCAAAATTATCCTTAACAAGCCCAGAGAAGAAGGAAGAGCTCCATTCAAAGAGAGGGTATCCTTGGCCAAATTAATAAGATAAAAAAAATAATTATTAATGTCCAACAGATGACCACAAAAGTAGGTCAATAGGAATATGTTAGGTACCAAAGGAAAAGGAAACATCTCTAATTGCATCATACTAGATTCTGGAAATAGTGAGGTGATACAGAGGCATAAGGAGAGACTGCAAACCAGTCTTCTTTATAGCTTTACTTACTACCAAAGAAGTAACACACCTGGAATAATTGACATATAGGCTTAAGAATCTGATCAGGATTTACACAAGATTCTTTCCTCCAAACTTGTACAGTAAGCAAGTCTAAACATGTGCTCAAGTTCAATGGGGACTCTCGAGGTTTCATTATCCTTGTAACGTCAAAGTGAATTTCCCTACGATTTATGAAAAATGGAATGAAAAAAGAAGTAAAACTAGCACCATTTCTTGAATCATCAATATGTTGGAGGTTTATTAAGTTCCCAAAGGAATCTTGCAATGACATCATGCACTCTTGCAGTCTAGTGCTTCAAGGAGTAGATACGAAATAATTCTTCTTGCAATGTTAGGATGTAAGCTTTCCCCATATGTTCCTTCAATATAATTGTGCATCCTTTCAAAGCAATTGTTTTTAACTTTCTAGATTCTTCAGCGGCCCTATCTTTGGTAACCATAAGGAGGCGAGATAGATCAACTATGTTAACTATGGAGGCTCCTGCAATGCACTCTTAAATATTAAATATGATTATTTCAAGACCCCTGCCTTCTAGCAAGGTCAAAATATGAGCACAAGCTTTCTTCAGAACTAGAAAATTTCACTTTCATTCTCAATGTTTCCTAGTGGTTTCTCCAGCCTCTACCACTTCTAAAATAGTTATTTATAGGAATCTGAGAATGCGGAGAGGAGTATGGACAACTATCCCAGTAAAGCCATTGAAGATATGACCATCTCATTAGGATAAAATATATATACACTTCCCAAATAATCACCTTCAAACCTTATCAGCAACAACCCACTCATATCAATGGAATAGTTACTGAACTCCTGAGGTTGTCAGTGATGCACCACATAGGCTACCAAGGCTCCTCCTCCTCCAAAGGCTATGCCCATTTCATAGAGGTGATCGTGCATAATGTATTTTTTACTATTTACCTCTAGAAGACACTTGTTTTCCAAGTTATGGAGACTCAATGATCCTCCCCAACCGGATCCATCCTTTATTATTATGCCCTATCATCTTCTCCTATGAAGAAAAAGTGACTGCCAATATTGAATTCTCTTATTTATTTTGGTGATCCATTTTTTTAAAATAAAAGGTTAATTAAGATATATTATATATACTCATGAAAAGAACTACAATTGATAATATGAGATACAAGGTTACAAGTTTCAATAGTGGGCAAGCATCCAAAATTTCCATGAAGTGTCCCCTATCTATCATATTCATCCCATGAGACCAGAAAGGAGATTTAAACTTGACTTTATCCTATCCCTAACTACAAACACTCCCTAACACAAAGGGGGATATCATTTGCTATCTGTATCTACATTTTTAACACAGAATGTCTTCATAGTAGATTTCCTGAGCTACATTCTAGGTGCCTAACTACACTGTAAAATCTATCCAAAATACGAAAAAAAATGAACTCATGAACGAGGGATATCTATCCAATCCCAAAGCTGAAGCATACTACCAAAATGACAAAGAAAATATATTGACCGAAATTTTGATCATAGGGACTGGGATGTAAGAGATTTCTCCACAGTGGGTTGTTACATCCCAGCTCATGGTTAGATAGCAAGATAGTTATCGGTAAATTTCTAGAGTAGCAAGGGATAGAGGAAATCCATAGAGAGAAAAATATATCTTTCTCCTCTTCTTCAAGTGTGCTATAGCTAATTTTAAGCCTTCTTTGTATTTCTGAAGGAAGTTCTTTAGATATTTTGCAGAATTGGGCTTTCAAATAATCCAAAACATTTTTTCCATGAAATGTTGCACCAATAGCTATCATGGATAAGGGAAACCCATCACAGGCATCCAAAAATTGTCTAACTACTTCAAATCCCATTGCACAATGAGGCTTGTGTAAGGGATGCAAGCCAATAACATTTTGAGAATGTTCTCTGTTGAGGCTTGTCAACTTATAAATGGCCTACCTTCTGATTGTTGAGATGCTAAAATCATTGTTAACGTGACTTGTCAACTTTTAAATGAAGCAACCTTATGATTCCTTAGATGGTAAAAAATTAAAATCATGATTGAGGCTTGTCAACTAAAATTAGGTTACCAGAATGAGGGGTGGTGAAGGAAAGATGTCCTTCACCGGTGAAAATAATGCATGCAGTTTCTCACCATGATCCATGTCATATAAAAATTATGAGGTTGAAAACATGAAATATGGTGTCTGAACATCACCATGCCTTCATTGATGCTATATATACTGACCCACTCCATGCTCTTAGCTGCAACTTCTCTTTAGTAAAACAAAAAGTAGGATCGATTGTAAAACAAAAAGCATATCTAAAATTAAGATATGCCAGGAAAGTTGAGGAGAAGCCACCAGTGTGTGCAATAATTGAAGAGAAATCAAGAAATGAGAGAAATTTCAAACACATAAGAAAATGAATACCAAATGGAAGAGTTGCACCAGTGCCTCCCTTGAAGTTTTCAACATTTTTGGGAAAATTCTACCTACATTTCCTTCAAAAAATAAGCTTCTAATATTTTAAGTTTCTATCCTTGTATCATTGTATTTATAGGATACTAGGGGTTAAATTCACATGTAAACACTTCCATTTAGTAACCTGGTTTGAAAACATTTTACAGGAAGCACAATTCCATTTCACGAAAGCCATGCATTTACATTAACTGAATCTAACTGTTTGACATTGCTAATCATGCTAAAATGCAAAAATTCTATATTCATAAAGTAAATATACTATTATCTTCAAAATTCCAAGTGCAACAAGAAATTCATCTTTTTGTAATTTCTCAAAATCACAAACCAACAAATACAGATGCCAACCTTTGTAAGCTTTGGACTTATGTCCAATAGTTGCTTCAGTCCATCATCTGTAATTTTTAGGCACTCCACTAAAGTCAATTTTCGTAACTGATCTTGATACCTTTCAGCAAGTTTTAAGAGGGCATCATCAGTGAGCCTTTCGCTTAGAGGATACTCCACATGAAGTATAGTTTTCCACAGACGAGGATCATCTTTCACTGCAGCATGGAGAGACTTGAAAACTTCTTCAATTGACAAAATATCTCACAAGCCCAAATACCAAAGGGAGAAATGAATCCCATCATGGGGTTCTATTTGTAATTATCTACCACTGCTACCTTCCATACTTCCAAAAACAGCCTTAGTTTCACATTGAGCAATCTGGCAAAGATCATAATAATCTTATGTCTTCATAGAAGGATATCCCAAAGTGGCTTGCACTTGAATATTACCAGTGTCATCCCTATATTTTGCAAGGCTCTCTTCGTAAAAGGATCTCCCAAAGAGGCTTGCACTCGAATATTACCAGTGTCATCCCTATATTTTGCAAGGTTCTCTTGCCATCTGTCATGCTTTTCCTCTAGCTCCCTCAAGAGTGTTGCTTCTCTAGAATCTTGGAAGCCTGCCAATAACACACCAACTTTAGAGGATGTTAAATAATTCCCTTGTAGCTTGAATCCACAAAATCTACTTTATCAAGTAATTCATGCAGCTTAGTCGGTTCGTCTTCATCATAAGAACACACTAGATCGCAAGTAGTAGCTCTGTACTCAACCCAGCTTACTTCAATGGCGTCATAAAAAATGGTTTCATAATCTCCATAACCAATTAATTAATCCGTATTAATAGGTTCATGGTAAGGCACCCGCTCCCAACTGAACTAAACCCTGTAGTCAACTGGTGAAATGTTGCATTGTCCTCAATCAACCTTTCCTTTGTCAAATATTGATACATCCCCCTATAACGATAATTCTCTTGAAAATTTTCATGTTCCACCTACAAAGTATTACAAAGTATTCATCCAGCGAATGTCATTCCAATCACCCTCCAACTTTCCAAGCCAGTAAATTTGGGGCATATGAATTACCCAATTTTCCAATGACATCAAAAACCCATGGCATTGTCCCTGGACAGTGAATAATTTCTAAACAATTTTAAATAAAAACAGCAAAATGTGTCATGCATATGCTCCTCTAATCATCTGATATACTCAAAACTAAATATAATGATAATTCCTGATCGATATTTTTCTTGTAAGGAGGAAATATCCCTGAAATACCTCTCCATAGAACCCCTTAAACCTAGATCTGTCATTTATACAATACTAAATAAATATTATTCAAATAAAAAACTGGATACATATGAGGATATAACAGTGCCACCTTTGATGTAAGATGCAAATATATATTCAAAACATACCTATATTTGTCTGAAATTCTCATGAAAAAAGAAGATAAATTGAATCCAAATAAAAGGCTTTCAAGGAAAGCCCCACTTCAGGCTACAACCACAGTATCATCTTTCACAATTCTCCTTTTATAATTGATAACTTCGTCAGAGAGTGATTCCATAAGAGAAAACGTGCTTTGTCCCAAACAATATCTCCTTTCACGCATCTCATCTCAAGAACTATCACCAGATCGACCTCAATCAATCTTGATAGAAGAGAAGAGGTAGTGAAAAAAGTATAATGATGTCAAAAATCCAATGGTACCATTGGCAAGCATTATTGCAAGCACCATTTTCAAGGAGTACCCAAGATAAAGCACTGTAGAAACTGGACCACTCAGGCTACGAAGACCAAAAAACAGATAGTTGATTGCATATAGGAAAACATAGAGAGAAACTAAGCCAGATGCAAAGAATTACTTCCAACACCACTGCCAATCCCACACACAGAGGTGCATGTATGTAAGAACCACGGAGACCTTAGCACACACAATAACAAGTAGGACAAGCACAAAAATAGGAAACCAGAAACATAATAAAACCTTCCCATCCAGATGCTAGACATGATGAAGAAGAAGAGGGTCCCAAAAGGAAAGGTACCTACTCCCAGGACAAGAAGCCATGATGGATATTTTCTGGCTGAGATTTCTCTATGGATTTGGTTAGTTCTTACTGGATATCGTATGGCTTCAGCTCTAGTCCCAAAAAATCCACCCAAAACCCTCCATTGCCCTCATCATCAGTGTAGATCTGGGGCGTATGCAACCCAAAACCCTCCACTTCCCTCATCATCACTGTAAATTGGGGGCGAATTCCATTCCAAAACCCTCCAACATAGTAAATCGAGGGCAAATACAACCCAAATCCGTCCACACCAGTAAATCAGGAGGTGAATCCAAGATTTCATGTTTTATGCACCCTTATTTTTTTGGGCTAAAGCATAATAATTAATTATTTTTAAAATAGTTTTGGGGCTAAATATACAAAACTATACAAAAGAGGTTTTATATAAAAAAATTGCCCCTCTAAAATCTAAAACCCCTTAAATTTCACCCATGGGCTAAAATTCGCCCCTAAAATTTTCCCTGCTGCAATCATACATTCAATTTCTCTCTTTCAGACATAAGGATATCTATAAGGAATGATGTTTGGAGGAACACTTCCTGGAATCAAATGAAAAGCATGATCATGATCATGAATAGGTGGGAGTCCTTTGGGAGTTTCAAACACCTTGGAATTATTGTCTAGGACTTTTTGGAGATGTGGAGAAATATATGATTTTGATGTTGGAACTTCTAGTGAGCATACTTGTTCAATTACACCTCGTTGTTATTTCTTCAGAAGATTTTCCATGAAATTAGAGCTTATTATCTTTCCTGGCTTCCCTGTGATACCTCGTAATTGAACTTCCTTTACTTCTGAAAAATATTTCAAGAAAATTTCTTGAAAATTAAAGTTTACCGTCCCCAAAGATTGTAACCATTGTACTCCTAGTACAATATCACCACCTCCCATTGTAATGGAAAGAATTGGACTATTCAATACATATTCCCCCATGGTTAGCTTGATATTATGGAATTTTCGAGAGAAATTTATAGTCCCTCCATTTGAAACCATCACTTGACACTTTGGTGCTGGGTATAGGAACAAATTCAATTCCTTGGCTACCTTACAATGAATAAAATTATGGGTACTACCTGAATAATTCAACGCTATTATATTTTTCTTCCTGATATGTCCTTCTATCTTGAGAGTTTGACGAGTGGTAATTATTTCTAATGCATTACAGGATATGGTCAGACTCATTTCTTATTTCTTTAGGGTTGGTTCCTGGTGTATATCCTCTTCTTTTGAAGTTTCTTGTTCATTTTATTCCTCCTATTCACAATCTATGTAAAATAATTTCTTCTCAACACACTTATGACCTTTAGTGTATTTTATATCACAACTATAGCAAATCCCTTTTTCTCTTTTTTCTTCCAATTATTATGGTGTCGACCTTATAGGTTGTGGAAGTCGAGGAGTAGCAACACTTCCATCTTTATAGATGTGAGTTGTAGGCTTCCTTGTCACCATAATTTTACTTTCAATTTTTCTTGCGAACCTGAATGCCTTCTCCAATGAATCAAGTTCCCAAATGCGAACTTCATGATGGATGTTATCCTTTAAAGTCCCTATGAAGATATCAATCATGTGTTCCTCTGGAATATCAATTACCCTTATATTAAATTTTTGGAAGTCATCAATGTACTCCACCATTGTACCCTTTTGTTTGAGATTTATCAATTGGATAAATAAGGTGTTGCTCTTTGTATCCTCATAATGTGTTATAATTTCCTCCGTAAAAATTGACCAAGTGATAATTTTTTTATGAAAGCAAAGACATCGACACCATACAAATGTATTTTTTTCTAAATTTAAAGTTGCAATGCGTACCTTTCGTGTGTTTTTCACATTATGGAGATCAAAATATTTATCCATCTGTAGTATCGATGTTACAGGATCCTTGCCATCAAAATTCCTTATATACATATTTGGAATATGGTGGGTCTTCCATCCAACATTAGATTTTATGAAATCACAATTAAAATTTATTTTGTTCTCATCATGAGTTTCTTGTACTACCTTTTAACCATTAGGAATCATTTCTTGTATCAACTTTGTTAAACCTTCCATGTATGCTTTTAAATCATTTTTCATGTCTTCCATGTTAGCTTCCATGTCATCTATCTTAGCTTTCATGTCATCCATCTTAGCTTCCATGTCATTCTTCAAACCATTCATCTTAGCTTCCACGCCTTTCTTCAACCATAGATATTAGGCTGCTTCCACGCATTTCTTCAAACCATCCATCTTAGCTTCCATACCTTTCTTCAAAACTTCCATTTCCTTCTTTTTTTTCTCTTTGCGAGAGCGAAAGTTGTTGCACTTGCTCTTGTAATTTTGATATATCATGTTGCACTTCTTCCTCTTCATGAGTCATAGTAGAGGATTCTGAGGGCTTAATGGGTGTTGAATTATTTTTAAGGGGCATTTTAGAACCCAATACTGATATCTATGCTTCAATATGCCCTTGGAATCACTTCAAACTGATTTTTCAAACAAGACTTATGCAATTTGAAAAAAAATACACACCTTTTTCTTGCTTTTGAGAAGCTTGATATTGAAACTAATATATCTTTGTAATTTCAAATCCTTGAGATTTTATCTTCGATACTTTAGTAGCCCTCTGAATCTTCTTTTCAATTCCATAGGCCTGACCTGATTTTGATTCTTCAAGGAAAATTTATGCCCAATCTCCCACAATGACCTAATTATGGACTGATTCAGTAGAGAAAACTTGTATGGCATGCCACGTGTCACTGTTTCCTCCTTAGGCTCTGAAATTGATATACAGTAAACTAAAATCCATGTACTTTCAGCCACTTTTTACATAATTCCAATCTGATGCACAGAGAGAGAGTTATGATGATTTTTCCAAGGTAACCTTTTTGAGATGAAATTCGGGAGCCTGCAAAAACCCTAACTTCCACAGATCATATCTCCGAAAATATTGCAAACCAAGACCTACAATTTTTACAAGACGTTCCTTAGGTTTTCTTCGCAAATGGGTTTCTTTTTTTAGCTTTTGAACCTTCGTAGAAAAATAATATAGAGAACATTCCACGATGACCTATTTGAAGCAGCGAAACCATAGAATCCAAAGCTCTGATACCAAATGTTATGAAACCAGCTCCAAAAATAGAAGGAAAGAGAGATAAACACCTTAGAAATAAGCCACTTTGAGGGGTAAATCTCCTTTACATGACATAAATGAAAAATTCTTGGATGATTCAAATGAAAAAACCTCCTTTCTATATATAGGAGTCCATGGGGTCACAATATAATCCTAGCCGACCTAACAATAATAAGGTAAGGGCACAACAATAACAATAGTGGGGTTTTATGGGGCACAATAATAAGAGTATGGGGATTAAAGGGGTACAAAAATAATTATAAGGGGGATACACTAATAATAATATGGGACTACACTAGTAATATAGGGACCTAACATTTCATAATTGAGATAATTTAGAAAAATATCATAATTATGAAAAAGGTTTCTATAGTTTCCCATTCCCAAGGAGTTCAACTTGACCCACTTGTTTATGAGTTTGCTAGGGGTCCATTATTGTAGAATTTTCCTAACTTCTCAAGCCCCTAGGTGTATATATACATTCTCCTAGAGGATAGAATGAGATTTTATAATCTCACCAAGAGGAAAGGGGCTGGGAGAAAGTATCCAAACTATAGGGCGATAGCTCTATTGTATTGGGAGAGGAGAACATCCTACAAGCTAGAGGAGAGGAAGCTTTGAGGCGAAGGTGTAAGATTGGTAATTTATTTATGATCAATGGAAATTTATGTTCCTTATATGAATGTTTATTCAACATATTTTATGGTTGATTTTATTGTTTTTTATCTAACGATCTTCCGAGGAAGATCACATATCTTATTTGATTGGTTCTGATTGTGTGCATGGATAAGATATCGAGTGCAGATGTGGTAGATCGCTCAAGTGGAGTGCAAGATCTGCATGGAACTCAAAACCCTTCTCCGATCTATGAGGATTCTAGGTGTGATCTCATTTCTCTATAGTGTAGAACCAATTGTTTGTTGCATGATTGATCATTCGAGATTGTGGTTTTCTTATTCTGTTATTGGTCTTGTTTTCTCTGGCTGGTGATCTGATTGGTCATGAGATCACGAAGAAACAGGTCCTTGCAAATTTAGATGCAACAACAGGCATCTTCTTGAAGTGTGGCATTAACTGTATTTGTATTTGTTCTCTTTTCCTCAACTTGGACTTTTTCACTTGAAACTTTGATGCTTCCTTCTTAATAAGTTATTTTAACTTGTCCTCCATTGACATAATTTCACATTTTAACTTCTTAATATATGATTTCAAGTTTTTGCTATGATTCTTGATGTGAGAAATTTCTTTTTTTTTATCTAAAATAATTTCGTCAAATTCCTTCGCATATTTTGTATTGAATTTTGATTTATCTTGAAGGATCAACTTTTATATATCATTCAGGTCTTTTGATGTTACTAAATCTAACTCCAAGGTAACTTCTTCTAATGTTATTTTTTTTATTCTTATAGGAGAATTTCAAAGACTTATTTTTGTATTCAAGATGAAGAATATCCCTAGTGCTTCCACCTATGGTGAACCCAAAATTATGTCACTGAAAACATAAAATATGGATCTAATAGTAAATTGTGATATAAAATTATAATCTCCATGTTCAATTCATATTGTTTTTCATCCACAAGTTTATGTTTTCAATTATATTTGACTCAGGAATCACTAAATAGTAAGCGTATTTGATAGTAATGTAATTATTATTCATACTAGGATCAATAGAAAAAAGAAACATATTTTTATGCAAGTGTGCCTTTGAGTCTAAGCAATATAGAAAGACATTTTTTTTACAATTTTAGGAACCTTCTGTTTTCTTAGCTTTGAGACTCCATTTATTTTGTTTATAATTTATGATAATTGATACCTTAATCATGGAGCTTATATATCCTTTCTTTTTATTAGCTTCATTGGTACCATAATATTTTATTTTATTTTTTTCTTTCTAAAATCAATTTTTAAATACTATTTTTTTAAGTACCAAAGTATATACCTTTTATATATCTTAGTCACCTAAAAAAACCATAATATTTTACTTGAATTTGGTACTTAATTAAGATACAATCCTTTTTTCCTTAACCTATTAGATTCTCTTGTAAATATATATTCTTTCCCATAATATGATATTTTCCTTTTAATTGAACTCTAGACCTTACTCTTTTTTTCATTCTTTTTTAACACACACACACACACACACACATATATATATATTATTCTCTTGAAAATGTAAACTCATTCTCTATAATTATTTATAACTTGAGAAAGTAATTACTATAAGTTTAAATCCCCTAATAGTATAGATGAAATAAATGATCTTATAGTATAGATCAAATCAGGATTGACTTCCTTGTACTATATTTCCTTGCAATTTGTGAATTAATGATCCACCATTAGTATTGAATAAGATTTTATACTTTGATTTTAGTGGCCAAGTGATATATCATGAAAAGGAGTGATTCCCCACAGTAATTGTTGATACCCTTGAATGGAATAATAATAGACCCTCTTATGGATAGTTTGACTAGCACAATTAATGACTACTTCATAACCAATGCCTTGACAACAACCAAAAATATCCTAGTTTCTAGTAATTATACAAACAATAAAGCTATTTGCACTAGAGAAGAATGCAAGGATAGGAAATTGGTAGTGGATCTTGTGGCACTAGTTTCGAATGGAAATGACAATGATATCAACGTCCATTGTTTTGATATTTGATTGTAGTTCCTCCTTAACCACAGTTTTCTAGTGTCATTACTTTTTGTGCTATAATCACTTCAACTTCTAGAAATATCACTTATTATAGTTGCATGTTGAATGACGATGGTTGTAATATGGATATATGTTGCTTGATTGATTAATTAATTTATTGGTTGATTTTGTGGAAGGTCGGGATGCTTAGAATGGAATTCTTGGATCTTAACACCCACTATTATTCTCCCAATTCCTAAATTGGATGGAAAATTGTACAATATGTCCTAAAAAATCCAATGTAGTAGGTTTCCTTATGTGATTAAAAACCTTAATATGAATCCTATCCACCTACAACCATTTAATTATTTTTTAACTTGAAATGGTGTTAAAGCTTGATGAATAATAGGTTAAGTGATTTGATAGAAATATTAAGTGATCATTATTTATAACATGGACTCAACAAATTTGTAATTTCATTGTTGTATTTTAGTTCTAACAAATTGTATGTCCTTATTTCATTTTTTTGTAGGTTAACACCCACGAGGGATTTGAATGGGTGATCTATCACAAGGAGGGACTTAACATTGCACCCATTCACTGTCAATCCAAAGCCCCGTGGGCATATTACCTTCTTTCACTATCAACATAAGTGTTTTTTTCTTTTCCAATGTTGCTTTATTTTATATTTTTCAAATTGTAGTAAGGTTCATTTTAGCAAAACTTTTAATGGCCAAGAGCCTAACATGGTCAAAGGCCAAGGCAACTAGATAAACTTTGAAAAGGGTAGTTGTGGCCAAAAATTTCCAAATCAAACAAATTTTGAATGAAGTGTGGCCAATGCCTGAGATCATAAATGAAGCTATAATATCAAATGTGACAATCAATATAGCTTACTAATTAAATATTCAAAATACTTGGAATATAAAGAAATCCATTTAGGATAAAAGGAATACATATTTAATCAAATGTATGAGAAATTTTATGATCATATTACAAATGAGGGCCCCATATAAATACCTAGTGGGGAGTTCCATTTCATTAGGAGCAATTTCCTTTAGCTAATACATGTCCTTTTATTAGGATCTGTCCCTTCAATAATAATTAATTATCAATTATTGATATTTATATTTATTACAGTGTAAAATGGGGAACTGACACTTATCATTCAATAAAATGTGATCCAAAAAATTGTGTAAGAGTGATTCACCACCAACCATAGGAATTCATTGCAAATGCCACACCAATCCTAGATATGAGGGCAAGAGGGAGAAAAAAATAGTTATGTTTTTATAGCACACAACTCAACTCATTGTTCTCATGACTTGGCCAACATTCTCATTGTATAACACTCTAAGAACCTCATCCAACTATAAATTATATATGAAACTCTTACTCACAACCATGCACAATGCAACTTGGACCTTTCCAACTATACTATATAGACCTTCAAGAAACCACTACCACCTTGTGCTCCTACAACCATATTAGACCAATATATATTATGTTTTAGTGTTAACTATTAACTCAAAAAAGAATGTATCATGGGAAGTTTGCCACATGGTGTGTGTGTTTATGTAGATGCCTTGTCATTCTACAATCAACCCTTGGCCTTGGGAATGATACAAATTATATTTATAGGAATTACATTATGGGTTCATTTATTTAAGATCACATTGTTGGGTATGTGTTATATTCTTTGCATGACTATTAACACATGTGATACGTATGCGTCGGGAACAACGAGGGGACAGAAGCCCCCGCTATTCGGGGGGTTGAAAAGGGCATGATATCCCCCTGTAGGGGGGTTTTCAAGGGGACGATAGCCCCCCTGCATAGGGTTCAAGATAACGCCTC
Source organism: Pinus albicaulis (assembly GCA_034641835.2). NCBI lineage: Eukaryota > Viridiplantae > Streptophyta > Pinopsida > Pinales > Pinaceae > Pinus > Pinus albicaulis. Next base: position 572,044,234 of record CM076584.1, on the reverse strand, counting down.
AAAAAAAGGATTCTTTTTCTCATGGTTTTGTGCTTGGTGGTTTTGATCATGGTTTTTTAGATCGAGTCAAAGGAAGTAAGGTTGTATTATGATAAAGGGTTAATGGATTGGGGGTTTATGAGTGTTATGGCCTGTATATAATGTACTGTAACATTATAAAGGAACACAATGAAAAATCAATCTGGTTTTCCCGATTTTGGGTTCCAAGAGAAAAGTCTTTGTGCATATTTTTTGTGATTTCCATTGTATCTTTTATGTTAGTTTTAAGAATTTGTTTGCGAGTATTATTTGTAAAAGGTTAAAACCTAAACACATGGTTATAAACCCATCATAATGACCATTCATTTATAATTTATACCACAATCATATTATGCATGCCTATCTTATTAACCTACCCATACCACTATATTATTTCACACACACCAACACACTTAACATGAACTATGCAGCTAATCATACTTGTAATCCATGTAACCAATTCTCACATATTTCCATTGTATCTAACTCATGCACCTAAAACATTTATATATATCATGAACCCATGCACATAAGTGATGCATTTAACAAAAGTGATACACTATATAAACTATATTACTACCCATGCATATAATCAACACCCCTACCATAAGAAATGCACATATATTACGTACCTACCCACACATTTAACTCATTCACTTAACAACCCACACATGCATCCATATAATACCTTGGTTTCCCAATAATGGGTTAAGATTGTGTTGTGTTTTATATGTCTCCATGGTGTGCTTATGTTACGTACAAGCAATTGCAAAAATGAAATATATAATAATATAATGTCCACCAAAACGTTTGTTAGGGGACTATGATATGATCAAAAGGGAAGAAGAATATGAGGTTTCATGGATGATTTGACCTTGAAATTGTCATTTCGGAAGTACTACCCTACCTTATCCATTCTTACTTACAATTTCTCACATCAATATTTGACTCACATGTGTTCGAAGTACTAGTTGTCATAGCCTTGGGAAGAGAGTGAATCTCATGTAATATCATGTAATGAAATATTCGTTCTTTTATTTTCTTTCAATCATTCATTTGTTGCAAAGGGGAGGAGTTTTCCTCTTCATTTACCATTCTTGTTTAATGTTACCAAGGAATTTGTGTGAAACCAAGGTTGTTATCCTCACATTGGTAAGATAATTCCATATATTTTTGGCTAGTAAGAGCCTATACATGTTTGGGAATTGGTTCTTGAAAATGTGAGAGGAAATGGGATAATTTTAGGGAAAATGATGGTTGAAATTTCCACTAGGACTAAAGAAAAATATAGTAAACCTACAACCTTGTTATTGCTACTCATTGGTTGTTTTGGTGGCTAAGTTTTTCTTTCTTTTTCACTCTAGGTTAATCCTAAAAGGAAACTACTAGTTGAACTCTTTCTACATCACTAAAGAGCATTGGAAGGGAATAGAATACTTGAGGGACTATTTAGTAGAGACAAGGAATATATTATTTATGTTTCGTAGGGTAGAGGAAGAGAGTTCCATGGCTAATTGATGGTTTGATGAGTGCTTGGAGTGCTCAATGTTAAGTGGATCGGTTATGTCTAGGTTTGGGTGGAATTCATAGTTGATTCCTCATGTAGATAAATGGTGCACTTAACTAAAGTGATACACTATATAAACCATGTTAATACCCATGCATATAAGCAACATCCCTACCATAATAACTACACTAATATTATACACCTACCCACACATTTGACTCATGCACTTAACAAGCCTCACATGCATTCCTAATACTTCGATGTCCCAATAATAGGATATGTTTGTGTAGTGGTTGTTACGTATCCATGGTGTGCTTATATATATATATATATATATATATATATATATATATATATATATATATATATATATATATATATATAGATATGTGTGTGTGTGTGTGTGTGTGTGTGTCTGTGTTTTATAATAATATATAAAAAATTTGTATGGGGACTATGATATGATGAAAATAGAAAATGAATATGAGGGTTGATGTACGATTTGACCCTGAAATTTTCCTTTGGGAAGTACTACCCTTCCTTATCCATTATTACTTACAATTTCTCCCATTAATCTTTGACTTGCATGTGCATGAAGTACTAGTGGTCACATCCTTGGGAAGAGAGAAGATCTCGTGCAATTAAATATCTATTATTTTATTTTCTTTCAATCATTTATTTCTTGCAAATGGGAGGAGTTTCTCTCTCATATATATATATAAATTTTGTATGGGACTATGATATGATGAAAACAGAAAAGGAATATGAGGGTTTATGTACGATTTGACCCTGAAATTTTCCTTTTGGAAGTACTACCCTTCCTTATCCATTATTACTTACAATTTCTCCCATTAATCTTTGACTTGCATGTGCATGAAGTACTAGTTGTCACATCCTTGGGAAGAGAGCAGATCTCGTGCAGTTAAATATCTATTATTTTATTTTCTTTCAATCATTTATTTCTTGCAAACGGGAGGAGTTTCTCTCTCCATTTACCATTCCTCTTTAATGTTATGGGGATTGTTCCTATTCTTTATTGCCAAGGAATTTTTGTGAAACCAAGGTTGTTATCCTCACATTTGTGAGATAATTTCGTAGATTGTGGCTATTAAACGCCTATACATGTTTGGGAATTTGTTCTTGAAAATATGAGAGGAAATGGGATAATTTTTAGGGAAAACCATGGTTGGAATGTCCACCACCACTAAAGAAAAATCTAGTAAGCCTACAACCTTGTTATTTCTACTCATTAGTTTTGTTGGTGGCTAAGTTTTTTTTCTTATTCTGCTTGGTTAATCCCGAAAGGAAACTAGTATTTGAACTATTTCTACATCACTAAAGAGCATTAGAAGGGAGTAAAATACTTGAGGGACTATTTAGTAGAGACAAGGAAGATATTCCTTAGGTTGTGTTGGGTAGTGGAAGAGAATTCCATGGCTGATTTATGATTGGATGAGTGCTTCGAGTGCTCAATGTTGAGTAGATTTCTATGTCTATATTGCAGGTGGAACCCATATTTGACTCCTCATGCACATAGGTGGTGCAGTTAACAAAAGTGACACACATTATAAGCCATGTTGATACCCATGCATATATGAAACACCCCTACCATAATAAATACACTTCTCTTATGAACTTACCAACACATTTAACTCATGCACTTAAAAACGCACACATGCATCCCTATAATACTTTGGTGTCCCAATAATTGGTTAGGATTATGATGTGGTTGTTATGTCTCCATGGTTTTCCTATGCTATGTACAAGCAATTACAAAAAATGGAATATATAATAATATAATATCCACCAAAATATTTGTTAGGGGACCATGATATGATCAAAAGGGAAGAGTAATATGAGGGTTCATAGATGATTTGACCTTGACATTGTCCTTTGGGAAGTAGTACCCTTATCCATTCTTACTTACAATTTCTCTCGTAAATTTTTAACTTGCATGTGCACGGAGTACTAATTGTCACATCCTTGGGAGGAGAGTAGATCTCATGTAATGAAATATCAATTCTTTTATTTTCTTTCAATCATTCATTTTTTGTAAAGGGGTGATTTTTTCTCTCCAATTACCATTCCTCTTTAATGCTATGGGGATTAGTCCTCTTCTTGATTAACAAGGAATTTAAGTGAAACTAAGGTTGTTTTCCTCACATTGGTAAGATAATTCCATATACTTGTGGTTGGTAAGATCCTTCACAAGTTTGGGATTTTTTGTCAAAAATGTGAGAGAAAATTGGATAATTTTTAGGGAAAACCATGGTTGGAATGTTCACCACACCGAAAAAATTCTAGTAAACCTACAACTTTATTATTTCTACTCATTAGTTGTTTTGTGGTTTTTTTTTAAATCCCAAAAGGAAGCTAATAGTTAAACTCTTTCTACATCAATAAAGAGAATTGGAAATGAATAAAATAATTGAGGGACTATTTAGTAGAGACAAGAAATATCTTCTTTATGTTGTGTAGGGTAGTGGAAGACAGTTCCATGGATGATTGATGGTCGGATGAGTGCTTGGAGTGCTCAGCGTTGAGTGGATTGGCTATGTCTAGGTAGGGGGTAGAATCCATAGTTGATTCCTCATGCACATAAGTGGTGCACTTAAAAAAAGTGATACAATTTATAAGCCATGGCAATACCCATGCATATAAGCAACACCCCTGCCATAAGAACTACACTTACCTTATGTACCTACCCACACATTTAGCTCATTCACTTAAAAACCCACACACACATCCCTATAATACTTGGTGTCACAATGATTGATTAGGATTGTGGTGTGATTTTTATGTCTCCATGGTGTGCTTATGTTACGCACAAACAATTACAAAAATAAAATATATAATAATATACTATCCACCAAAAAAAAATTTATGGGACTATTATTTGATCAAAAGTGAAGAGGAATATGAGGCGTCATGGATGATTTGACCTTGACATTGTCCTTTTTGAAGTACAAACCTTTCTTATCCATTCTTACTTACAATTTCTCTCATTAATATTTGACTTGAATTTGCACGAACTACTAGTCTTCGCATCATCGGGAAGAGAGTAGATGTCATGTAATAAAATATCTATTCTTTTATTTTCTTTCAATCATTCATTTGTTGCAAAGGGGTGGAGTCTTTCTCTCCATTTACCATTCCTCTCTAACGTTATGGGGATTAGTCCTATTCTATATTAATAAGAAATTTGTGTGAAACCAAGGTTGCTATCCTCACATTGGTAAGATAAAACCATAGACTTGTGGCTATTAAGTGCCTATACAAGTTTGGGAATTTTATGTTGAAAATGTGAGAGGAAATGGGATAATTTTTAGGGAAAACCATGGTTGGAATGTCCACCACCACTGAAGAAAAATCTAGTAAGCCTACAACTTTGGTATTGCTAACATTGGTTGTTTTGGTGGCCAATTTTTTTTTTTTTTTTGTGGGTGGAGGGGGTGGGGGGTGGTATGTTAATCCGAAAAGGAATCTAGTATTTGAATTATTTCTACATCTCTAAAGAGCATTGGAAGCGAATAAAATACTTGAGGGACTATTTCATAGAGACAAAGAAGATCTTCCTTATGTTGTATAAGGTAGTGAAAGAGAGTTTCATGGTTGATTGATCATTAGCTGAGTGCTTGGAATGCTTAGTTTTGAGTGGATTAGCTATGTCTAGGTTAACGGTGGAATCCATAGTTAATTCTTATAATTGGTTCAAAATTTTCTCCTTAACCACCTTTATTGTGAACTTGCATTCATTTACAAATAAATGTTCTTAACTAACTCTTCTATAATACTTTATATTTTGCTAATGCCTTGAATCAAATAGATAATGATTCAATTTGTAATATGCAATGATATGTTTTTTTCCATTTATATTGTATATAAGTTTTGTTTATTAAAAGAGCATGATTATTGGGTGAAAGTCTAATAGATGTAAAATTCGAGATTCATAGATGTCCAATATGTGAAAGTCTAAAATTCGAGATTCATAGTCGCTTCCAACTTTGTTATAGTTAGTGAAGGCCAAACTCTTCTTCATAGGGTATGTAAAAACGAAATTTCAATGTTAATAATTTAACATTGATCCAAGAAATATAAGATATAAAATTAACATTAAAACTTTAAAAAATCCTCTTTATATATTTTAAAAGCATACAAGTATAACATATAAGTCACTCTTTATTATTTGTTTCTTTACTAATTCTACGGGTGATTGAATTTTCTTAAAATTGAGGTTTGGCTTCCTTATTCCAAGGAAATACTTTACCAATATAACATATAAGTCATTGTTTATTATTTGTTTCTTTACTAGTTTATTATTTGTTTCTTTACTCGTTCTATGGGTGATTCAATTTTCATAAAATTGAGAATTGGCTTCTTTATTGTAAGGAAATATTTTTATTTTTATTTTTTTGATTTATTTTCATAAATTGTTTTAAAAAATATTTTTACTATTATATGGTAAGGGTGGTAGGTGTTGAGGTTTTCTTTGGCTTCAAAAGATAAATAGTATTTGAATACTTATGGAGCCTAGTTATAGCCTCTGAAAATCTGGTAAAATGTATGTTATCTTTCAAAGCATCATCTTGAATCGATCTTTCCTCATTATATTTTTAATTATAATTGGTGGCTCTAATAACTCCATTTGTCATCTTGCTTTAGTAGTCTTTCTTTTGGAATCCATGTTTTTCCACCTTTACATACGAATTTGAGAGTCGATGGAATCTTGCAAGAATCAATGTTACCTTAAAAATATGATGATGAACTTTTCTGCAAGCTTGGTCCATTCTATCCCAACTGAACTACTTGATTTAATCGGGTAGTTGTTGATTATAATTTGATCACTATAAATGACTAGGAGTCAATCCTTATTATATTTTCATGCCAACAAAATGTCACTATGTTAATGGCATCTTTTATAGATTGAATCAATATGGTTTTTTGGAACTTAGTATTAAGATTGAGGTGCATCTATTTTGGAAATACTAGTGTAGTCTTAAAACATTGCAACATTTCCTCTCTAGAACTTATGGATGCATCACATATGTGGTTTGACACATTTATTTCTAATATATTTTATCTTTTTATTGTTAATATATATGTGTGTGTGCATGCGTGCATGTATGATAACTTGGCTTTCTTAAATTGCTAATAATTTTTATAATTTTAAAATATGTTAATCTTTTCAAATAAATAATTTTTGTATTCAAATTATGAAATTAAAATGGACATTTTGTATCTAGTGAATTTTTTTTTCAAAAAATATGAAACTAGGAGTGTTTAAATCATTTTTTTAATGATAAAAAATAGATTCAATATCTTCAAAAATCCCTAAAGCTCCCAAAATTCTGAAACTTGACAATTATAACTTAGATTTCCAAAAATTTCAACTAGATTTCTTCAAAATCATACTTCAAAAAACATTATTTTCCAAATACAATAATCACCTATTTAAACTACACTAATTAAAATTAAATATATTTATATGTTTTATAAACAATTTTATTACCCAAATTTAAATTTTTTTATTAATTTATCAAATTAAAAATCCTTCTAAACATACCCAATCCTATCCTATCTTATAGGGCTCATGCCAGCAATTTTTGAGTTAGTACTTGCCTACTCTTGACATTTTACTTTTCAACTCATTCAACATTGACATTTTACTTTTCAACTCATTCAACATTTGATAAATTTCAATTAATTTTTTTATAATATGAAAAATAAAACGGATAAAAATACAAAATAAAATTATATTTATATATACGTTTTTTTTCAACTCATTCTCCACTTAGTGGTATGATCAGGACTAATCATTTGTTCGGCTCCTCGTTATAGACATTTTGGAAAGGAATATTTAAGTAAAAACTCTGTTTTTTAATTAAAATATATTTAGTCGTAGTGTTATAAATATTTTTATTTTTATTTTTTTTATATAAATATATTATCATATTAATATTGAAATTATTAATATTGAAATTAGTATGTTAATATTTAATGTTAAATTATAATATAATTTAATTATAAAGAGTGGAAGTTGTTTTTAATGAGGTTTGAGAGTTGTTTCAAGGGAGAATTTAACTGGGGATCATCAGATATGAAGTATTGTGTAAATTAAGAGATTCAAAGTTCAAATTTCTCTTTAAGTAATTTGGTCTATAGAGATAAGGATTTTCATAGGCCCTATAAGTATAGTGGTAGTGGCCCGACCTCATGTCATGCAAGTAGGAGCTTGACCTAGTTGTCAATTTCTCTTGGACATAAAATAAATGAAGCCTAGGGGTTGTTATTTTTGTTGGTTGTAGTTTTTATTTTTAGTGGTACATGGGATGACCACGTTAACTATTTGAGGAAAATGTTTGATACTTCAAAGAAAAACAATTAACATATGAATTTTTGAAGGTTAATTTAATATATTTTGGTTATGTTGTTGGTGGAGGTTAAGTTTTGGCCTTTTTTTAAGATAAATATATGTATATGGGTGAAAGCAGGAGTTGGGTTACACCTTTTGGCAAAAGAGAGTCTCTTTGGGTGGAAAAATGATAGCTCGATTGAACCATTTAAGCGCTCAGTTGAGCCTCTTAAATCCTAAAATCCACAATTTCAACAACCCTTCTGCAAAATTTCCTGCAACACCATTTTGTACCCTAGTGGACGTGGGCATAAATTTTTCCTTAGATGGTGGAGTTGATCACGTTGGATTCATGAAGGAATCCTCTATCAAATGACATATGGGTTTGACACTTTCAAATTCATATGATATTTTTCATCTAATTATTTTTAAACATAATGCTTGAAATTGTTTTGAACTATTTTAAAGAGGTTGAATAAAAATCTATATCATAAAATATACAAAACAAAAAAAATTTAAAAACATATCACTATCTTTGTTTATGAGTCCTCTTCAAAAGGGTACTTTTGGTTTTTCAATTTATTTAAATAGTTGAAAAAAGCTTTACATGAACATGTCTGCAAAATAAAATTGAATATTTTGCCAACTTCGAAAAAAAATATAAAATATATTTTTGCATAAAAAAATAAATTTTTAATTATGAAAAACTTAGATCTCTCCGTGTATATCATGCTCATATATATATATATATATATATATATATATATATATATATATATATATATATATTAAAAATTACACATTTTATACTAAGTTATGCTACGTAAACACACACATATCTTTTAAGATGTGTGAAACATTGCAAGGACAAGCATTTCATTTAATGAAAAACTGACATATTATACAACACTAAATATTTAAAAATATATATCATTAAAACAACAACATAGTTCTCCACAATTTTTGTTTTCACTTTGAATCAAAATTCACAATGCTTATATGAATTTTGAGAGCTTCAATTCGATAAAAGAGGAAAAAATTGAAATTTCATCGTTGCATTTGGCACAAAAGTGTAACTCAATTTCTATATGAGGAATATGAATGTTTCCATCTATTCATTCATTACATTACGACTTGAAACCATAACATCAAAATTTATCATGTCACCTCCGGGAATTGAATTTTGATGAGGAAAAGAACAATTATTCCTCCAAACTACCCAAAATAAACTTAATTCATTAATAGAAATTAAATTAATATTTAACCCAAAAAAATGATCATAAATTGGTCAACACAATTACCCATTTTGTATGTGAATTTAAATAAATGAAGAAGCACATAACATATTTCTCCACATATGTAGCTCCTTTTCATGCATTAACTTTAGGTAGCGAGACTTTTCTTTGTTCAAATCAAAAGAACAAGTCGTCCAAGAGTTGAAGACAAAAACAACAATGCACCTACCCTAGAACTACTTGTTTTAAGGTAGTGCATTGAGATGGAAGTGAATGCATTAAAGTGCAACGAGATCAAGTGCTCATAGGAGGATTAAAATTTTGCTACCATTTTGCTACCATTTTGATAAAACAAAGAATTGTATGGATTTGTGCAATGTAAGAATTATCCCATTGGAAAGGAAACAATTATCAAAGTGATTATTAACCTTTTTAAAATTTGAAAAAGAATAAGAGCTTCAACAACACTACACACTTGGAGGATGATGGATATCGTTTAAGATAACTAAAACACAACTATTTAAAAGACTATTGATAGTAGACATAGACAAAGGATTATATGTGTAAATACCTTGGTTATCAAAACCATGAAGGCACAAAGATAGTGTATATTTTTTCTTGACTTCCAATGGAAAAAATTGTTGATTTGGGTACTATAATTGAGATTAATTCATTCACACATGAATTATTTGAACACAATTATGAAGATGAATATTTTGATGATGTCTAAAAATAAATTAATAAACCAAGTCTAATACCTATAAATTAGTATAGTCTCTGCCTTTACCATAATTAATTGATTAAAGTAGCGTGGAGTCCGAATTTCATCATTATTTGATAATGCTTTTTGCAATATGTCGTTATTCCCGCCTTCGCACATTGCACTCTAAACAACGAGAAAAAATTTCTCACATTTTTCATTATTCATATTTCTAGACACATTTCCTCCGCACATTCGCACTATATCCACCTTTGCACACACTTCATCCGCACAACCATCGATGCACAACTTGTGTAGTGAAGTGTAAGTCGCCAATTAAAATAATAGAGAAGTGACTAAGCGAGTAAGAGTGGGCGTATATGGGAAACATTATTTTGATTTAATGATAATAATTATTTTATATATTATAATAATAATCATTATTCGAATTGAATATAGTTATTTGATAAGATAAAAAGGGAAAATTTGGCAAATGAATAAAAATCAAACCTAGGATTTTACTAAGGCTCTTGTTCCATTTCACATACAATTCTTTTGGAGTAGGATTCCACTGGGACTTTTGCGGAGCTTTCACTATGAAGAAAGCTCCACACAAGCATAGCATATCTATGCACACTGCTACGCTCCTCTACACAATGAACATTTAGGGAGAGTGAAGGAGCTGGGCTCTATTCTGACTGCTAAACTAGAAAAGCTATTGCCAGATATGCTTACAAAGCGAGCATGTTGGGCTACCCTATTGGAATCACCAAACGAATGGCACACAAGGCTAGTATTGTCGTTTACAAGGTTTGATGGGCATTGAGTTTCTTTATTACAATTCTAAATTAATAACAGTGTCACTATTTAATTTTAGGTTACGGTTTTTAAATAATAAAATTGCCACTTTGTTTGTAGTTGTTAAGCTAATTCATACGATGTCCTTGCAATGTTATAATTTCAAATTCTATTGGTTCAAATTCCTCATTAATCATGTGTGTAGTCGAAAGACATTTTGAATGAGTGCAGGTTATAGTGACATCACATTTACCAATATGGGGATTTCAGACCTCGAAGGATGAAAGTCCACTGGATTTTTCCAGTTTTATAGGTGAATGTAATAGCCCTAGTGAAAATTCCATGTAATAAAGTTAAAAATAATAACCATGGTTGATAGGATACTTATTCCAAGCTTAATGTTGGGCAAAACATCCTAGTGGGTGTTAATTTGGTTTATTATGGCTAAATAAATTGGCAAAGGCTACATGGCTAAGGCATTAAAGAGGCAAAAAGTATTTTTGGCACATTTATTTATGAAAATAATGGAAATTAGAAGAAAAGGAAGATGAAAGGTCACATGTTGCATGTGAGGAGGGAATTAAAGAAAAATAATGGAAAATGAAGAAAATAGAGATTTCCTATATAAAAAGGATTAGGAGGATTAGTATGTACCTTTTTTCAGTGCATTTTTGGAGCTCTCTCATTATTCTCTCTCTCTCTCTCTCTCTCAGCCTTGGACACTTACAATTTTTGGAGCACTTTGGAATTGGAGCAAGAAAGGAAAAAAAATAAGAAGCAGGAGGAAGAAAGCAAGGAGGAACATGAATCAAGCATCTACAACATGATTCTTTGCAGGTATTGATTTACATGTATAATTTCCTTGCTAGATTTCGAATGCATGGTATTACATGTGGTTATTTTTTGTCTTGGCATGGATTTTTTCCAGGTGTGGCAGTGTATTCAACCTAGCCTTGCCATTTCTGGATAACCTTGATGAGATGGGTTCTCATACTTTAGTTGAGCTGGATTTCCAGATTGGATTCGAAGTTGATTGAGGTGGATCTCTCAATTAATATAACACATGGCCTAGTAACCCCCGAACTGGAATGTGCGTTACGGTAAATCCAGATATTTTTTTGCCTCAGTGGGCCTAGGAATCCTTGCCTGTGAATGGCGGGATATATGGTAATTCCCAAAGGTGATTTTCCTCAGTTTAGGGAATAATGATCCAGGATGGATTGCAACAAATCCTGAGAGGTGGATATTCTCTGTTTTGGCCTAGTAGTCCCAAGATGGGATGTACGGTAAACCCTGTAGAGTATGTCTCTATTTAGGGCCAGTGATCCCTGATCCGGATAGTGGATTACGATAAAGCCTGAGAGACTAGGAGATAGGAAAAATTCTCATGGTGTAGGCAGAGAAATCTGGTAGCATTCATGCTTGTTTGGTTTATTTTTGGTTGGTTTTGAGTCCCACATTCATGCTTGGAATATGGCATGGGGGTGATTGGCTGAAGAGATATTTGACTCAGCCAATCTATGGTTAGGTGGAACGTGGTAGTCTCATCCTTGGTTGGTTTCTATACTCATTAATAAGAAATTACTTCCTTCGGTATTTGATGTATAATTTTATTGGTTATTATGTGGATTCTATTGCTGTTGTTGATCATTAATTAACATGAGTTATTTTTGAATTAAACCTTGAGAAGCCATGTATCGAATGTTATGACATATGGTGAAACATTTAAGGGATGGTTGAAGAGAAATGATGTAAGACAAGTCACGTGCCTAAAAACCGAAGCATATGTACGAAAAAGGTCCAAATATAAAGCGAAAAGGTAAAGGTAATGCAAAAAGGCAAAGGTATGGTGCAAAGGATGCAAAATGAAATTATTAAAAGGCTTGCCGCTTTCATAATATGCACGTGAGGTAACTCTTCGTATGGGAAATTCTGAGGGGGTCAAGAAGCGGAAGGGGGAAGAGACCCATACCCCCGCGGAATTACGGTGACATGCCACGGGGTGGACCCAAGGTAAGAGTGATGTAGCAGAGTGAAGTGCGGGCCCTAGAGGCCTGTATGCTGTGTATTTAACCAGTCTTACGAAGAATATGTTTCAAGAACCATGTGGTTTATGTGGCAGAAAGGTAAGGTAAGTCTCTAGGTGAGCTGGTACCGAGGCCTGTACCAGTATTAAACCCGGCACACGGTGTTCACCTACTTCCAGCTAACACCCAATCCCTATACGCCGGGTGCTCCACTATCAGTGTCCTTATGAAACTCACCCCACTTACTTCACCTCTTCGCCTTTTACCTCATAACTTTCAGTCTTAGATAACAGTCCTCCCGTATATTACTGCAGTAAAATTTACAGGTCTTCTAGCTACGATATAAACTAAGTGGGAGCTAGTGCCAGGTCTACCCGGTCACTGTCAGTACCCCCACGTCATTCTCCCAAGAAAATTTCCTGCTGCACAGGTATTCCATCCCTCATATTCCCTCTGCTTTCCTTTCGTTTTTAAAATTTTTGTATGTCAGTCATGGGAAAGGGCACACCCAAGAAAACTGAACCAGAGACTCCTCAGGTCCGTGAAACCAGAAACCCTCCTGGGTTCGAGCCTTTCATTGACCTGCAAGTCGAAATCTGTGATCCCCAATACCATTTTCCCATCAGCAGTATAAAAACCGATCTTTTTAGGCAACATGTCGAGAATAGGGATCGATATTGGGTGGTTGTATCAGGTTTATATCATCAGATTACCCCCCCAGGCTACCTGGTGGTCGAGTTTATTTGCTGGCTCAGAGATGCCTACGATGAGCGTTGAGACACGTTTACCTCTGCTAAGGTGAATAAGATTTTTTCTCTTTCTCTCAACATCATCAGGCAAGCCCTCCGCTTTCCCACCAGTGCCAGCAATACCTGTTTCAGTGAAATGACTTTAACCTCCCAGTTCACTAAATTACCATGGGAGTAGCAAAGAGACTTCATTTCCTCTATAACCAGCAACCACGCTACGTCTCTTCCTTCTGCAAAGCCTTTCCCGTTGAATCTGTTAAAAGAAGAAGTGCAGCCCATCCTTGCTCTCATCGCAGGTCTCTTAGGTGTAGGCGGTTTGGGGGAAGTTTCTAGGGCATGTGTTTATTTCTTGCGGTTAATGTCTCAAACGGGGGTAGTTCTGGATATCCCTAGCTTCTTGGCTGCTAACATTCAGACCCAGTTCCAAGAGCTTTGGGAAACCGGTCACTTCCTCTTTTGTTCGATGGTCTTCTACCTCTTCTTATATCAGCATGCTGATAAGTTCGAGGGTTTTGGTTTAGATAGGGTATACGATGTAAATTCTCAACCCCAACCAATTTTCTACTGGAACTTTGCAATACGCCAATTACCAAATGGGTTGGGTTATTCCAGGTTTCTAAATGAGTTCATGTCCATTGCCTACACTATCATCCATGACTCATCCTCACCTAGGGTTTTTCCTGAAATGAAGAGCTGGCTACAAGCTAGTAAAACCCAGAGCACCAAGGATTGGTATCTATTTGACAATTACACTGAAATTCGGGTCTATGGAGCTGAGGTTCCCCCTTACCAGCTGCCTGTGTTTCCTTCTCGACGAGTTTATGCTATAGAGTATATTCGGCAGACTCTCAAGTCTGACCAACTCCACTTTGTCCCTGCAAAGAAGGGTTTCATCCTGAAACTCCCTATCACTATTGGCCCGTTTATTGTGAATTCATGATACGCCCTTCCCATTGTTGAGAAGCTACTGCAAGGCATGGAACTAAGACAGGGGAAGACTTGGCCCTATGATCCCTGGGAGATTATCTCAAACAGAAGAAGGAGGAACAAGTCCACTCCTTATGCACATGAATCAAGACCGTTTATAGAGTGGAGGGCTAACCTTGAGACTTGGCCTTTGATTTCGCAGATGGAGACAGATTCATCTGCCACAGGGGAAGGAGGAGAAGTCAGTAGAGGCCAAGAAGAAGAAGAAGTGGGTCCCTCAGGAACAGGTTCCTCCCTTCGCAAAAAGCAGAAAACAGTCTCAAGCAAGGCAGAAGTCATAGGAGAAGAACAGTTGCTTGAGCCTTTTACACCATATGGACAACCTGACGGGAGCAAAGCTGGGCTCAAAGTGATGAGAGAAAGTATCACTACTCCGACTACTCTGAAGTCTCATAGGTCATCGGAGATTATACCTCACCAGTTGTAATTGAAAGGAGCCTGAAAAACAGAATGATCAGGGATAAAGACAAGGCCAAGCTGGAAGGTTATGTGGAAAAATATCATACCAGGGTTTCGGCTTCCATGAATGTGGACACAGAACACCTGGTATTGTCTATGGCTGAGGCCATCTTGGATCCTAATGCAGGTACCACTAGTTACAGGGTGCTTGAGTATGCAATTGACATGGCCAAGGTACCAGCACCCGACAAATGCAACCTGTTCCAGGTGGTGGGTGATATGTTGAAAGACGAGGTAATGCAGGTCACTATTGCGCTGACAAAATTGGAGAAAAAGCATGAATAGGTGAGGGCGACCCTAAAGAAGGAACAGGAAAATTCCCATGCTCTTTCGAATCAAGTACATGGTCTCCTAGAGTTGATCAAAGGAAAAGAAACTGGAGACTCAAATCCGTAGCGCTATGTGATCAAGCAATTGTAGAGGGAGTTCGCGTCTCTGAAATGCAAGGTTAGCATACCGGCATCTCACCATGTTCAAACGGCCAAATTAGAGCAGGCTGACAGAGCTATAGACTACCTGGGGCACGCACAGCTGTGTGCCAACTACAACCCTACCAGAGACTAGTTCGTTTTCCGAGAAGCTGACCACAACGAAGGCCGCAAATGATGTACTAGAAAAGCAGGCTTCCACCGCGAGGCTGAGAATCACCGAGTTGGAAACCTCCTTGGCTGAGAATACCAGAAAAATAGAAATATTGCAGAAGTAGATTGAGCAGGAAAAGAAGGCAAGAGCCAACCAGCAGAAGACCATCACTGATCTCAACAGCCACCTGAAAGGTAATATCATCCTCAGGGATGGAAGAAGGATAATTTGGTCAGATATCATTTCGGCAGTAACAGAGCAGTGGAATTTCCTAAAAATCATCAAGGAAACAAAATCCTCTGTACTCTATCTCAGAAGGAAGTTTTAGGAGGGAGATATCGACTTGTCCAGCAGAGCCCAGCACGCCAGGAGATATGTTTCTTTCATCAAAGGGTTGAAATTTGGTGAGGCAGAGCAGCATGGCATAATGAGTCTATTCAAGGAAGCCGTTGAATGTCAGAATATTATTGATAAGGAGTCTGCCAGTGTTATAGCTTCAAGGGCCCTACAACAAGTGGCAGCCAACATGGATCGGTTCGATGCAGTTTGGGCCAAGATCACAACAGCTAGACTCCCATCATTCTGGGATTCTACCACTCCTTCCATGCTATGACCATTAACAGAATATGAAGCACGTCTCCAGGAAGAAAGGGACCGAACGGATATCTTGTCAGACAAAACCGCTCAGTTAAAAGCTAAGACAATTATTTCATCGCTCCGCCAAGAATTCACTCTCTTTCATCTGATAAAACATAAGATCCCCATTGAGGCAAGTTTCAGTGACCTCACTGAGGCCTACATAAAAGTGGAAGGATTCACAACGATGCCTGAACCATCAGCGGGCATTCAACAAAGATGCACCCAGTTTACCAGTCAGATCACCAGCTCGTCAGCTAATGTTCCACCACCAGTGTCAGCGATCGCCTCAACCCCTTCTCATCGATGAAATACTGTCAATTCATGATTCGGCCCTATTGAACTTTTTATTTTTACTTTAGTTAATTACTTTTAAGTTTCAAGTGGAATTTATATTCCACTCCAGCATTTTACTTCCTGCTAAGACTGTTGTTTAATATTTTGTTTCAAAATGGCCGAGTGCTTAACTGCAAATGATGAGAGGCCTTTATTCCTCATCATAAGTTTTGGTTATTTTTATAAATACCTCTAACAAAATCCTGGCATGCGAGGAAGATATTTTTCCAAAAAATATCTTCTTGCTCATGTACTGAGGCCTCTTTATAAGCAAGGTCAGAAGAGAAAAACGGGTTCCAGATTTTCAAAAGAATTTTGCTGTGAAAGAATTGTTGTATTCTTGTTGTCGAAATCTTAATAGAAATGCGAAGAGCCCGTTGGGTCTCAGCAAGAAGGAGTTTTACTTTAAGTGAGGATTCTAGTCTTAACGTTTTATAGTGTGTAACTTCGCCTTATGTGATATTGTTTTACTGTTCATTTCGTTGTTTCCACTTCTTTTATATCATGTTCTGGAATGCGAGTGGATCACTTGTTTTGGTATAAATTTATCACACTGATACTTATACAAAGCTTGTCAAGCGCTTTAAATATGGCTCAGGCATGGTATGTTGTTTCACTTTCCACTTCACTTATTATTCCTCTATATTAAATACTGAGAGATGTTATTCTTTCAAAGCTATTGACATGTATGGATTCTTATCATTTTCAGCCTGTCTCATGTTTAGATACGTTTATGGAATTCCCTCTCATTAGAAGTTAATATCCTTTCTATACTTTCTACGCAGCAAACTTCATCTTATTTTTAAAATCTCTGTAAAGCATTTTAGAACCCAACCCTCCTTAAAGAAAGTTGTCTTTGAGTTGTCTGATGCATCTATATTGAGGACTCACTCCTTGCCTCTGCAGCATGTTGTTATTTTGCTGACTCTGAGAATATTCTGGTTCCATTTATATTACATCCTCTTGTAAAAGTTGAAGTAGTAAAGAGCCTCGTTCTGACAAAAGTCTTGAATTATACCTTATGCTCCTTACTATATAAGATGTCCTAGGCACTGGTCTTTCACAACTCAAGGCTGTCTCTAGGAATGAAAACATTTTTTTTGCGCCATTGCCGAGGAACTGAATTTGAGAGAAATTAAAATCCCTGGGCCTTGACAAAACCTTATTCACTCTTCAATTAGGTGAGCATGGAGAGTTAAGAGTTGTATATCCCTCACCTTGGCGACTCCACATTCATTTTTCAGGTAAATCTATTTGTAGTCCTGGCTCCTTGGAAGCCACACCTGAGGTCAGATACGTCTCAGCCAAAGACACCCTCTGTGTCTGACCTAGAGAGAATCCTACATAGAAGAAATTGGAGGGGAAGAAAATTCATCCATACTGAGATCCCCCAATTTTCCTTAGAAGACTTTCCGTCCTCTTCTTCTCAAGTAGCCCAAGTGCAAGGTTCTGATTCTGTTGTGGGAGAAACTAGTTATTACTCAGATAGTCTACCTCTGGGAAACATCCAAATCAAATACGAGGCTGAATCAATAGATACCACTCGTTACACATTCCATCCCACTCCAGAGACCGAAGAAGTTAAAGAAGTCACTAAAATATCTGTTGTTAATATTCCACCTTTTTCGTCGTCGCCCCAAGCTACTGTTCAATACATTCCTATTGTCATTCATACGTCACTTCCACCTCCCCCTCCTCTTACACATCAAACCCTTCTGTTACCTCCACCTCCTCCTCCAATGGCAAATGTTTCGGGCTTCTTGTTGAATAAATATGCCCCTCTGGCATTAGCTCCAGTGTTAAATGACATTCCACAGGACTATCTAAAGATCTTACCCCGATTCAATGGGCAAAATGAGATCGAAGCTCAAAAGCATCTCGAGGTTTTTTACTCTTTTGCAGAGAAATTTAATGTGGAACATCTAGATGTAGTCTTAAGACTGTTTTTTCAATCTCTTGATGGTGAAGCCAGAAAATGGTTTAAAACATTGGGGGACCATTCTGTCACCACTTGGGAAGGAATGGAGGACACTTTTCTCAGAAAATGGGGAGAGAAGAAAGATCATGGACATTGTCTTACTGAGTTTAACACACTCAAGAAAAGACATAATGAAGGGGTGGCTGAATTTATTAAGAGATTTAACAAGTTATATCTAAGCCTTCCCGCTGATATGAAACCTCATCAAACCGTTGCCAAGGTTTTTTTCGTGGCAGCTTTTGACTCAGAATTTGGTTTCTCTCTGAGAGAGAGGAAACCTGCCACCCTAGATGATGCTCAAACAGATGCACTAGAGCTGGAGGAAAATTTTGCCTCTACTGGTAAATCCAAGGGAAAGCCTGAACAGGATACTAGAAGAAGGGGAAAAGAAGAGGTATCCACCTCAAGCCAAGATAGAGATTCAGCTAATGACAGGATTGAGGAAATGAACAAGATGATCAAGAATTTCTCAAGTAAGTTGGTTAAGCTTGAAATGGAGGCCAAGAATTCACCCTCCAAGAATTTTCAAAATGCTCCAAACAGGGGTTATAATCCCCAATACAAGAAGCGCCCCTTGCAAATATTGCAAAGGGAACGGAAGGAGCAGCAAGACCAGGTACCACATCCTCTGTATTTGGAAGGACAAGTAGATGGTCCTACCGAAGACACCGCTTATGAGCAAGAGGAGGCATACCTTGCTTTCTCAAACAATGATGAATTTGAATGCCCCCTACATGAAAGTGATGAAATAGATATGCTGTCACATGCTGAAGAAAAATTTAATGAAAGCACTGAAGATCTTGAGATCTATGACTACTGCAAGCAGTTCGTCGATTTCATGCAAGCTCAGTTCAATAGAAGATATGACCTCAGATCTTCTAGGAAGAGAACTCTCACTCAAGATCAAGAGGAGGATACACCTCAAGAAGAAGCACCTGCACAGAAAGAGGAAATATCTCAAAGGAACCCAGACAAAGGTAAGAGGCCTCTTAACCAATCCTTGCAGTCTGCTGATCAAATTCCTTCATCTTCACAAGGGGCTACACCCCCTAATGTCAAGACAATATTAAAAGAAGTCAAACCTCTCCTCCAGAACAGGGACTCCAAAGATGAAGAATCAAAAGAAGTGTCAGTAGATAGGTCCTCCTCTGCCTTCAGTTTACAAAAGGAGCTTGAGAAGGTGAAACTCCCAGTTCCCTTGACCGAATTGTTAAAACAACCTGCATATCAATCCCAGGTCACATCCTTTATGCTCCCTCCAGAAGTAATTCACATTCCAGACAGTCTGAACCTTCAAGAAGAAAGGCCTATGGTTGTATTTGGCCCACATGTCGAAGAATTAGATGCTGCTACTCCCCCATTTTATGTGTCTTTAGTAATACATGACCTGCTGCTGCATAACTGTATGTTAGATTCGGGAGTCTCTCATAACATTTTTCCCCTCTCGGTCATGGAAAAACTAGGACTACAAATCACCCATCCATACAAAGACCTTTATTCATTTGACTCCAAAAGAGTTAAATGCCTGGGCATGATAAAGGACTTAGTGGTCAATCTGGCTCAGATCCCAGCAAAAAGTGTAGTGATGGACATCGTGGTGGCTGACATTCCAGCTCGCTTCGGCATGCTACTGTCAAGATCTTGGGGGAGTAAAATTGGTGGATCAATCAAGCTGGACCTGACCTATGCCATTATCCCTGTTTTTGGTGGTCAAGAGAGGAGGCTGTACCGGGAAACTAGATTTGTTAAGACAGTTACCAAGGCAGATGACTCAATTAATTCTCCAGTTTATAGCAGGGAGGGATATTTTTCATGTTTGATGCTGGAGGAAGATCGGGAGTACGCTCATGAACAATAATTTTACCAAATCAAGATAGATCAGTCAATAGAGAGTCCTGAATCCGAAATCTGGACACTTCATTTTGATGGGGCAAACTCCAGAGAAGGTAATGGGGCTGGGGTATTATTGATTTCTCCAACAGGCCAATGGGTCCCTTTATATTTCAAGTTGGAGTATGGAGCCACCAATAATGTGGCCGAGTATGAAGCACTTCTATTGGGGCTGTAAACAACCAGGAGCATGAACATACAAAGTCTAAAGGTTCTGGGAGATTCAAAACTGGTAGTCAGACAAGTGAAGAATCAGTGCCAAGCCAAACATTCTAGGCTAAGGGCTTATAGGAACGAAGTTTGGGATCTGGTGGAGAATTTTTTCTTAGCATTCAATATCCAGTTCATGCCTCGGGAACAGAATAGGATGGCAGATTCCCTTGCAGTGGCAGCCAGTACTTTCCGTCCACCTCAGAACCCTCTCTTGAGATATGAAATTGAGGTACGATATCAGCCATCAATCCCAGACAACATCAAACATTGGCAAGTGTTCGAAGATGAAGAACAGGTGAAGAGATTATTGGAAACAGTTGGGGAATTTTCCAACTTGGAGATTGATACTTGTGAAGAAGAGGAGGCTGAAAACACTTCAGGAGATAAATGGGAAGAAAAGGTGGCTAGCCACAAATTCCTGCAGCTGAAAGGGAATGTCATTCCCCGAGGACTAGTGCCATTAGAAAGGCTATTTAACAAGAATGATGTTCCACTGCAACCGAACAAAGTTGTGGAGGAGAATCAGGTAGAAGATCTGAATCTTGGCACTGAGGCTGACCCCAAAATCGTAAAGTTGTCCAAGAAGGTCCTGGAAGAATATAAAGAGCTCTACCAAAAATTATTCCAATCATATAAAGACGTGTTTGCATGGTCTTATCAAGACCTAAAAACCTTCGATATCAGCATCATGCAGCATAAAATTCCACTGAAGGGAGATGCAAAACCACATAAATAGAAGCTTAGACAGATAAATCCCCTGCTGCTACCCTCTATTGAGAAAGAAATTAAGAAAGTGTTGAAGGCCAAAATCATTGTACCATTGAGATATTCTGAGTGGGTAGCAAACTTAGTCCCTATATGGAAGAAGAACAGAGAAATAAGGCTATGTGTTGATTTCAGGAATCTGAACAGAGCATCCTTAAAGGATAATTATCCACTGCCAAAGATGGATCACATCCTGCAGAAAGTGGTAGGAGCTGCTCGAATGTCGATGATGGATGGATTCTCTGGGTACAATTAGGTGGCTGTACTACTAGAATATCAGAATAAGACTGCCTTTACCACTCCATGGGGGACGTTTATGTATGCTAGGATGCCTTTTGGGTTGATTAACGCAGGGGCCACTTTTCAGAGGGCCATGGATATTGCCTTTTTTGGGGAGCAAGATAAGTTTGTGGTGGTATATTTGGACGACATTACTGTGTTTTCAAAAGATGATGCAGAGCACATTGAACACTTGCGCAAAACCTTCGAGAAGTGCAGAAGGTATGGCCTCTCCCTCAACCCACAGAAGTCTTTGTTTGCACTGGAAGAGGGCAAGATTTTGGGACATATTGTAACCAAATATGGAGTAAAGATAGACCCTAAGAGAGTAGAAGTTATAAATGGAATTTCCCTTCCCAGAAATAAAAAGGAAGTTCAAGTGTTCCTAGGCCGTATAAACTTTCTGAGGAGGTTCATCCCTAACTATGCTGAGATAGTTAGGCATATAACTGACATGCTGAAGAAGGATAATGAGGTAAAGTGGTCACAAGAATCACGGGAGGCCTTTGCCAGGATTAAAAACGCATTTGTTGAAGCCCCTGTGCTAGTGGGACCAGATTATGCCAAACCTTTTATGATCTTTTCCTTTGCATCACCTCACACAGTGGCAGGGATTCTATTGCAGAAAAATGAAGAAGGGTATGAGCAACCTATCGCCTTTTTCAGTCAGGTGCTCCATGATGCTGAGCTGAAATATAAAATATTAGAAAAGTAGGCATATGCTCTGGTAAAGTCTCTTAAAGCCTTTTGTATGTATCTTTCAGTCCCATGTCACTACGTTTGTGCCCACAGTAGCTGTTAAAGATATCCTTATCCAGGGAGATAGTGAAGGAAAAAGAGGGAAATGGATTGAAAAAATACATGAGTATGAGCTAGACATCCGCCCTACCAAACTAATCAAGGGACAAGTGTTAGCCAAAATCTTGTTCGAATCAAATTGTCAGGCTCTGGGTATAAATCTATCCATGATAGAAAGCGAGGAGTCTGAGAAGAAAGAAGAACCACAAGGAGTAGAGATAGCTTCCCAGAAGACACATATGAAGTACCTCATCAGCCCGTGGTACAAGGAGATAGTGGAATATCTTCTAACACTCAGTTGCCCGCCTAGCTGTGACAAAGCTAAATACAAAACACTGAGGTTGAGGTCACAGAAGTACGTTGTTGTAAACGGTCGCCTGTACTGGCGATACCCCTCAGGCATCCTGCTCTTGTGTCTCACAGAAGAAGAGGTAGAGAGTATAATGGCTGAGTTTCATGAAGGAATCTGTGGGGCCATTACAGTTGGAGGGCTACGACTCACAAAATCCTGAAGGTTGGTTTCTTCTGGCCCAAACTCTTTCGAGATGTGTTTGCCCGGGTTAGAGCTTGTGATAAATGCCAGAATTTTGTTGAAAGACAGAAGCTAGCACCTATGCCCATGATTCCGGTTCACGTGGACGAACCATTTCAGCAATGGGGAATCGACTTTATCGGTGAAATACACCCGCCTTCAAGTGGCCAGCATAAGTGGATATTAACGGCCATGGATTATTTCACAAAGTGGGTGGAAGCTATACCCACCAGGAATGCAACAAATACTATGGTAATAAAATTTATGGAAGAAAATATCATATCTAGATTTGGCTGCCCTGCCAAGATAGTGACCGACAATGCTCATGCCTTCAAATCTACAAAGTTTGTCAGCTTCTGCCAACAGTATAATATTGCACTAGGTCACTCCACAACCTATTACCCACAAGGAAACGGCATGGCAGAGTCTTTAAATAAAATGCTGGTGAGGGCACTAAAGAAGGCTATCAACGAAAATAAAAAAAATTGGGATTCCCAGCTGAAATTCACTCTGTGGGCCAGCAGGATTACCAGCAAGAGAGAAACTGGGAAATCCCCGTATGAATTAGTATATGGGAGGGCAGTAGTTTTCCCTGTATAGTTAGCATTACCAGTAGCTCGATTCATGCAAGAAATCCAAGAAGAACCCGATGATGTGACGAGGAGAATCAACCAGCTGGTGGAGCTAGAAGAAACACGGAACCAGGTAAGTCAGAGGCTAATTGAATATCAGGAGAAAATGAAGGATCTTTTCGATCAACATGCCAAGGACAGGAAGTTACAGATTTGGGATTTAGTGCTCAGATGGGATATTCGAAGGGCTGATAAAGGGAAACATGGTAAATTCGACCCCCTCTGGTTCAACCCCTTTAAAATTTTAGAACAAGGGGGCAACAATACTTTCAGGTTGGAAAATTTACAGGGAGATTTGCTTGATGCCCTTGTAAACGGTCAGTTTCTAAAACCTTACTTCTAGTTTTGAGTCAGGCCGAGAGAGCTTGATGTATCATATTGTATATTAGTTTTTGTTTTC
Source organism: Pinus albicaulis (assembly GCA_034641835.2). Classification (NCBI taxonomy): domain Eukaryota; kingdom Viridiplantae; phylum Streptophyta; class Pinopsida; order Pinales; family Pinaceae; genus Pinus; species Pinus albicaulis. The sequence continues at coordinate 572,020,361 of CM076584.1, read as the reverse complement.
ATCTTTGTTTGAATAATGTGTGTGTCGTGATGGATCATGAAGAGGAAAATTAAAAGTGCTGAAGAATGGTGTCCACAGAAGACAAACAGGTGGTCTGCAAAGTTCTCGACATGCTCAAGAATGAACGTGTCGTCCCCAGGTGGAGCCAATGTTGATCATTAATTAACATGAGTCATTTTTTAATTAAACCTTGAGAAGCCATGTATCGAATGTTATGATAGATGGTGAAACATTTAAGGGATGGTTGAAGAGAAACGATGTAAGACAAGTCACGTGCCTAAAAACCGAAGCATATGTACGAATAAGGTCCAAATATAAAGCGAAAAGGTAAAGGTAATGCAAAAAGGCCAAGGTATGGTGCAAAGGATGCAAAACGAAATTATTAAAAGGCTTGCCGCTTTCATAATATACACGTGAGGGAACTCTTCGTATGGGAAATTCCAAGGGGGTCAAGAAGCGGAAGGGGGAAGAGACCCATACCCCCGCGGAATTACGGTGACGTGCCACGGGGTGGACCCAAGGTAAGAGTGATGTGGCAGAGTGAAGTGTGGGCCCTATAGGCCTATATGCTGTGTATTTAACCAGTCTTACGAAGAATATGTTTCAAGAACTGTGTGTTTTAGGCGGTAGAAAGGTAAGGAAAGTCTCTAGGTGAGCTGGTACCGAGGCTCATACCAGTATTAAACCCGGCACGCGATTTTCACCTACTTCCAGCTAACACCCAATCCCTATACGCCGCGTGCTCCACTGTCAGTGTCCTTACGACACTCACCCCACTTAATTCACCTCTCCGCCTTTTACCTCAAAACTTTCAGTATTAGATAAAGGTCCTCTCGTATTTTACTGCAGTAAAATTTATAGGTCTTCCAGCTACGGTATAAACTAAGTGGGAGCTAGTGCCAGGTCTACCCGGTCACTGTCAGTACCCCCGCGTTGTTTTCCCGAGCAAATTTCCTACTGCATAGGTATTCCATCCCTCATATTCCCTCTGCTTTCCTTTCGTTTTTAAAAGTTTTGTATGTCAGTCATGGGAAAGGGCACACCCAAGAAAACTGAACCAGAGACTCCTCAGGTCCGTGAAACCAGAAACCCTCCCGGGTTCGATCCTTTCATTGACCTGCAAGCCGAAATCTGCGATCCCCAATACCCTTTTCCCATCAGTAGTATAAAACTCGAGCTTTTTAGGCGACATGGCGAGAATAGGGATCGATATCAGGTAGTTGTATCAGGTTTATATCATCAAATTACCCCCCCAGTCTACCCGGTGGTCGAGTTTATTTGCTGGCTCAGAGATGCCTACGATGAGCGTCGAGGCACGTTTACCTCTGCTTAGGGGAATAAGATTTTTTCTCTTTCTCCCGACATCATCAGGAAAGCCCTCCGCTTTCCCACCAGTTCCAGCTATACCTGTTTCAGTGAAATGACTTTAACCTCCCACTTTACTAAATTGCCATGGGAGAAGCAAAGAGACTTCATTTCCTCTATAACTAGCAACCAGGATACGTCTCTTCCTTCTGCAGAGCCTTTCCCATTGAATCTGTTCAAAGAAGAAGTGTAGCCCATCCTTGCTCTCATCGCAGGTCTCTTAGGTGTAGGCGGTTTGGGGGAAGCTTCCAGGGGATGTGTTTATTTCTTGTGGTTAATGTCTCAAACGGGGGTAGTTCTGGATATCCCTCGCTTCTTGGCTGCTAACATTCAGACCCAGTTCCAAGAGCTTTCGGAAACCAGTCACTTCTGCTTTTGTTCGATGGTCTTCTACCTCTTCTTATATTAGCATGCTGATAAGTTCGAGGGTTTGTGTTTAGATAGGGTATACAATGTAAATTCTCAACCTCGACCAATTTTCGACTGCAACTTTGCAGTACGCCAATTACCAAATGGGGTGGGTTATTCCAGGTTTCATGTCCATTGCCTACACTATCATCCATGACTCATCCTCACCTAGGGTTTTTCCTGAAATGAAGAGTTGGCTACAAGCTAGTAAAACCCAGAGCACCGAGGATTGGTATCTATTTGACAATTACACTGAAATTCGGGTCTGTGGAGCCGAGGTTCCCCCTTACCAGCTGCCTGTGTTTCCTGCTCGACGAGTTTATGCTCTGGAGTATATTCGGCAAACTCTCAAGTCTGACCAACTCCACTTTTTCCCTGCAAAGAAGGGTTTCATCCTGAAACTCCCTATCACTATTGGCCCATTTGTTGTGAATTCAAGACATTCCCTTCCCATTGTTGAGAAGCTGTTGCAAGGCATGGACCTAAGATAGGGGAAGACTTGGCCCTATGATCCCCGGGAGATTATCTCAAACAGAAGAAGGAGGAACAAGTCCACTCCTTATGCACATGAATCAAGACCGTTTATAGAGTGGAGGGCTAACCTTGAAACTTGGCCTTTGATTTCACAGATGGAGATAGATTCATCTGCCACAGGGGAAGGAGGAGAAGTCAGTAGAGGCCAAGAAGAAGAAGAAGTGGGTCCCTCAGGAACAGGTTCCTTCCTTCACAAAAAGCAGAAAACAGTCTCAAGCGAGGCAGAAGTCATAGGAGAAGAACAACTGCTTGAGCCGTTTACACCATATGGCCAACCTGATGGGAGCAAAGCTGGGCTCAAAGTGCTGAGAGACAGTATCACCTCCTCTGACTACTCTGAATTCTCACAGGCCATCGGAGATTATACCTCACCAGTTGTAATTGAAAGGAGCCTGAAAAACAAAATGATCAGGGATAAATACAAGGCCGAGCTGGAAGGTTATGTGGAAAAATATCATACCAGGGTTTCGGCTTCCATGAATGTGGACACAGAACACCTGGTATTTTCTATGGCTGAGGCAATCTTGGATCCTAATGCAGGTACCACTAGTTACAGGGTGCTTGAGTATGCAATTGACATGGCCAAGGTACCAACACCCGAAAAATGAAACCTGTTCCAGGTGGTGGGTGATATGTTGAAAGACGAGGTAATGCAGGTCACTATTGCACTGAGAAAATTGGAGAAAAAGCATGAACAGGTGAGGGCAACCCTAAAGAAGGAACAAGAAAATTCCCGCACTCTTTCGAATCAAGTACACGGTCTCCTAGAGTCGATCAAAGGAAAAGAAACTGGAGACTCAAATTCACAGCGCTATGTGAACAAGCAATTGCAGAGGGAGGTCGCGTCTCTGAAACGCAAGGTTAGCATACCGGCATCTCACCATGTTCAAACGGCCAAATTAGAGCAGGCTGACGGAGCTACAGACTACCTGGGACATGCACAGTTGTGTGCCAACTACAACCCTACTAGAGACTAGTTCGCTGTCCGAGCAGCTGACCACAGCGAATGCCGCAAATGATGTACTAGAAAAGCAGGCTTCCACTGCGAGGCTGAGAATCACCGAGTTGGAAACCTCCTTGGCTAAGAATACCAGAAAAATAGAAATATTGCAGAAGGAGATTGAGCAGGAAAAGAAGGCAAGAGCCGACTAGCAGAATACCATCACTGATCTCAACAACCGCTTGAAAGGTAATATCACCCTCAGGGATGGAAGAAGGATAATTTGGTCAGAGATCATTTCGGCAATAACAGAGCAGTGGGATTTCCTGAAAATCATCGAGGAAACAAAATCTTCTGTACCCTATCTCAGAAGGAAGTTTCAAGAGGGAGATCTCGACTTGTCCAGCAGAGCCCAGCACGCCAGGAGATATGTTTCTTTCTTGAAAGGGTTGAAAGCTGGTGAGGTGGAGCAGCATGGCATAACGATTCTGTTCAAGGAAGTCGTTGAATGTCAGAAGATTATTGATAAGGAGTCTGCCAGCGTTATAGATTCAAGGGCCCTACAACAGGTGGCAGCCAACATGGATCGGTTCGATGCAGTTTGGGCCGAGATAACAACAGCTAGACTCCCATCATGCTAGGATTTTACCACTCCTTCCATGCTCTGACCATTAACAGAATATGAAGAACGTCTCCAGGAAGAAAGGGACCGAACGAATATCTTGTCAGACAAAACCGCTCGGTTAAAAGATGAGATAATTGTTTCATTGCTCTGTCAAGAATTCACTCTCCTTCATCTGATAAAACATAAGATCCCCACCGAGGCAAGTTTTGGTGACCTCACTAAGGCCTACATCAAAGTGGAAGGATTCGCAGCGATGCCTAAACCATCAACGAACAGTCAGCAAAGATGCACCCATTTTTCTAGTCAGATTGCCAGCTCGACAGCTAATGTTCCACCACTAGTGTCAGTGACCGCCTCAACCCCTTCTCATCAATGAAATATTGTCAATTCATGATTCGGCCCTAGTGGCCTTTTTATTTTTACTTTAGTTAATTACTTTTAAGTTTCAAGTGGAATTTATATTCCACTCCAACATTTTACTTCTTGCCAAGACTGTTGTTTAATATTTTGTTTCAAAACGGCTGAGTGCCTAACTGCAAATGATGAGAGGCCTTTATTCCTCATCATAAGTTTTGGTTATTTTGATAAAGACCTCTAACAAAATCTTGGCATGCGAGGAAGATATTTTTCCAAAAAATATCTTCTCGCTCATGTACTGAGGCCTCTATATAAGCAAGGTCAGAAGAGAAAAACGGGTTCCAGATTTTCAAAGGAATTTTGCTGTGAAAGAATTGTTGTATGCTTGTTGTCGAAATCTTAATATAAATGTGAAGAGCTCGTTGGGTCTCAGCAAGAAGGAGTTTTACTTTAAGTGAGGATTCTGGTCTTAACGTTTTATAGTTTGTAACTCCGCCTTATGTGATATTGTTTTACTGTTCATTTCGTTGTTTCCACTTCTTTTATATCATGTTCTGGAATGCGAGTGGCTCACTTGTTTTGGTATAAATTTATCACACTGATACTTATACTAAGCTTGTCAAGCGCTTTAAATATGGCTCAGGCATGGTATGTTGTTTCACTTTCCACTTCACTCATTATTCCTCTATATTAAATACTGTGAGATGTTATTCTTTCAAAGCTATTGACATGTATGGATTCTTATCATTTTAAGCCCATCTCATGTTTAGATATGTTTATGGAATTCCCTCTAATTAGTAGTTAATATCCTTTTTGTACTTTCTACACAGCAAACTTCATCTTATTTTTAAAATCTTTGTAAATCATTTTAGAACCCAACCCTCCTTAAAGAAAGCTATCTTTGAGTTGTCTGATGCATCTATATTGAGGACTCACTCCTTGCCTCTGCAGCATGTTGTTATTTTGCTGACTCTGAGAATATTTTGGTTCCATTTATATTACATCCTCTTGTAAAAGTTGAAGTAGCAAAGAGCCTCATTTTGAAAAAAGTCTTGAATTATACCTTATGCTCCTTACTATATAAGATGTCTGAGGCACTAGTCTTTCACAACTCAAGGTTGTCTCTAGGAATGACAACAACTGTTATATGTATTTTATTTATGTTGTTATTATGTTGGTTATAAGCATGTAATTTATCAGTGATGATGTATGGCTCTCTTCATGTTTTTACCTGTAAATGAATACATAATGTATCTATGGTAAAATATATTGTATTGCAGCTTATGATGTAAGGGAGAAATCCTTCTTAGCAATTCTCAGATAAGTATGAGACGCCTATGTTTAAATCTATTGTTTATACTTGTAGATGCAATGTTTGTGACATGTTTGAAGAAATTCATGTCATGGCTGGGAGGGGTCTAGATGAGTTCCTAATGATGTGATTGCTTCCGTACCTTTTTTTTTAATGTTATTTATCATCTCCTACAGTTTCATGAAGTTCTTGGCAGTGACCTAGGCTCTAGGGCTAAAAAGGTGACACAAATCCCGGAGTTACAGACACAAAAATAACCAAATCGGGCCATGGACGCTACCTTGCCTCGGCATGCCCATGGCTATAGGATTTTGGCCACTACCTTGCCTTGGCATGCCCGCAGATAAGCCTCAAATTAGTAAAAAGTTAGTCTCCCTCAAGGTACACGGGTCTGGGAGGTTGGGTTACCTCATAGGGATGTTTTTGATGTTGTGTAAGGTGTGTGTGTCTTGTTTCTATCAGTTCCACTTCCTTAAGGTCACCAAGGAGGTTGAATCTCATATCAGTAGCCTCTCATCGCATGTCTACCTCTGTTGGCAGGTTAATTGGGTAGATGTGGGAAGGGGGTGTTACAGAGTGTTATCAGAGGGTGGTTCAACCCTTGGATTGGATGGGAGGTGTGTTGGTCATGATTTTTTTTATTTATTATGTTTTTCTTATACCTATGTGTGTGTGTTGGTTACATCCATGTTGTGTTGGCCATGGTGGCAGTGCCACCATGGGAAAACTAATGATGTTGTTGTCAATATGTTGTCATGAGTGTATGACGGATTGTGTGTTGTGTATGCTTATCTATTTTCCGTGCACACTTGTTTACATATTGTTAAATGTTTTATATGCATTGATTGGCTATGCTAGGTCACATATTGGTCATGCTTCTGTGCTGTCTGTGTATGCTTTCTTGAGTGATGTCATATGTTGAACATGTATTGGTCATTCATGCTGGGTTACAAGTTTATTATGTTGGTGTATGGTCCATGCTTGTGATGGTGTGATCAAGTTGCATTGGTATGGTTATGCATTAGTTCATGTTGTGTAATTAGTATGGTTATGCATCTATGACTGGACTCAAACTAGAATGATGATTATGCGCTAGTATACTATGTCTTATGAGTTTACATGATGTTATGATTTTTCATATACATGTATTACGATGATTGGTTGATCTTTCAGGAAGTATCCTCCCCAAATTACACTAAGGTACGTTGGTTTATTGTTATTTGGTTTAGATGACATATTATGCCTTGCAAGAAGAAAGATCAACATGGATATAAAGAAGGTAGACTACAAGGACTTTCCCTATGATTCATATGAGCAGCATGGAGGGAACTCTTCTGATTTGGTAGAAACATTGAGAAGCCTAAATGAATAACTAAGGATTGGTGGATAATGAAAGACTCATATAAGCGCAAGAGAAACAAACTGAGGTGAATGCAATACTTCTTCAAATCTTTTCAGATTTGCAGAAACAAGGGCCACTTAGGATTAGCTATGGATAGGAGGAAAAAACTAATGGGGAATATGGAAGTAGGTATCCTCGTAGACACATATAAGATATAGTTGATACAGTGAGATATGGAAGGTTTTTGGAAACTCCGGATAAGAGGAGTGGTGAGTGTTATCCTCCACATTCTCCCAAGGCTGAGAATGGAAATAGAAGGAGGTGTCCTCGAACCACTTAGGATTTGGTAGCTAGCCCTACCAAATCAGAGAGGGCTCTCTCTATGATCTGACAACCAACAAGGTGACTGGAGAGGATAAAAAATATGTTAGGCTAGGTAATGAGCTCTAGGGTTTTAGCTGGATCATGAGGAGAGGCCAAGGAAGCTAGGTTAGATCTAAACGATTTCAGTTGCAGGGATACAAAGGGGCATGGAATACATGTTCTATGACACTGATTTTTTCAATTGTAGTGTAGGGTGTAAAATTAAAGGTTCAAAATGAGCATGAAGAACATGAGTTCATTTATCAGAAGATGAATAACATAAACATGAAATTACAACCAAAAAAGAGCATAAAATTTAAGATTTATGTTTAACATCTTATAGGAATATCACTGAAAGAAAAGGTATGGAAAGATGGAGATATAATCATTTAGAAAAAGTAAATTACAGAAGGAAAACATTGTCACAAAATCATACCACATGGATCCCTTTATAATAGCTGCAACTGGCCTTGTGTTTCTGCAAAAACAAATTGTATAAAAAGCTCCAAGCCTTCAACTCTCTGATGTCCAACTTTGAATCTGACTGAAAACAAGATACATATAGAACAAAAACCATCTTCCCCTCATTCAGGGGTCAAATCCCTCATGACAGGAACAATTTACACAAATTTATCTAACCAAACCTAAGACTAGGGAGGTGAAAAGAAACTCTCCTTTTAGCCTTTGACTGACCTTTATATCATTAATGACCTTAATAATTACATAAATTTATATTAATAAGATCAATTAAATTAATTTACATCATATCAACTCAAAACAAGACAAATTACATCATGAGAAACCAATTTTGACTTATAAAACTAGAAATTTTGACCTCCAGGGAAAAGCGCAGCAAATTCTGAGAAAAGCGCAGTGCCAACTTGGAGGACAATTTTGAGTGACTTCCAGTACTTCAAATCCTTATATTAAGGTATCATTGGAAATATTGGGATGTATATTTTTTCATAGAGTCCTTAAGCAAGCAAAATGACCTCTCTAAGGCTAATAAAAATGGATTCACCCAAGGTCACTATAAAAGCGCAACGCCAAAGTGAAAACAGTGGCAGAAAATGGTTTTTTATCATATTTTTGCATTTTTATTCCAACCATAAGGATAAAATGGCACACAAACTATATAATTGACATGTTCAGGTCACAAGATATCTAGGAATATAATTTTTTTGTGATTTGGATCCCTCAAGGAAAAGTGCAGCGCCAAGGCGTTGTGCTTTTGGTTGTCACGAATTTCTTGTTTTAGCCAGAAGTCAAAAAAATTTCAAAAATTTCTTCAAAAATGGTCTAGACTTTCCCCTTTAAGTTGGAAAATCATGTGTTCGCCAATGAGAGAGGCCTCAGCTAACAAATCAAGCTTATCCATATTCCCTTTCTTAATTAGGGTTTTCCTCAATTTCCTTTTCAAGTTTTTGACCTTGATCTCAGAAATCTTGTTTCTAGTGAAGTAATGCATTTACATGTGCCTCTGAAGCTTTTTGTTCCTGCTTGCCTTCTTGAGAAACTTTTCAAAATGATAATTTACCTTTTCAAGCCAAAATTCCTTATCTTGCTCAATTTGAGCTGCAAGCAACTCATCAAAATCCTCTTGACCTAGTGAAGGAGATGATTCACTTTATTGTTCTTCCTGCCTCTTGAGACCTCTTGTTCTTGGCCTCCTTGGTTTGATTTTCACTTCCTTATGCTCAATCTACTCAACATCAATCACTGACTTACCTTTTCCATCCTTCTCCTCCAAATCTGCCTTGGATTTACTAAGCAAAAGTTGTTTTACTTGGAGCTACATGTTCTCCTACTGAAGAAATGTAATCATGAAATTTTCCTTTGATATTTTGTCCTTTAGGTCTCTGATTTTAGCTTCCTTCTCCTTTGATAATCTTCTCAGGTGACTTTTCCTCCTCATGCACTTCTAATTATTCCATGTGAATTTCAAAATGCACATGTTCTTCTTCTTGCAAAGGTGCCTCATGCTGCTATGTTGATGTCTCTTTTTCAACTAATTTAGGTTGAGCCCTTTCCACGGTGCCAGGATCAAACATCAACCTTTTTCCTCTAGTATATGTTTTATTCACCCAAACCCTAGTTTTTCTTATTACCAGTCTGTTTGTAGAACCCACTTCTTGAGGTCTTGGTGATGTTAAAGGTGTAGACTGACTTCTAGATTGAATTGGAGTAAGAAAAATAGAGGTAATTGGATGAGTGCCTCCCAAGACAAGTTGACATGTATAAGCTAATGACAGAAAATGATTTTCACCAAGCCATGATGGAACAAGCTTGTTTTATTATCTTTCCCTTTTCTATGTAATTTTTCTGCCATTTTGACCAAGCTTTTGTAGAGGTAGTGAGGTAGGTTGAGAGATTTAACACCTGTGAAATGCATCAGTAATCTAACATGGTACTGATATATCCTTGAAAACCTACCCTCACATGTGAATTATTTCATGATCGTATTCATGAGAGGGGCATACTTATCAAGAAAGTGTCTAAAAGTAAAATATGCTTTGGAGCAGCTTTGTAAGGAGGCTTCAAAAACATTTTGTAATTTTCAATATCTAGGTCTGTCATTTTGAACCATATCTCTCCATGGTTTGGGATCCCAATGGACATGGAAATGGCCTCTTCCGAAATAGTAAAATCAACCCCTGCAATAATTTCCTTATCCCTTCTTAGACTAATAGCAAGATGCATGTTAATTTATCACTAAAACCTAATTCCTCAATCTTTTGGCGGAAAACAAGACAACCTGCATCTTGGAATGACTTCTTGAGAAATGGTGAAGCCATGATATCCTATACTTTGGTGGGTTCAAATCTAGTAATATGACATCCTTTATGCCTCCTATTATTAGTGATCTCTTGATCCATTGTGAAACCCTAGCTCACTAGGAAAAGGAATTAGGGTTTAGTTTTAGGAAAACAGGGGATTTGGGGAATTTTTATGAATAGAGGGAGATGACTGGGTTTGGGAGTGTCTAAATTATTGGGAAAATTTTGGGCGATAGGGATATATGTTAGGGAGTGTAGGGAGGTGAAATTTTTGGAAATGAGTGAGGGGAAAGGGTATAAAAATGAAAAACACGGTCCTAGCCTCGGAAAGTGTAGTGTAGGCTACGGTTTGTAGGGAAATGAGGGAAATGAGGGAAATGGGTGAGGGGAAGTCACAAGGAAGGTTTATGGAAGGTGAGGGAGGGTGTTTGAGCATGAATTTTAGGGTTTTCACAACAAATGAACCAAGGACACAATGAGACCAAAAGCGTAGCAAACCCTAGGAGAGGGTGATTTTATGATCTTTCAAGGATGAACTGAAGAAAAATAAAGGTATATTAGGGACAAATGAATCCAAATTACTTGTTTTTTATGAGCTGGAAACTATAGTTGATGAAGAAACCCTTGGAAATAGAAGATTGTGCTCCCTTGAGAAAAACACAACACCTTGGAGAAATGCGCAACACAGCTAATAAATTTGGCACTTTTTGGCAATAAATTGATTTTAAGAGGATGGAGATGCTTCTTGTTGATGGAGTGATGTCTCATGAGGGTGGTGTTAGCACTCCACCAGTTCTCTGAAGGCTAAAAAGGAGACTGAAAAAGGTAACCACAAACCACTTTGACCTAATAACCAGCAATACCAGGCTGAGAGGGCTCTCTCTATGAGATCATAGTTAAGGATTGACTATGATATGAAGGATATTAGGCTAGATATGATAGGATCAGGTATTTTTTTAGTGTTTTAGGTTTTGATGCTGGATCAGGGATGAAACCAAGTAGCCAGGTCTAGGTATCAAAAGGGTTTACAACTGCAAAGATTTACAGGAGAAAGGTAGTAGTGGATCTATGATGGCTTTAGGTTTTTATAGGTATGGTGGGGGGTCTGAAAAAGTAGAGGGATTTAATGAGCATGTTCAATCATGAATTCATTAAAATGGAAGCATGAAACACCAATTGACATTTCCATATAAACAGAGCGAAATTAATAGAATTATGCCTATGAACTGTAAGGAAAGCCATTGAAGATACAAGATATGGAAAGATGAGCTATATATCATTAATTAAAGACTATAACATAGAAAATACATTATCATAAACTTAATGCACATGAATTCCTAGATAATAGCTGCAACTGCATCCTTTGATTTATGAATATGAAAGTGAAAGTATAAGCTACAAGAGTTAGAATCCTCTGGTGTTCAACCAGTAAAATGACTCTGAAAATGATACATATAGACCAAAATGACCTCTCTCATCTCACAGGGGTTGAATCCCTCAGTTGTGGAGCTGATTACATGATATGCTCAACAAAACCCTAATGTCTAGGGAGGTTAACAAACTCTCCCCATAATAGAAAAACTGATTCATTTGACCAAAAATAACTTTTATAGGCATGTATATAATCCATTTTGAATTTAACATGCCTAATTACACCTTATGAAATCATTACATCATCTTCATTTACAAATTACATGAGTGAAAGTTAACTCGATGAAGCTAATGGAGAAAAATGGCATTCAGGAGAAAAAGCAATGTGGTTGGGAGAATGGCATTTTGGAGGCCTTGCTGGTGTCTAAATGCTGATCTAAAAGGTGATATGGATAGCCCTGGATGTATGATACATGATAATATGTTAAAGAAATAAAAAAAGGTGGTTTCTAGACCTCCAAAAATTCATTCTCCCAAGAGTACTCATAAAATGCAGCGTGGCCTCCAAAAAGAGGGCAGAAAGGCCATTTTTTGCTATTTTTGGGCATTTTAACCCTCCAAAAGTTGTTGACATGGTTCCACCACTGACTAGGATTGAAGTATGTGTCAAGAAGAATCCACCAATGCATATAATTCATCCATTTAACCTCCACAACAAAAGCGCAGCGTGGCCCATGCTGCATTTTTTCCAGTGTGACTATTTCATAAAAGCTGCCAAAAACTCAGAAATTTTATGCAAAAATAGGGCTCAAAGGTACGTCAATATATCTCTAAACATAAGGTGTTTTTAAAAATTTATGGAGGTTTTTTTTATTTGGCATGTTTTGAACACAAAAATCCTCTAGTTTTCAAAAATAATTTCCCATTAGGTCAGAACCAAAGTTTAAATGTTATCAATAAAAAATTGGAGAAAACACAGCGTGCTTGGGAAAAGTGACTTTTGGAGGCCTTCCTGAGGTCCAAATCAAGATATAAAGGTGCCATTGGAAAGATTAGGATTTCGGCTACACAATGAAGTCATCAAGTAATGCAAAAATATTCGTTGAATCCATGCACAACTGTCTTGAAATCAAGCTCTCCAGTTGTGCAAAAAACCTCCTATAGAAATTGTATTTTTGGCATTTCTCCCAAATCATAATAATTGTGTATAAAATGAAGGAGGTTTGTGTTCCTTGGTCTATGATAGAAAAAAATTTCTTTCACTTGTAGAAAATTCATCTCTATTTCGTTAGAAACACATTTTGAAGAAAAATTGTCCATGTGGGCAATGTAAACCCTAGGCAGCCCATACCTTAGAAAGGTGAAGCTATGATTTCTTGGAAATTTGGTGGGCTAATACTTATTGATATGACCCTCTTGGTGCCTCCTCTACACAGTGGTTTTAGAATCCATTGCTAACCATAGCTCAATGGGAAGGGAAATTAGGGTTTAGTGAAGGGACAAATAGGGGATTTGGGTAGTTTTTGGGAGTGAAGGGAGATGAAGGGGTTAAGGGCTTCCTAAATTATTGGGAAAATTTAGGGGGTAGGGAGAGATGTTAGGGAGTAGGGTAAAGTAAGACTTGATGGAATGAGTGAGAGGAAGGGGTCTAAAGAGGGAAAAAATAGTCCTAACCTAGAAATGCCTAGTCTAGGATAGGGTTTGTGGTAAAATAGTGAAGATGAGGGATAGGAGTTATGGGAAGTGATTAGGAAGGTGTATAACATGTGAGGGAAGGTGATTGAGCTTTAATCTCATTGTTTTACTTAGAAATTTGTCAATGGGAACATGAAACCAAGAAAATGTACTAGAAACCCTAGAAAAAGGGAATTTCTCTTTCCAAGCATGAAATGAAGACACAAGAGGTGATTTGGATGCCCACTTACTTGTAACTGATACACTGGACTCTGTTATTGATTACCGATCCATCTGCAATGAAACTTTGTGCCTCCTAAATAAGAAAACATAACACTCTAGAAAATTGCAGCGAGTACGCAACACCTATGCAATGCAAGGAAAAATGACACTCTTAGGCATACAAATTGTTGTTCTGTGGGTGCAAGTGGTTTTTCAAGGTGGAGAGAAGTCTCTTGAAGATGAAAATAAAAAATGAAAGCTCTTTTTGGTATTTTATAGCTTGGAATTCCTTTTCTTCATTGTGGTGTGGTGGTGGCCCACCATGTGATTTCCACTTTTTCTTTGAAAACTATGCAGCTTTGGAACAAATAAAAATTATTGTGAAAATTTATGAATTCAATAATACAAAAATCCTACTGCGGTATCTTGATTTACTTCTCCTACTTGTGATTTAATTATACAAGTTATTTTCCGAAAATATCGAACTAAACACAACTAGTAGCCTACACACATACATATCATTAAATGAATATTACGCTCATTCGACAAAGTAACACACAGATGTTTCAGAAAAACCCAATGCGAGAAAACAGGTGCAACAGATATGACGGTTTATTATTATTAAGTATAATCTGAGTACAACAAATATGGGCACCTTACTAGTTAACCCAACATAGAAAATAAGATCTGCATAAATACCTATTTTTCTAGAGACTGAAGACTGAAATGATTGACACCCTCAAATGATATTTATATAACTCAGCCTTTTTCTGCCTCTAGAAACCCCAGAACAGCTCTGAAACTGCCCGCGTTAGCCTTGCTTGCCTCTGCGTTCCCCTGCATTGCTGAGAAGAGGACTGCGTAACCCCAGGCTAGGTGACGCAATCATTGCGCTACCATGGTGGGCCTTTGAATAACCCTGAAGGCCTCTTGCTACCTCAACGCTTCCCTTTTTGGGCTTGCGTAGCACCTGCGTAGTGGCTGAAACCCTCTACGTTGCGCAGATGCTGCGTAGCCTTTGATTCCTCTATACTGCTCCTGGTTGCTGCTTCTCTGCCTCTTGCTAACTCTTGGCTTCGGGATCAGATCATCCCCTTAGGAAATACTACCCCTTGCTGTAGTTGAAAAACTTCTGGAAATTCTTAGCAAACCCACCTTAGAATTCCAGCTCTACCTCAGTGCTCTGCCTCTCTGTGTGTGTCTCCAATTGATCATTAAGCCTTTCTCTTATACTTTTTCGTTGACACATAAACGGTCATGATTTAATCTCTTATCGATGGCTTAGATTAAAAGACTACTTGATCCACATCACTTAAAACATTTCATCACATGTGTTTAATTAATTCACTTTAATTTTTATAATTCCCTAAGTTAGACTTAGGGTCCTCATTAAAAGAATTAATTATTTTAATATCTCACACACTGGATGAAATTTTTCCAAACTCTTTATGGGTTTCAGAGGTGATGTGTGTCTTAGCCCCTCCACAAAATTTTAGGGCTAGACACTACGTGATGCTACCCCAACACTCAAAATATCAACACTCCCTCTTAACACAGAGTGTGCTCTAGTAATACATCCACACCATGTATCACAAGATCTTGGAATTGTTCTCTGTGATATTGATGCTTGGCCTGTGGCCCTCCATCCACTACGTTGTTGATTTATGTACCACTGCCCATGTCACTGCCACTGACACTGCTACATCTGTACTGCAACTCCCTCTCAAATTGTTGCATCATGTTGTCCATAGAACTACCACTTCTAACTGCTACACTGCAAATCAGTTGCTGAAAAGTAATCAACTGAAAGAACCCTACCCAATCATTGATAGGCAAGTCAGGGTTGCATCTCATCACTAAATTTCCCTTGCCTGCTACTATGTGTTGTCTTCCTGAAGCCATTGCGTTTTTGTAGCTCTGCACTATGTGTTGTGGTTCCTATGTTTTGGCCAGATTGGCAAGACCAAAAGATAATACAACATCAAACCACTTTGGGATCCTAGGATATAGCCCTCCTGGATCCAGAGAGGGATCTCTCTATTAATGTAAAGAATGATATATCTTTATAGCTCAAAATGAGGTATTAGGCTAGGTATGAAGCACATGGGTTTTTTATTTTGGTTTGTTTGGTTGGAGAACATTAACTGAGAAGGTTATGGAAGTAAATAAGGAACTGAATAGAAGGATGTTTCAGCATGGGAAGATAGGTCAAGAGAAAGGTTAATCCATTGGGCTATGGATTCATGAAAGGGAATTACTTGCATAACAACTATCCAAGGATTTTCATAGGGCAAGTCATATATACTAAAGGATATTTTTAGATAGATGGTGGAATGGAGTGAAAGAAAGGAACCAAAGGGAAGCCTAAGATCAGGTTAGAGGTCATTTAACTCCAGGCCTGATTTTGACATACTCTTAAAGAAGACAATCCAACAGTCCTCATAACCACTTTTAGAAGGTAGAAAAACATTAAGTTTAAACACAAAGTAAGGCCTAAGATCAGAGAAGGACTTTTAACCTTCAATGCTTTTGACACCCACTCAAAGGGATCTTAGAAAGGCTAGCTGTTGGAAAAGGACCCTAGTGGACAGGGCTAACTCTAAATCCCCAGTATGCCAATTCTTTCAGTTGAAGCCAAACAAGAACATCTAAGAAGAAAACTCTGAATTCACACATCAGTAAGCATGGGCCAACCAACTTCTATACTGGTTAAATTATGTTGAATTTGTTCTCAGATATACAATCAGCAGAAAACATCAAAGATAAGAAGATCAGGAAGCATTAGGGTACTTTGCAGCAGTATATCCTAAGCTAGATTACTGATTCTTATTAGAGAATAATGGACAATATGATTAAAAAAGAGACAATTTGCAGTAAGGAAAAAATCACCAGTAATATAGACGAGGATCCTGTGAAATCTGCTTGTTCAATTTATGTGCAAAACCAGTCACATACTTTGAGCTCAATGGCTCTTTACATTCCAAACTTCTCTTCCCAGCCTACTAAATTACAAACTACTCGGCTACTTCCCCCAATAACAGTTCTAACAGTTGAATGAATCCCTACAACCAACAACCTTTACAATGTATTTTCAATGAATATTTATACGTGAATGGAGAGGAGGAGTAGTAGATGTAAACTTAAATGATACATTAAAATATATGGGAGGAATTATTTCGTGCCCACTCTGCTTAATTGCTCTGCATTGACAAATTGGTACTCTTTAGGCTAATTCAAAAGTCTCTATCAGTTTGGTAGTAACCTCAGGTATGTTTCTTTGCAGTACTTTCTGATTGCAGGTACTCTGTTCTATCTTCTGATATAAGTAAGGTGACTAAAAGTATTTCAGGTCTTCCATGCTTCCATAACTGTTGTCCTGACACTCTTTTAAGGCCTATGTCAGTGTAATAATGGTTCTGGTGTTCGATGGAAGATGGTAGAAGTGATGTTGATAGTCCTTCCTTGGGAAAAAGTGTTCTGCTGATATTAAAACACATATATGGCTTCTTTCATGTGTTTTAGGCTTCATTAATCCTTTTAATCATCTTTATGGTCTTCACCGCATCTTTATCCTTTCTGAACATTGGATTATAATCATTAATCTTCAATAATGGGCTTTAATCCTGTAATTTCCTTCACTGATACTCTTTTCCTCTTCTAATCTGTGAATATGCAGCCTTCAATGGCACAAGAGGGCTTTCACCAGGGTTGATAACCTAACCTTTAATGAAAATCACATTTTAAACCTTCTCAGGCACTTTCCTCTGTGATTTCTGGCTTTGAAAATACCTCCCATGCGCTCTGATAAACCCTGTCTGTGACTGTGAAACAGAGCGGATTCACGCCTCTTTAACACCTGCAAAAAGACAACAAACTTCATTATGAAATCCCGTGGGAGTGGGAGGGATGCTGCGGAGGGCTATGGAGGATGGAGAGAAACGATGAAAAACAATGGTAGCAGCGAAGAAATGGTGGAAAACCATGGCGAAATGGAGAAAAACGGTCTGATGAAGGTCTGGGGCGAGGCAGTTTATCAACCATTAGATTAGATCTAAAAGTGGTGATCTACGGTCCAGATTCATTGATGAAAGTGTTTAGAGGGCTAAACGAACTGGGAGATGGGATCATGTCGTGACCGTAGGATCAAATAAAGTTAATGGTGATCAACGACAAAGGTTCGCTTGATAGAGTTATTTGGGAGCATAAGTGGATGGGAGAGGAACCGATGTGGAATTAGATCGTGTCTGTTGGATCATATCAATCAATGACTGCGATTAAATATGAAAACTCAATGCGGAGGGGAAAAGGTGGTAAGGCGGAAAACCAGGATAGTATTCACGCGGGGTCAGGAGCGGTAATCGATTTTCAAGAAATTCACATGATTCCACTCATCGCGCGCCACGTGGATTCTCAAAACCGCTTATGTCGTGTGATTTCTGAAAGTTAACTGTCAGGCATAAAAATAACGTGATATGCCTCCTGGCCGTTGGATAAGGGGCAGAAAGATCTGACGGTGGAGGTGCAAGCACGACGGGGGAAGATGCATGGCAGAGGTGAAATCATCGGGTTTCATCACATCTGTCGAATCTATACATTGGACGGCTGCGATTTGAAGATGAGGCAGAAGGTTTTACAAAGAGGAGAAATTTTATATGGTGTGTGAAACAATCTTGACCATCAGATCTATGAAAATCAATGATGGGGATTCAATCGGAGGGGTAATGGAGATTAGTGATGGGTGGAGAAATGGTTTAATCATGACCGTTGGATTCTACGATCAGACTATTAGATTTGAATTGGGGATTTCACCGGCAGTGGGCGATCGTGATGGATGGGTGTGATGCGATTAGATCTGGGCCGTTAGATTAGAACGGATCAATGGCTGAGAATGCAGCGGAGGTCGAAAAGAGGAAGACTAATCACATTAGATATTTTGGAAGAAACAAAGGAAAAATCATTAATAGACAGTTCTGATTGCGATTAGCACCTGAGGGCATAGAACCTGGTTCTGGCGCCGGGTTATATGCGGGGAAAGGGGCTAAGTGCTAAGTCGAAAGGGGCTTAAGTCCTAAATGTAAAAAGGGGTGTCTTTAAGCCAAAATGAAGGTTTTTAAGGCTTAGAAAGGGTTTCCGGTAGGCAGAAAAGGGGATTTTTAAGCCGAATAAAGGGAGCTATAAGGTTTAAAAGGAAATTTCGATGATTTTGGGGTCTAATGAAGGGATTTTGGAGGGAATTTAAAAGGGAAAAAGGAGGTGAAAATGGGGACTTTGTGAGAATGAAATGGAGAAAATGGAGGCCTCTTTAAGAGTAGTTTCCTTCACAGAACAACAGGGCTTTTTCAATGTAAATAGCAGTGAATATCTCTTCAAAGGAAAAAGGCACATAGAGGCTTCAAGAATGATATATTTTCAAAGAAAATGTCTCTCTTAAAGGCTCAGAAACATATTTAGCCACCAGTTTGCTTGTCAAAAATTTATAGGTGGATAACAATGGCTCCACATGGGGATGGCACCTTCTTGAAGGTGTCAAGAACCTCAGAAAATGATCTTTGGAAGTAGGCCAGATGCCTAGTACTTGACACATCTTTCTTTCTTTGATCAGTTGCCACAAATCATG
Source organism: Pinus albicaulis (assembly GCA_034641835.2). Taxonomy (NCBI): domain Eukaryota; kingdom Viridiplantae; phylum Streptophyta; class Pinopsida; order Pinales; family Pinaceae; genus Pinus; species Pinus albicaulis. The sequence continues at coordinate 572,001,454 of CM076584.1, read as the reverse complement.
AATACATCATATCAGCAGAAAACATTCTCCCAAAAAAACTACCTACCCATCCTATTGTCCTAGCATTTTTCTCCAAGGTGCATTTAGGCTTGCAGACTTTTTACATCATCATTTTTTACAAACAGGAAAATAAACCTATCTACTGCTACCCTTATTACTCCATGAGACCAGATTAAATAGTTGGCGTCATAGTTTCTCCTGCTACTTCCTACCTTGTCGGATTAGCAGATTTCTTTCTCTACATTCTGTTAGACTCCTATACCAATAGGTGTCATTTTTCATGATTGACTAGTTGAACTATGCAATATGTCAAACCTTTTTCTTGTTGCAAAGGTGTTCCATATTCTTAAAAAATCAAAAAATCAAAAAATTTAAAAAATGTAAAGAGGGTATACCCTAAAAGAAAAATCAAAGGGTGAAAAGAATAAAATTGGCCAAAAAAGTGAAAGAAAATGAACCCCACCAAAAGAAAGGCCAAGGAAAGTTTGCAAGTCTAAATGCTCACTAATTGCTCTACTGTAATAAACAAAATTGTGTGCAAAACTTCTTGTCAAACTTTTGCCACAATTTATGAAGAGTCAAACCGCGGTTTAACTCATTCATCTTTCACTTTTTATGGATTAGAGACAGAATAAAATCAATTAAACAGTTTAATCTTGGCAGATAAGTAGGTAGGTAGAGTTAATAAAAGGTTCTCAACAGTTTACTCTGAGCCCTTGGATGTAATAAGTGTAGAAATAGATATATTTGCCATGTAAAAGAAAAAGAAGATTGAAAAGGGTTTGCCAGTCTAAGTGCACCCTAATAAAGAAGAGAAAATGGCAGGGTAAGTAAGTAGGGTAGGTAGATGTTGTTGCAGAATTACATGTGATGAATGATGGTTCTAAATGTTTTCAATTTTTACGTTCATCACAAAGTACAAAGGCAGATACTACATTGGAAAAAGTTCACAGCAGAGCAAAGTCAAGATTATTAACTTCCCCTCTCATTTTCCCCAAAGATTTTACTAATTTCCCTAAGCATTAAGGTATTTGGAGATTAAAGGGGCTCAAGGCATTTCCTTGACTTTTGGAGGGACCAGACCCTCGGCCCAATAATTGAAAAGACCTAAGTACTTGAAATCATCCATTATCAGATTCATTCATCTTTCAAAAATCTTTTCCTAAGTAAAATCCCATTTTACTTAGGAAAATCCTTCAATTTTTCATAAAAAACCTCAAAATCATTTTTATTCTAAGTCTAAGTGATGAAAGTATAATAATGCCATTTACTTTTGAATCTTCACTTTCTTGGTTATATTTAAGTATTTTGAGTTTACATTGTCCCTTGTCATATTAACTCTAATTTATCTATTAACTCCCTATGAAAATCGCCTTTTCCTATTATATATAAATCCTTTTGTAATAATATTCCCAAAACCCATGTATTATAGCTATTTTAGCCAAAAGTATTTTATTCCAACTTATTCAAATCAAAAACCCACAATATGTTCCCTTTTGGCTAAAATATAACATTAACTATTCCCGCCACTCATGGTAAGAAAATCACATTGATTTAATTATCATATAATAAAATATACGAAAAATGTTAAACATATGTATATATGTTTAAAACAGAAAAATAAACCCAAAGTTTAATTAAAACCAAACTTTGGAATAAATCATCCCTGTGCATTTAACATTTCACGACCATTTTTCTATATGGGATTAATTAATCCTTACGATTAATTAATAACCGAACCCTCCAATCAAACGCCTCCCGAAATGATTAATTCATATTAAATCATGTCGGTCCCGCCTATTAAATATCTGTCAACTCCATATCTCGTCAACTGTTGGATCGATCCGCCCAAGATCAACGGCTCGCATCGATTTCGCTGGCCATCCCCCATCCGAAAGATAACGCGCGAAATAAAAGTGGTTTGTGAATAGTGCCATTGCTACGTGTCGAGCGTTGTATCGCTTCGCTGCCCATCCGCCCGAAACTGCCTTCACTCATAAGTGGTGTGGAAAAAACCGCTTACCATTTTTCCCCCCCGTGATTCACCTCCCGTACAAAATGACGTTAGTCATTAAAATAATAAAAATTCCCTCCCGTTTGACTTTTCCAATAAAACAAAAACCCGTATTTTTTTTCATTATTTCGTCCACAGTGAACGACTACACTCCCATGCAGAAATTTTCGAATTTCAACTGTTGAAGCCAACCAACCTTTATCCTGTCGAAGAGAATTGTAGTCAAAACCTCTCAGAAGATTGTGTACCTTAACCAGTACCTGTTCAAATCACTGTTCATTCAAAGCTTACCCACCAATATCAACCGTTTACCCGTTCAAACACAAACACCCTAGTGTTGCTCATTTTCACCTGATTGTGCAGTAAAATCCTTTGTAACCCAGCTGCGCCACCTGAAGCATTTTTTAATCAATTTGAGTATGGTTTACCTCCCAAAAATCATTTTATATTCACTCCACAGACCTCTCAAAATAAAATGAAACCTTTTCGACCTCCCCTGCAAACCAATGATTTCTTAACAATTTGTTTTGTTTTACAGGTAATAAGAAGACCACATCCTTGGATAAACAGTCTTAATAATAGTCATAATACTTTTTTACTCCAAGAGTGTTATCAAATATATTCAAACAGAGGTTAGAAATCATAACAGCTAAAGAGTATCAGTGGTTAAAGTGTATCAGGTAAAAGTCAGAATGAAAGTTAAAATGAAGTTACAGAGCAGTTAAAGGTAAACAGTAAAAGTAATTACAGAGACAGTAAAATGGTAAAAAGAGGAAATTAAAATACTTTCACCAACATTGAGGTTTGTCTAAAGTGAAAGTAAAACAATTAAAAGAACAAAAAGATGAAAAGATGAAATTAGAGCAAAAATGATACATTCTTCAAAAATTTCTTGTTTAAGTCATAGTTTTGCAGAAACTATTGTGATCAATACAAGGTGAATTTTGAAAACATGAAAGAGGTTTATGTTCTTAAGAGGACCATTTACAAAAACCTCTCTCACTTTTCTAACAGCTATTATGGTTTTGAAAATATTAAACAATGTTGGAAAGAACTTTTTGCAGAAAATTACAGTTAAGTCATAATTTTGCAGAGAGGACTGTGGCCAATCCCAAATACATCATACAAAAATGAAGGAGGGTTTTGTTCCTAAGTGACCCATCTAAAAAACATATCTCAGTTTTTTCACAGTGATTTCAGATTGAGAGATACATGCTCATCTTTACAGGCTATTTTTCAGACTCTGTAAAACTCTGTTTTACACATCTTTTTTCAGAGACTATTGTGCACAGCTGGAGAGGAATTTTGGGAAACGGAAAGAGGTTTATCTCACCAACATATATATATACAATAACCTCTTTCAATGTTTACATATATATTACGGATTGAGAAATAAAAAGGTATCATTGGACCTCAAGTTTGCAGAATTGTTGGAGCAGAATGCACAAAGAAAGGAAGCAGTTAGTGACTTGGATGCCTCATCATCAACTAAGAGTTGGATCAAATTTGAATTCTCCTCTTTGTCATCACCTATCCATACAAAATAGTGCCAAATAGATGCATTAGTTTGAGTTTCCTTTACTTAAGTTCTATTTATGTAAAATAGTTGGAGAGATTTGTGAACCAATTTTGATATTTTTTCAAGATATTTTAGTTTAGAATTTGTATAAATACTCCCTCAATTGGAGTATTGAGGGTGGATTCTTCTACTTTGCTATAACATTGATTTTTTGGAATAAAGTGCTTTGGATAAAATTTTTTGTGTCTTGCTGGATGATGAATTGAAGCTCAAGACTTTTTGCAGGATTCATGTGTCAGACTACAGTTCAATAAGTCATTTCTATCCTATGTCTTAAGTTTTATATCTGTTTATAATATCACTGTGTTCCATTTCTGAATAATTGACATAAAAGAATAAATCAGAACTTACTTAAGTGTACTCTGATTTCAATTGTGATTATTCTAAATGTTTTCTTCTAAACTGGTTATAAGCAACGAATTCTTAATTGCTCTTGTTTCACTGGTTTAAACATTTTGATTACTATAGTAAAGAATTCTAAATTTCTCTTTACTTGTAATCATTCACTTTCTTTCTTTGAACATGTTGAAAGATTCTTAATTGCCTTTCATCCCTTCAAAATCCATTCCACTCACTTTAATATCTAAAATTGTTCTCTGTTTGGCTATCTTGCCCTGCAAAGCCATCTTTGGTGTAAAAACTTAATCCAGTAAAGCCATCCTTTCGACTCCATAGCCCAATGGCCTAAATTACTCAATCGTGCCCTTAGTTGGTGGATTCCACCATTTAAATTCAAACAAAACTCTTGGACTTATAACTAGCCTAATATTTTCTAAGAACAAAACTAAATTTTAAAGAGAGAGCCCTCTCTGGATACAGATTGGCTAGATTTTGTATCTGAAGGTTGGTTTGTGGTTCCCTCGGATTTACTTTCCTTTTCCACAACTTCAAGGAAAATCTTAGAGATAACATAGTGGTGACCATATTGGGGACCTGAATCATTTTTATTGTTACTATTGTTTGCTTATAAGCTACAGACAGAGCCTGAAGATCAGCCAGGTAGCCTTTGAAATGCTTTTGCTTTGCAATTGCATAGTAAATAAATGCTTCTTCAGTCTATCTATGGTTTAGTTTAATAATTGAACTTTAGTTTCAAACATTTAATCAGATTCTCTAGTTTAATAAATATTTGAGAAAATTTTAATTAAAAATCTAAAACTTCATGAAGAAAATTGTCGAAGTTGTATTTTTCATTCCATTTAAAAACTAGAAAAAAATTATCTAGAAAACTGACTGGGGAAGACTAACATTTTTCTTCAGAAATACTTTACAGGTTCAGATCTGATCTATGATGGTGGACAGTGATCAGACACACAGAGGTTAAAATCATCCACCTGGCGACTCCAAATCCATTTCACAATCAAGACTCCACTGGAGGAATGAACCTGGAAGAACAATATGGAAAGATCAGGCTTTCAACTTGGATCTTAATCCAAGACATTATGTTCTTTCTCGTTAAGAACGTTTTTCAATATGTATTGTATTTTATATAAGGATCTAACTTGGTTGTACAGATAAAGTGGCTTTTCATTATGACTAATTTTCAAAATGCTCCAAGAATAAAACGAAGATATGCTCCCATGAGCAGAGATCACATACCTGGATTTCCACACAAACTACCAAAGGTAAATTGGAGTGAAAATCTGCCTATGTTTCAAGATGAGAATATTGATGATCCTTTACTACATCTCCTTAAATTTCATATACACTTATCAAGATTGAAGGGTGATTGGCATGAGGATTGCCTCATGAAAATATTCATGGGAACCTTAGAAGGAAAAGCAAGGGAATGGTACGAAGCTCTCAAACCTGCAAGTTTGTTTTCTCTAAAAGATTTTCATAAGGTATTTTATGAGCATTACAAAGAAGATTTTCCATCTTTATCATTGGCTGAAAATTTTTGTGATCAAGCTGAAGATCTTATAAATTACCTTAAAAATATTGATGAAGATTTTGGAAATTGGTTTCCTGAAGATTTATTAAAAGAAGTCCAGAACTTTCATTCTCAAGTTAAATGTCAAATAATCAAGAGGAGTTAAACCAAGATGAAATAAATCAGGAGATAAATCAAGATCCACAAAACCCCTCTGTATTAACAAATGATGTTTCATTTAATGTTTTGAATGGAGTTAAAGAAAATATTCAACCTCATGATCAACTTTTAGATAAAAGAAAAAACATTTGTCATTTCAATCTAAGAATTCAGAGATTCCCACCCCCCCTCACCGAAGAAGAAATCAATTTTCTTCTAAACATGCAACCATCCTCAAAATATTTACATAATGAAGAAATTGTTTCTACTTCTTCTAATGTTGATGAATGTACAAAAGTTTTTATCCATGAAGGGACAGAAGAACAAGTTGATGCTCATGTTATTCTACCTTCCCAAAAAGGCGCATTTCTTGACATCACGCCTATTGAACAAAACAATGATTTTCAAACAGAATGCAACCAATATAATCAAGATGTATTGGGATTGTTGGAAGAGAAATATGTTGATCCAATGTTTATAATTGATGACATTCCTTATTCTGAAGATTTTCCTAAATATGATCAGTATGATGATAATTATGATAATTTCACAAAACAATCACTAGCTATTTTGAGGGATGAGATATTAGAACTTCAGCTTGATGAGGATTTTTTAAGAACTTTATTTCTTCTTTTGAAATCAAGAAAATATTCTCCTAAACTAAAAAAATGTGTTCTTGAGATAATTTCTGAAAATTATGAAAATGAAATCAAACTTTTGCATTCTCAAATTCAGTCATACAATTTCCGAAATCCTAAAGAATTCTTTGAAAATATTCCTTCTCCAAAGCAAGAGGAAATTGTACTATCTTTTGACTTACTTATTGAAGATGATTATTCTTTCAAACACAAGACTGAAGAAATAAGTTTATGGTCTAATATTCATAATTCAATTGAACAATTAGTCATTGAAGGCCTAGAAGTAAATAACATACACCATGCTTTTATCGATCCTATATCAAATTATATGGAGAATCTTTTGAGCCCAAATATGCAAACATGTTTTCTCTATAAGGATCAAATACATCAAAAGTGGCTTTTACACATCATATCATTTATTATAAAGGCACATGATCATAACATACTTCCAATTTTGATCACAAGCAATCAAGTTATCCATTTATTTTTACAGATACTTGATTGGCTTCATTGGCATTTTTGTATTACCTGATTCAATAAGATTTTTAGTAGATTGAGTAGATAGATGAGTGCCAATAAGCTCAGAATTTTGAGCATTTTTTAGTTGTCAATTTTCAGCTAGTTTTTCATTAAGTTGGTTTGAAAATTTTTGTGTTGTTTTAGTTTCAGATTAGATTTCAGGTTGCAGAAAAAGGACTATATTCAATTCAATATTTTCAACCACAACAAATGCATGTTTGAGATTGGACCAAGGCAGAATATTTCCATCTGGGAAACAAAGTTTTGAGTGGATGGTAATCTGCTGGAGTTGAAGCCCGAAGTGAAGGCCCTAAGCTTCAGAAGTTGTACTATCATATATAAAATAAAGCCACCAGAAAAAGGAGATTTCATGGTTCAGTTAAAGACATTTTACAGCATCTGACCTGCTGTTCTTGACTTTTCACCAGGGAAAGCCATCCCCAAGTGGAGCCAGTGTTAGACTCCTATACCAATAGGTGTCATTTTTCATGATTGACTTGTTAAACTATGCAATATGTCAAACATTTTTCTTGTTGCAAAGGTGTTCCATATTCTTAAAAAATCAAAAAATTTAAAAAAATTAAAGAGGGTATACCCCAAAATAAAAATCAAAGGGTGAAAATAATAAAATTGGCCAAAAAAGTGAAAGAAAATGAACCCCACCAAAAGAAAGGCCAAGGAAAGTGTGCAAGTCTAAATGCCACTACTTTTTGCTCTAATGTAATAAACAAAATTGTGTCCAGCTTGTCAAAATTTTGCCACAATTTATGAAGAGTCAAACTGTTTAAACTTGACTCATTCATCTTTCAATTTTTATGTTTTAGAGATAGAGAATAAAATCTGACCAAACTGTTTAATCTTGGAAGATAAGTAGATAGGTAGAGTAAGTCAAAGGAGCTCAACAGTTTAATCTAAGCCCTTGGATGTAATAAGTGTAGAAATAGATAGATTTTCCATGTAAAAGAAAAATAAGATTGAAAAGGGTTTTCCAGTCTAAGTGCACCCTAATAAAGAAGAGAAAATGGTAGGGTAAGTAAGTAGGGTAAGTAAATGTTGTTGCAGAATTACATGTGATGAGTGATGGTTCTAAATGTTTTCAATTTTTACTTTCATCACAAAGTACAAAGGCAGATACTACATTGGAAAAAGTTCACAGCAGAGCAAAGTCAAGATTATTAACTTCCCCTTCATTTTTCCTTAAATATTTTACTAATTTCCCCTAAGTGCTAAGGAATTTGAAGATTAGAGGGGCTCAAGGCATTTCCTTGACTTTTGGAGGGACCGGACCCTCGGCCCAATAATTGAAAAAGACCTAAGTACTTGAAGTTATCCATTATCACATTCATTCACCTCTCAAAATATTTTCTAAGTAAAATCCCATTTTACTTAGGAAAATCCTTCAATTTTTCATAAAAAACCCTCAAAATCACTTTTTATTCTAAGTCTAAGTGATGAAAGTATAACAATAATATTTACTTTTGAATTCTCACTTTCTTGGTTATAATTAAGTATTTTGAGTTTACATTGTCCCTTGTCATATTAACTCTAATTTATCTATTAACTCCCTATGAAAATCACATTTTCCTATTATATATAAATCCTTTTGTAATAATATTCCCAAAACCCATGTATTATAGCTATTTTAGCCAAAAGTATTTTATTCCAACTTATTCAAATCAAAAACCCACAATATGTTCCCTTTTGGCTAAAATATAACATTAAATCTATTCCCGCCCCCTATGGTAAGAAAATCACATTGATTTAATTATCATATAATAAAATATACGAAAAATGTTAAACATATGTATATATGTTTAAAACAGAAAAATAAACCCAAAGTTTAATTAAAACCAAACTTTGGAATAAATCATCCCTGCGCATTTAACATTTCCCGACCATTTTTCTATATGGGATTAATTAATCCTTAAGATTAATTAATAACCGAACCCTCCAATCAAACGCCTCCCGAAATGATTAATTCATATTAAATCATGTCGGTCCCGCCTATTAAATATCCGTCAACTCCATATCTCTTCAACCGTTGGATCGATCCGCCCAAGATCAATGGCTCGCATCGATTCCGCTGGCCATCCCCCATCCGAAAGATAACGCGCGAAATAAAAGTGGTTTGTGAATAGTGCCATTGCTACGTGTCGAGCGTTGTATCGCTTCGCTGCCCATCCGCCCGAAACTGCCTTCGCTCATAAGTGGTGCGGAAAAAACCGCTTACCATTTTTCCCCCCCGTGATTCACCTCCCATACAGAATGACGTCAGTCATTAAAATAATAAAAATTCCCTCCCGTTTGACTTTTCCAATAAAACAAAAACCCATGTTTTTTTTCATTATTTCGTCCACAATAAGTGACTACACTCCCATGCAGAAATTTTCGAATTTCAACTGTTGAAGCCCGCCAACCTTTATCCCGTCGAAGAGAATTGTAGTCAAAACCTCTCAGAAGATTGTCTACCTTAACCAGTACCTGTTCAAATCACTGTTCATTCAAAGCTTACCCGCCAATATCAACCTTTTACCCGTTCAAACACAAACACCCTAGTGTTGCTCATTTTCACCTGATTGTATAGTAAAACCCTTTGTAACCCAGTTGCGCTACCTGAAGCCTTTGTTAACCAATTCGAGTATGGTTTACCTCCCAAAAATCATTCTAGATTCACTCTACAGACCTCTCAAAATCAAATGAAACCTTTTCGACCTCCCCTGCAAACCAATGCTTTCTTAACAATTTGTTTTGTTTTACAGGTAATCAGAATACCACATCCTTGGATAAACAGTCTTAATACTAGTCATAAGACTTGTTTACTCCAAGAGTGTTATCAAATCTATTCAAACAGAGGTTAGAAAGCATAACAACTAAAGAGTATCAGTGGTTAAAATGTATCAGGTAAAAGTCAGAATGAAAGTTAAAATGAAGTTACAGAGCAGTCAAAGGTAAACAGTAAAAGTAATTACAGAGGCAGTAAAATGGTAAAAAGAGGAAATGAAAATACTTTCACCAACATTGAGGTTTGTCTAAAGTGAAAGTAAAACAATTAAAAGAACAAAAAGATGAAAAGATGAAATTAGAGCAAAAATGATACATTCTTCAAAAATTTCCTGTTTAAGTCATAGTTTTGCAGAAACTATTGTGATCAATACAAGATGAATTTTGAAAAAATGAAAAAATTTTATGTTCTTAAGAGGACCATCTACAAAAACCTCTCTCACGTTTCTAACAGCTATTATGTTTTTGGAAATATTAAACAATGTTGGAAAGAACTTTTTGTAGAAAATTACAGTTAAGTCATCATGTTTCATAGAGGATTGTGGCCAATAAAAAATACATCATACAAAAATAAGGAGGTTTTTGTTCCTAAGAGACCCATCTACAAAAACCTATCTCATTTTTTTCACAGTGATTTCATATTGAGAGATACATGCTCATCTTTACAGGTTATTTTTCAGACTCTGTAAAACTCTGTTTTTCACATCTTTTTACAGAGACTATTGTGCACAGCTGGAGAGGAATTTTGGGAAACTGAAAGATTTTTATCTCACCAAAATATATATCTACAATAACCTCTTTCAATTTTTACATATATATTACGGATTGAGAAATAAAAGGTATCATTTGACCTCAAGTTTGCAGAATTGTTGGAGCAGAATGCACAAAGAAAGGAAGCAGTTAGTGACTTGGATGCCTCATCATCAACTAAGAGTTGGATCAAATTCGAATTCTCCTCTTTGTAATCACCTATCCATACAAAATAGTGCCAAATAGATGCATTAGTTTGAGTGTCATTTACTTAAGTTCTATTTATGTAAAATAGTTGGAGAGATTTGTGAACCAATTTTGATATTTTTTCAAGATATTTTAGTTTAGAATTTGTATAAATACTCCCTCAATTGGAGTATTGAGGGTGGATTCTTCTACTTTTCTGTAACATTGATTTTTTGGAATAAAGTGCTTTGGAGAAATTTCTTTGTGGCTTGCTGGATGATGAATTGAAGCTCAAGACTTTTTGCAGGATTCATGTGTCAGACTACAGTTCAATAAGTCATTTCTATCCTATGTCTTAAGTTTTATATCTGTTTATAATATCACTGTGTTCCATTTCTGAATAATTGACATAAAAGAATAAATCAGAACTTACTTAACTGTACTCTGATTTCAATTGTGATTATTCTAAATGTTTTCTTCTAAACTGGTTATAAGCAACAAATTCTTAATTGCTCTTGTTTCGCTGGTTTAAACATTTTGATTACTATAGTAAAGAATTATTAACTGCTCTTTATTTGTAATCATTCACTTTCTTTCTTTGAACATGTTGAAAGATTCTTAATTGCCTCTCATCCCTTCAAAATCCATTCCACTCACTTTAATATCTAAAATTGTTCTCTGTTTGGCTATCTTGCCCTCCAAAGCCATCTTTGGTGTAAAAACTTAATCCAGTAAAGCCATCCTTTCGAATCCATAGCCCAATGGCCTAAATTACTCAATCGTGCCCTTAGTTGGCGGATTCCACCATTTAAATTCAAACAAAACTCTTGGACTTATAACTAGCCTAATATTTTCTAAGAACAAAGCTAAATTTTAAAGAGAGAGCCCTCTCTAGATACATATTGGCTAGATTCTATATCTGAAGGTTGGTTTGTGGTTACCTCGGATTTACTTTCCTTTTCCACAACTTCAAGGAAAATCTTAGAGATAACACATTCTAAGACAAAAATTGAAACACAACCAAACCAGGATTAGACGGTCTGGTTTGTTGGACTTTGCAGAAACTAAAAACAACTAACTAAATGCTCACAGGCTGAGCTTTATTGAGATTTCCTACCTACCCTACTCTAACTTGAGATATTTACATGTCTAGCTTACAAACTCTCTTTTCAAATACATCCAGTCAATCAGATGATCCCATGACTGGTCTCTTCTGCTCAATTCTTTGAGCATGCTGGATAGGCAAGGCCACTCCCATTCTCTTTTTTTATTAACAACAGCTTCAAAAAAATTTCTTGTTGTCTGCAACAAGCTGCTCTTGATGACCTTTGATCCTTCTTCAAATGTTTGCAGGAAATGAGCATAAGGATCTTGAAATTATACCTGGTTGTGAGTGTTTGACAAGTAGTTTTCAACCAGGACTGCTTCCTTTTCCACTGGATCACACAGAAGATCCTTTTGAGAAATAAAATCTCCCTCATCTTCATCATCATCTGAGCTAGAGGACTCATCATATTTGGAAGTGATGTCCTCATGTAGCTCTGAGATATTCTGATCTGGTGGGCTGAGCTCTGTGAAAAGACTAACATATTCTTGAGCAGGGGTTTCTTTGATTACCTCAACCCTTTCAGAAGGAGGTTCAGTATATTCATCTTGCTCAAGAGTTTCTTCATTGCTTTTTTCCTCATCCTTTGTGCTGAAAAGTTGCTGACTTCCATCTTCATGGAAATTATTACTGAAGATGTGATATAAAGCAGAGTGAAGATTCAATGAATCTTCACCTGCTACTAGACTCTCATAACCTTCTTCATCAGTATCATAAATAGCCTGCATTGGCTCATTGCTTTCTTGGAGTTGATGTACATGATCTTATTCCCACAAATCCACTGATGATGGTTCTGCAGGATTAGCTTCTATTTGGAAGAAATCATCATTAGATAGGTCAAAACTAGAAGAATCATAATTGTGAGCAATGTCATCAATCAAACCTTCTGGATTCTCAGCAAGTCTTTCTTCAAAATAATCTGCAAGTTCATTTTTTGATTCAAACTCTTGCTCATCATACATGCTTTGCATGCTACTTATGTCTTGCAGAGATATTATTTGTTTTTCTTGAGGACAAGGTGTAGGTCTTTTCCAATCATCATTTCTAGTTTCAACCTCATATTCTTCCTTTTCTATGTTTAGCAAGGTGTTGGTTGTCTCTATCAATCTTTCCAGCTTGTTTTCTAAAGAGACCAGCCCTTTTTGCTCTGCTTGGTATTTCTTTATTGCACTTAATCTTTCCTCCCTACACCTTAGGTTGTGTTCAACAGTAATTGCTACGTTCTGCATTTCCTCCAGGCTTGAAGGCTCTCTTTCTCTTATATGGAATTCCACCTCAGGGTCAAAAGAACTGGATAGTGCAATAAAGCCCATCCTAAGGGTGGTTTTATATCAGAAGGTATTGCATTGTATACCTTATTAAACCTGGCTGAAAAGTTTTGTACTGTCTCTCCTAGTTGTCTTTTCAAGTTCTAGTATTCTTCTAGGATGAGGAAGACATTTCCGGGGGCTACCCATCTATCAAGGAAAACTTGAGCAAACTACTGAAAATTGGTGATGCTTTCAGTTGGAAGGTTTTTGACCCAACTCTTAATATTTCCTTGTAATGACAAGGAAAACATTCTAATACGCACATCATCTTCTTCTATTTCATATAAGTCAAGTAGATCCTCAAGTTTTTGAACATGCTGCCCAACAGTGATCTTTGAATTCTCTCCATCAAAAGGGGGCAGCTTATTTGTAAGTCCTGCAAGAAGGGGTTGGAAGATAAGAGGCAAAACCAGAGGATTATATCTTTCTTTGAACCTTGTGGGTGTAGGTAGTGCAACAAGAGGCCTATGACTGGTTGAGGTTTCATCAGGGGTCATAGGTATAGCATGAGGCTCTTGATTCACTAGGCTCTTGATTAACAAATGAATTCTTTAAACCAAATCCAGCCTAAATGTTCTATCCTTCTATGAGGTGGGGCCATATTTCAGGTTCTTCCTCCAGTGGAGTCTTTAGGTCTATTAGGAATTGTGGAATCGCCAGGTGGATGAATTTATATGTTTGAAGCAGTCTGCTATCCACCGTCAACAATTGAACACCAATCTAACCAGAGATTATGGGTCTTCTGAGAGCCTAAGGATATCTAAGATGGAATTGCACTCAAATTCCCCAGCGGAGTCACCATTATGTTGTGGTTCCTATGTTTTGGCCAGATTGGCAAGACCGAAAGATAAGACAACATCAAACAACTTTGGGATCCTAGGATCTAGCCCTCATGGATCTGGAGAGGGATCTCTCTATTAATGTAAATAATGATATATCTTTAAAGCTCAAAATGAGGTGTTAGGCTAGGTATGAAGCACAGGGGTTTTTTATTTTGGTTTGTTTGGTTGGAGATCATTAACTGAGAAGGTTATGGAAGTAAAGAAGGAACTGAATAGAAGGATGTTTCAGCATGGGAAGATAGGTCAATAGAAAGGTTAATCCATTGGGCTATGGAGTCATGAAATGGGATTACTTGCATAACAACTATCCAAGGGTTTTCTTAGGGCAATTCATCTATAATAAAGGATATTTTTAGATAGATGGTGGAATGGAGTGAAATAAAGGAACCAAAGGGTAGCCTAAGATCAGGTTAGAGGTCATTTAACGCCAGGCTTGATTTTGAAATACTCTTAAAGAAGACAATCCAACAGTCCTCATAACCACTTTCAGAAGGTAGAAAAAAATTAAGTTTAAACACAGAGTAAGGCCTAAGATCAGAGAAGGACTTTTAACCTTCAATGCTTTTGACACCCACTCAAAGGGATCTTAGAAAGGCTAGATGTTGGAAAAAGACCCTAGTGGACAGGGCTAACTCTAAATCCCCAATATCCCAATTATTTCAACTGAAGCCAAACAAGAACATCTAATAAGAAAACTCTAAATTCACACATCAGTAAGCATGGGCCAGCCAACTTCTATATTGGTTAAATTATGCTGAATTTGTTCTTAGATATACAATTAGCAGAAAACATCAAATATAAGAAGAGCAGGAAGAATTAGGGTACTTTGCAGCAATATATCCTAAGCTAGATTATTGATTCTTATCAGAGAATAATGGATAGTATGATTAAAAATGGGACAATTTGCAGTAAGGAAAACATCACCAGTAATATAGACCAGGATCCTGTGAAATCTGCTTGTTCAATTTATGTGCAAAACTAGTCACATACTTTGAGCTCAATGGCTCTTTAAATTCCAAAATTCTCTTCCCGGCCTACTAAATTACAAACTACTCAGCTACTTCCCCCAATAACAGTTCTAATAGTTGAATGAATCCCTACAACCAACAACCTTTTCAATGTATTTTCAATGAATATTTATAGGTGAATGGAGATGAGGAGTAGTAGATGTAAACTTAAATGATACATTAAAATAGATGGGAGGAAGTATTTCATGCCTACTCTACTTAATGGCTCTGCATTGACAAATTGGTACTCTTTAGGCTGGTTCAGAAGTCTCTGTCAATTTGGTAGTAACCTCAGGTATGCTTCTTTGCAGTACTTTATGACTGCAGGTACTCTGTTTTGTCTTCTGATATAAGTAAGGTGACTGAAAGTCTTTCAGGTCTTCCATGCTTCCATAACTATTGTCCTGACAGTCTTTTAAGGCCTTTGTCAGTGTAATAATGGTTCTGGTGTTCGATGGAAGATGGTAGAAGTGATGTTGATAATCCTTCCTTGGGAAAAAGTGTTCTACTGATATTAAAACACAGATATGGCTTCTTTCATGTGTTTTAGGCTTCATTAAGCCTTTTAATCATCTTTATGGTCTTCACCGCATCTTTATCCTTTCTAAACATTGGATTATAATCATTAATCTTCAATAATGGGCTTTAATCCTGTAATTTCCTTCACTAATACTCTTTTCTGATTCTGATCTGTGAATATGCAGGCTTCAATGGCGCAGGAGGGCTTTAACCAGGGTTGATAACCTGACCTTTAATTAAAAACACGTTTTAAACCTTCTCAGGCACTTTCCTCTATGATTTATGGCTTTGAAAATACCTCCCATGTGCTCTGATAAACCCTGTCTGTGACTGTGAAACAGAGCGGATTCACGCCCCTTTAACACTTGCAAAAAAACAACAAACTTCATTATGAAATATTGTGGGAGTGGGAGGGATGCTACGGAGGGCTGTGGAGGATGGAGAGAAACGATGAAAAACAATGGTAGCAGCGAAGAAACGATGGAAAACCATGGCAAAATGGATAAAAACGGCCTGATGAAGGTCTTGGGTGAGGCGGTTTCTCGACCATTAGATTAGATCTAACAATGGTGATCTATGGTCCAGATTCATTGATGAAAGTGTTTGGAGGGCTAAACGAACTAGGAGATGGGATCATGTCGTGACCGTTGGATCAAAAAAATTTAACAGTGATTAACGACAAAGGTTCGCTTGATAGAGTTATTTGGGAGCATAAGCGGATGGGAGAGGAATTGGTGTGGAATTAGATCGTGTCCGTTGGATCATATTAATCAATGGCTATGATTAAATATGAAAATTCAATGTGGAGGGGAAAAGGTGGTAAGGCGGAAAACCAGGATGGTTTTCGTGCGGGGTCGGGAGCGGTAACTGTTTTTCAAGAAATTCACATGATTCCACTCATCGCGCGCCACGTGAATTCTCAAAACCACTTATATCGCATGATTTCTGAACGTTAATTGTCGGGCATAAAAATAACGCAATATGCCTCCTAGCTGTTGGATGGAGGGCAGAAAGATTTGACAGTGGAGGTACGAGCGCGACAGGGGAAGATGCACGGCGGAGGTGAAATCATCGAGTTTCATCGCAGCCGTCGGATCTATACATTGGACGGCTGAGATTTGAAGATGAGGCGGAAGGTTTTACAAAGGGGAGAAAAGTTATATGGTGTGTGAAACAATCTTAACTGTCGGATCTGTGACAATCAACTGCAGGGATTTAATCGGAGGGGTAATGGAGAGTGGTGATGGGCAGAGAAATGGTTTAATCACGACCGTTGGATTCTACAATAGGACGATTAGATTTGAATTGGGGATTGCACCGGCAGTGGGCGATCGTGATGGATGGGAATGATGCGATTAGATCTGGGCCATCGGATTAGAATGGATCAACAGCTGAGAATGCAGCGGAGGTTGAAAAGAGGAAGACTAATCGCATCGAAGATTTTGGAAGAAACAAAGGAAAAAGCGTTAATAGACAGTTTCAATTGCGATTAGCACCTGAGGGCATAACACTTGGTTCTGGCGCCAGGTTATATTCGGGGAAAGGGGCTAAGGACTAAGCTGAAAGGGGCTTAAGTCCTAAATGTAAAAAGGGGTGTCTTTAAGCCAAAATGAAGGTTTTTAAGGCTTAGAAAGGGTTTCCGGTAGGTAGAAAAGGGGATTTTTAAACCGAATAAAGGGAGCTATAAGGTTTAAAAGGAAATTTCAATGATTTTGGGGGCTAATGAAGGGATTTTGGAGGGAATTTAAAAGGGAAAAAGGAAGTGAAAATGGAGACTTTGTGAGAATGAAATGGAGCAAATGGAGGCCTCTTTAAGAGTAGTTTCCTTCACAGAACAAAAGGGATTTTTCAATGTAAATAGTAGTGAATATCTCTTCAAAGGAAAAAGACACATGGAGGCTTCAAGAATGATAGATTTTCAAAGAAAATGTCTCTCTTGAAGGCTCAGAAACATATTTAGCCACCTGTTTTCTTGTCAGAAATTTATAGCTGGCTAACACTATGTAATCACTAAATCATTTTCAGTATTGAAGTCCCATCAGCCCCTCTGCATTGTTTCCTCTACGTTGGTGCTGCCTCTACACTATTTTTCTACCTCTATAACACCTCATCTCTGCCTTCCACTTAAATTTGATGTCCTTCACCCAATACTCTTCTTGTCCCACTACCGTCTTAAGGCTCCCGTAGTTCGTATGTGATCCAAGAGTTGGGCTACTCAAGGATCTTGCCAGCTTGATCTATAACTGCCCTACAAATCCATATCGGCCCGCTTACGTGGCTCATGAGCACTCATGGTTACATCATCATCACTCCCACATCCTTTGTTGTTGCGGCCTTGGATTCAAAAGATACTTTGTCCTTATTCTTAGGAAAACTGCTGGCGAAGTGCCCAAGTTCACCACAGTTAAAGAACCATACCTTGGCTAGGTCCCTCTTCTTATTCCCTTGTTGCCTTCATTCCTTTGATGCAAGGGCTGCATCATCTTCCTCTTCTTTCTTCACCCTGACAGTTCCATTATTGTTGTTTTGCCTCTTGGTGAATCTCCTGATCTCCTCCTGACAGGGGATTGCCCACATGTCTGCCTAGGATGGTAACGCTGCCCTACCCAATATTATTTCGATAAACGTTTCCCACTCCTCGGTGACCACATTCACGGCAGTCCTTACCAAGAGTCCTTCATCCAGAGTCACACTCATGGAAATCAGTTGATCCTCGATAGTATGAATTCAGTAAAGGAAGGGATCTATCTCCTCACCCTTCAGCATCTGGAACAGTTGCATCTGATTCTCTAGAATAATTTTCCTTTGAATATAGCTTCCCTAATACATTGTCTTGATCAAAGCAATCCACATCTCATTTTCCGTGTTCTTCCCAGCAATATGTGGCACGACGTGATATTTAACTCCTTCCATCATCAAATGCTTAGCTCGTGCTTAATTTTTGTTGAATTGCTTCAGAGGATCTGGATCAGTAAGCACAACTAGGAAATTTGCTGCATGTTTCCTGATGTTGTGCTCATCCAAGACTATCATTATCCTGGTTCTCCATATGACAAATTTGGACACACCGTCCAACCTATCCTGATCTCCTTGTCCATGAGGAACCATCTAGCTCAAATCTGACAGAAATTTACTCTTCTCCCTCTTTCTGTTGCAAAACCCAACAAAAATGTTTGATCTAGGTTTCTTAGCGATCAGAAACCCTCTATAGTATCTTCTCCTTCGTCAACTGATTTCCCTCCTGGAAATCTTCAACCAAAAAAAGTGATCGAACATTTATCTATGATCACCCTCCTAATTGAATCTCAGATATATTTGGTGTAGATCTGTTGAGTAATTGTCTTCCTACTGCTCTTTTTCAACTTAGCGAGGCACAATTATGCACCGATAGAATCTCCACCACACCAGCAACTACTGAAGATCTGAAGCTCTGCTTTCGGATCTCAGCAATACTTCACGGAAACAGAAAATAAAACTAGATTGTGTCCCTCTAGCTAGCCTCTACGTGAGCAGACTGGCCCATCAGAGCCTCTGTGCAGCACAGGCTACTCCTACGTCCCTCTGGAAGGCACTGCACTGCCTCTATGTCACCCATATGGGACTGCGTCATCCCCTACGTAGCCTTTGTTGGGACAACATCCTCTTGATGCTGAGCTGCCATTTTCTGGATCTCTGTTGCTTCACCTGCTGCCCTACAGAAAATATGTCTTCAGATAATTTGCAGGAGATTAATCTTGACCTGTAATTGCTTTGATACCATGTGAAATTTTATGAATACAATAATATAGAAATCCTACTGCAGTATCTTGATTTAATTCTCCTACTTGTGATATAATTATACAATTTATTTTCATAAAATACCGAAGTAAACACAACTAGCAGCCTACATTCATTCAAATCACTTACTGAATATTACGCTCATTCGACAAAGTGACACATATTTTTCAGACAAATGTCCCTAAAAAAAACCAATGCGGGAAAATCGATGCAACATATATGAGGGTTTATTATTTTTAAGTAGAATTTGAGTACATCAAATCTGGGCACCTTATTGGTTAACTCGATAGAGAAAATAAGATCTGCAGTAATACCGGCTATTTTGGAGACTACCCTCAAATGGGATTTACATAACTCATCCATATTCTTCTTCTAGAAACCCCAGCGCTGCTCTGAAGTTGCCTGCATCAGCCCTGATAGCCTCAAAGTGGCCTTTCACTACTCAGAAGAGGACTCCGTAAACCCAGACTAGGTGACACAGTCATTACACTACCCTAGAGGGTCTCTGCATAACCCTGAAGGCCTCCTTCTCCCTTAACGCTACCCTTTCTGGGACCATGTAGCACCTGCATAGCGACTGAAACCCTCTGCGTTGCGCAACTACTACATAGCCTTTGCTTCCTCTGCACTACTCCTAGTTTCTGCATATCTGCCTCTTGCTGACTCTTGGCTCCAGGATCATATCATCCCCTTAGCCAATACTACCCCTCGTTGTAGCTAAAACAATTATGGAAATTCATTAGGGGAATTTTGAGGTCTAAAATAGGCCTCCTAAGGAAAATGTACAATCAAAATTCACTTTATGAGAATCAATCACATTTTTGGGGATGACATCATCCCTAATGGTTGATGTGGCATTGCTTGAGTTAAAGCTACTTACTTGTCACATTCTCAATGGTGGATAAAAAATCGTGGTTAACCATGGTAGTGCTCTAAGTACTTTAAAGTCATAAAGTAAAGTACTCATAATAAATGTCATTTCACACTTTTTGAATAAAATATTATTATTGTCATTTCATATTTTTTGAAAGAAACAATGCATATCCCTACACAATCTTCATGTATTTACACACTTTTCAATAAATATTATATTTGTATATTTTCAAATATTTATTTATAAATCAAATCAATTCAATATGTAATATAAAATTCATACATAAAAAAACATATTATATTATATTATTTTTATATAGTATATTAAGTACATGTTATTATATAATTTAAATAATTTAAATTTTAATTAATGGTATATTCTATAATTAAGAATTTAAGAATTTATATTTATATTTTATTTTAAGTTATTTAAGTACAAAAGAAAAATGCATTAGTTGTGCAATGATAATGATTTTTTCTTGAAAATCTCATACTTATTTGTAGTCATATCAATACAATTTTTTTATTAATTTTATTTTAGTACTACTTTTGAATTGAATTTAACCATGGTTACATGGATTTTGGTGCAAAAAGTGAATTGCAAATTAATAAATATTATTTTATTGGTTTAGCTATTATTTTATTATTTCCTTATGAGGCCCATTTTAGACCTCAAAATTCCCCTAATACTTAGCAAACCCACCCTATAATTCCAGCTCTGCCTCCGTGTGTGTGTCTCTAACTGATCCCCAAGCCTTTCTCTTATACTTTTTCATTGACACATCAACGACCATGATTTAATCTCTTATCGACAGCTTAGATTAAAAGACTTTTTTATCCACGTCACTTAGAACATTTCATCACATGTGTTTAATTAATTCACTTTAATTTTTTTAATTCCCTAAGTTACACTTAGGTTCCTCATTAAAAAAAATTAATTATTTTAATATCTCGCATACTGGATGAAATTTCTCCAAACGCTTTCTGGGTTTTGGAGGTGATTCGTGTCTTAGCCCCTCCAGCAAATTTCAGGACTAGAGCACACCCGATGCTACCCCAACACTCAAAATATCAACACTTATTACATCATGATTGATTAAAATTGCATATGAAAAAAGCTTTATTGAGCAATCTCCCTACTTCTAGTTACTCCTTCATTTGTTGGATTTATGCATGAAATCACTGATTTTTTATGACTGAAACCCTAATGACCTAATGGAGACACTAAAATGGATGAAGACCATGATGACATGACTGAAATTAATATCAAGACCTTGTAATGATGACCCATCCAACTGAGAGATGGTAATGACCAACAAGTGAAATTTTTGGAAGGAGAAAAAATAGTCCTAGACACCACTAGCCAGTGACCAAATTTTTATTTGAAGACCTACTAAAACCATTAAAATTTGACTCGAAACCCTAATAAACAATTTGAAAGAGCCCATTTGATCCCTGGTGACAAGCAACATTGACTGACACTAGCATTGGCTCCAACTGGGGATGGCGGCTCCTTAGAGGCGTCAAGAACACCGTAGACCAAGTAGCCTTACCATTGGGCATGGAATCAAAATCAAAAGATGAGACTTAATACTAAAAAATGACTCAAAACTAAAAATATATTGAGAAACTGAAATAACTCTGACTAAAATAAAAACTTACAAAACTTATTGATGGCGGCATATCACCGAGACTTGAGGGCTTTAAATCTTGAAGAAAACTACCTGTCTGCTGAAGACATATGTATAATCATGTGAAGTGATCCTTCCAGTGTAACCAATCTATAATATGGATACTTACTTGAATTCTTCTCTCATTTTCCTCAAGCAGGAAGAAAAAACAAAAACTAGGCCACTCCAAGTGTCTACTGAACATGTCCTTATGGTCCATGAAAACAAGAAAATACATCTTCCTTGCTAACTGTAGCAAATCAGTAAAAGGATATTCAAAAATTTGAAATGTTACCTTGTCTTGAGAGCCAAAAAAACCACAAGCACACCCTTCATTTTGATCTGAAATAATACTTGGTTGTTGATCCATAGGAAGGTATAGGGAAGTATGACCTTCTTCTATCTAAGCGTTGGTTGTAAATTCCTAAAGTATGGGAAATTTTGACTCTATCTTTTGCACAATATCTATCTTAGGCTCATACTCCTCAAATTAATAGTCTAAATCATCCTTGAACATAAATATTCTTCAAGATTTTTAAACATGACAGCCTTATCCTCTTCATTAAAGACAAAAATATATGTTAGTTGATCTCCTTCTAGGAAATCATCATAAAAAATTTCCATACTCATAACAAATTCCTATATAGTTTCATCAGTCTCATGACTGTCGTCATTTAAACCCAGACTTTAATTTTCAATAATGGAAGAAGTTTCACTCACAAATTCTTGAAATTGTGAACATTGTAAAAGATGAAAATCTACGTTAGCTTGGGTTGTAACATGATTGTTCAGGAGCTGATATATTTCATCTTCAAAGAAAGGAGAAAACTGACTTTTATAGAAGTTAACATGGATTTGGTGATTTTAATTTTCAAGATCAAGAATAGGAATTTCTATTTTTTGGTCCCAGTCTGTCTCATCCAAGGAGGAAACTACTGATTCTTGTTGTGAGTAAAAATCATAAAGGGATTCTAACATCATATCATCTAGATACTCTTCATCCTCATACAAATTTTCAAGAAACTCAATGAAATTTTCAGAAATCTCACAACAACTATCAATCATTGACAAGGAAGAATTAGAGCTTTGATAATGTTGAAAGAAAACTAAATGAAAGCCCTTTAGAGAATATAAACTAGTAGATGGTAGACTTTCATACCATGATCTCACTTTTTCCTCCAAATTAGCCATGAGCATTTTCATTAGACAATCTTCATGAAACTCAATATTTATTCTATGAATATGAAAATGAAATTTTACCAAATGCACCCTAGCATATTCTCCATCCTGAACTTTAAACTTTGGCAGTCATATTTTCCAATCTATACAAGGAATACGATTTGGAAAACCAGGAATATGAGCTCGATTCATAGGAGCATACCTTCGAGAAGTTGAATCCATCTTGAAAACAGTGAGGTCACCAGGAATTTCTTCGAACTACCGATTCTTGAAAAGTAGAGTTGCCATGAAAATTCTAAAACTTTGGGATTTTCGACACTGGAGTCGCCAGGTGAAAGATGCACAACCTTCTTGTGTCTGATCATTGTACACCATCAACAATCAAATCTGATCCTTTTCATTCTTTCCCGGGGAATATCTGTCACTTCGTTCCTTGGAAACAAAGCCAGAATGTTAGCACTCCGCCAGTTGTCCGAAGGCTGAAAAGGAGACTGACGAAGGTAACCAAAAACCGCTTTGACCTAGTAGATAGCCCTATGAGGCTGAGAGCGCTCTCTATATGAGATCATATTCAAGGATTGACTATGAAATGAAGGATATTAGGCTAGATATGATAGTCTCAGGTAGGTTTTTAACGTTTTAGGGTTTGATGTTGGATCAAGGATGAAACAAAGTAGCTAGGTCTAGGTATCAAAAGGGTTTACAGCTACAAAGATATAAAGGAGCAAGGTAGTAGTGGATATATGATGGATTTAGGGCTTTGTAGGTATGGTGGAGGGTTTGAAAAAATTAGAGTGATTTAATGAGCATGTTTAATCATGAATTCATTAAAATGGAAGCATGAAACACAAAATGACATTTCCATATAAACAGAGCTAAATTAATAGAATTTCTCCTATGAAATGTATTGAAGATACAAGATATGGAAAGAGGAGCTATACATAATTCATTAAATACTATTATAGAGAAAATAAATTATCATGAACTCACTGCACATGAATTCCTAGATAATAGTTGCAAATGCATCATTTGATTTCTGAACATGAAAGTGAAAGTACAAGCTACAAGAGTTACAATCCTCTGATGTCCATCCAGTCAAATGACTCTGAAAATGATAGATATAGACAAAAACAACCTCTCCCCTCTCTCCAGGGTCTAATACCTCTATTTTTGAGCCGACTACATGATATGATCAACAAAACCCTAATGTCTAGTGAGGTTAACAAAGTCTCCTCATAATAGAAAAACTAATTCATTTGACCAAAAATAACTTTTACAAGAATTTTTATACTCCATTTTGACTTTAAAATGCCTAATTACACCTTATGACATCATTAAATCATCATCGTTTACAAATTACATGAGTGAAATTCAAACTGGATGAAGCTGATGGAGAAAAATGGCATTTTGGAGAAAACCCGACGTGGTTGGGAGAATGGCATTTTGGAGGCCTTTTTGGTGTATAAATATTGATTTGAAAGTTGCTATGGATAGCCCTGGAGGTCTACTACATGATAGGATGTTCAAGAACTCAAAAATTTGGCTTATAGCGAACCAAAACTTCATTCTCCCAAGAGTACTCAGAAAATGCAGCGTGGCCTCCAAAAAGAGGGCAGAAAGGCCATTGTTCACTAGTTTTTGGGCATTTTGACCCTCCAAAAGTTGCTAACATGGCTCCACCACTGAATAGGATTGAATTATGTGTCAAGATGAATCCACAAATTCTGAGAATTCATCCATTGGACCTCCCCAACCAAAGCGCAGCATGGCCCACATTGCATTTTTGCCAGTGTGACTATATCACAAAAACTGCCGAAAACTCAGAAATTTTCTACAAAAATAGGGCTCAAAGGTAGGCCAATATCTCTGTAACCATACAATTTTTTTCAAAAATGAGAGATTTTTTCGTTCTTTGGTATGTTGTGAACAAAACCATCCTCCCTTTTTCAAAAATAGTTTCCATTTGTTCATAATAAAAGCGTAAATTTGATCGATAAAAAACTAGAGAAAATGCAGCGTGCCTGGAGAAAACACAGCATGCTTGGGAAAAATTACTTTTGGAGGCCTTCCTGAGGTCCAAATCAAGGTATTAAGGTACCATTGGAAATATTAGGATTTCGTATACACTATGGAATCATCAAGACATGAAAACACCGTCTCCAAACCCTTGCAAAAGTGCCTTGAAGTCAAGTTGTCCAAAAGTGCATAAAACCTCCTTTAGCAATTGTATTTTTGGAATTTCTCCAAAATAATAACACTTGTGTATAAACTAAAGGTGGTTTTTGTTCCCTGGTCTATGATTGACAAAAACCTCTTTCACATTTGCAAAATTCATCTATATTTTTCCAGAAACACATTTTTAAGCAACACTGTTGATGTGGGTAATGTAAACCCTAGGCAGATCATATCATGGAAAGTTGAAGCTATGATCTCTTGGAAATTTTGTGGGCTCATACCTATTGATATGACCTTATTTTTACCTCCTCTTCTCAGTGGTTTTATGGTTTAGTGAAGGAACAGGGGATTTGGGTAGTTTTCAGGAATGAAGGGAGATGAAGAAGTTAAGGGATTCCTAAATTCTTGGGAAAATTTTGGGGGTAGGGAGAGATTTTAGGGAGTATGGGAAAGTGAAATTTGAGAGAATGAGAAAGAGGAAGGGGTCCAAAGAGGGAAAAAACAGTCATAACCTAGAAATTCCTAGTCTAGTCTAGGGTTTGTGGGAAAATAGTGAAAATGAGGGATAGGAGTGATGGGAAGTGATTAGTAAGGTGTATAACAGGTGAGGGAAGGTGATTGAGCTTTAATCTCAGGGTTTTACTCAAAAATTTGTCAATGAGAACATGAAACAAATCAAATGTACTAGAAACCCTAGAAAAAGGGAATTTCTCTTTCCAAGCATGAAATAAAGACCCAAGAGGTGATTTGGATGCCCACTTACTTGTCACTAATACAATGAACTCTTTCGTTGATGAAGGATCCATCTGCAATGAAGTTTTGTGCCTCCTAAAGAAGAGAAAACATCACTCTAGCAAAGTGCAGCGAGTGCGCAACACAAGGAGAAATGGCACTCTTGGGCACACAAATTTTTTTTCTGAGGGCGCAAGTGGTTTTCCAAGGTGGAGAGAAGTCTATTGAAGATGAAAAGAGAAAATGAAAGCTCTTTTTGGTCTTTTTTTAGCTTGGAATTCCTTTTCTTCATTGTGGTGTGGTGGTGGCCCACCATGTGATTTTCACTTTTCCTTCGAAAACTATGCAGCTTTGGAAAAAATTGAACTTATTACATCATGATTGAATAAAATTACATATGAAACAAAATTTATTGAGCAATATCCCTACTTATACTCCTTCATTTTCTAGATTTATGCATGAAGTGACTTATTTTTTATGACTGAAACCCTAATGACCTAATGGAGACACTGAAATGGATGAAGACCATGATGACATGAATGAAATGAATATGAAGACCTTGCAATGATGACGCATCCAACTGAGAGATGGTAATGAACAACAAGTGAAATTTTTTGGAAGGAACAAAAATATTCCTAGACACCACTAGCCAGTGACCAAATTTTTATTTGAAGATGTACTGAAACCATGAAATTTTGACTTGACACCCTAATAAACATTTTGAAAGAGCCCATTCGATCATTGGTGATAGGAAAAACTAACTGTTACACTAAAAACTATTATCCTGACATTTTGCTATGAGTATGAGCTCATTATTACTCATACTTCCTCCTTCTGCAAGTCTAACATATCATTTCCTCATGTCAAGCTTTCAAAATCAGAGAAAAGTTCCTAAAAATCCCCTAAACATTGGTATCACACTTTCTCTATTCATTGCCTGCGGTCCCGCACCTAAAGTTCAGCTTGCCTGCGGAACCATACCGCACGTTCTTTGTGTTATGGGTGCGGACCTCTGTAAAACTCAAAAAGGCGAGAAAGTAAAGATAAAAAGTTGATTTCAGATGAATTCTAGAAGATTCTAGATGGGAATTTTCGGGAATGGATACACTTTGAAAAGGTTCATGCATCCCTCACTTGATGGAGCTAACCCCTTGATGTAAGGAGCTAATCCCTTTGAAGGAGGATTCTATCCCTTCATATTTGGAACAAAAAACCTCCTCTTTTCCACTATAAAAAGAGGCCTTGGGTAGCCTCAAGGGGAGTTCAAGCTTTAAGATATTTGAAGTTAATATGCTCCTCAGGGTCCTTATCAACCCCAGCCTCAGTACGCGCCTCAGGGTTATCAACCTCAAGGTCAGTACCCAATTCAAGGTTTCCAACAGCCTTCTGGTCAACCATCTATTCAAGGAGCCGGAAATTTACCACTTACTAATCAACCCTACGTTCAACCAGGTTTTGGTCCTTACATTCAACCTTCTATGGGACAATACCCCGGAACTATGGTGTGGGATCCGTCCCAATATCAATAGCCTTTGCAGCCTAATGTGCAGTTGCCTTATCAATCTGGACAGCCTTTGGTTTCTGGTCCTACCCAACAACCTGTTCAGCCTGCTATTCAAACTCCTGCACCTAGTTCAGTTCAGCAGTCTGGGCCTAGTGCACCCCAGACTCCGCCTCAAACTACTGTAACTACTGCAACGTCTGTTCAACCTGTCACACCTGTTTCTGGAGTATCTGTAGCACCGACTTCTTCTATCCCTGTATCCATGCAAATCCCTCAAGTTTCTGTACCTCAGTCAGGACCTTCCATTCAGACTACAGTTCAGATGCCTACAGGACAAGCTGGTACAAGTACAGTTGTTACGAGTCAACCTCAATTTATGTATCAACCATACCAGGGACAGCCACAATTCGGTCCCTATGTACAGAATCCGAACTATCAGTATCAACCGTACCCTGGTTATACTTATCAACAACCTCAGTATGGTCCAGTTCATCCTGGTTTTCCAGGAGGTTACACAATACCTAATGCAAATCCGATTCCTAGTTATCCTGGGTATCCGCCTCCTGGATCTGCTTTGGCTTCTCAAGGTTTTCGTGACCCTAACCGTCAATTACCGTTTATCGCAACTTTGGACTTACCTGATTTGACGCACCTTACGAATGATCCCATTTTTTATTATCAAAACTGGCCGCCAATGCCTCATAAGTTGCCCAGTGATATACTAAAATTCGAAGGTAAGTCAGGAGAGGATCCATCGAATCATGTTATGACTTATCACCTTTGGTGTGCATCTAATTCAATTATTGATGATTCGATTCGTTTACGTCTTTTCCAAAGAACTCTCATAGGTTTTGCAGCCAAATGGTACATTGAGTTGCCACGAGGTTCATTTCATAACTTTAGTCAGTTAGCAACTGCTTTCTTGACTCATTTTCAGTTGCCTGTCAGATACGACAATGGCACAGAATTATTAACTTCGCTAAAACAATCTACGTCAACGTATATTTCTGATCATATTCATGAATGGCGACATAGGAGGCGTTTGGTGAAAGTTTATATTCCAGATCAAATTTTGGTAGAATGGTTTGTTAAATCATTGTTACCCAAGATCACTGAAGATGTAGCTAAGGCCGGTGTTGTTACTGAAGAGAAAGTAATTTCCCAAGCTCAGTACCTTGACCTCGTATATACACATTCAGGTACTTTACATGAGAAAATTCCTGATCTTCCAAAGCAAGGTCAAATAGCTGCAGCTCCTTCAGGGTCTCATGCCGCTGACGGTATGGTTGGTACAGTCAATTCTAAAAGTAAGAAGAAATATTTAAATAATTCTTCTCCTATTATCACTTTACCAGATTCCCCGAAAGGAGAATCTTCCCCCGAAGTTTCTGTCGATATTCACGTCGTAGAGACATCTATGACCAAATCGAAATCCGGTGGTAAAAATAAAGGGAAGAATAAAAACAAAAAGAATTCGAAAGAGAAAACTGATAAAGATGAATCCAATGACAAAAAACGTAAACCTCGCTATCCTTGTTTCATTTGTGAACAAGATCATTTCACGAAAGAATGTCCATATCGAGCCGAAGTTACGAAATTCGTTAAAGGATCGCAACAACCTGCTGTCTTGAAGGATCCTTTTCCCATTCAAGATAGTAAGATGATTGGCTCTTCCTCGACTACTTTAGAAGAGCCTATTATGATGATGTCTCATGTAAGGGTTGCGACGCGATCGCAAGATTACGGTTCTAAGAATCCTGTTGATGGTAAAGAAGCAAAATCTTCTAATACAAACACATCAACTACACCTCCTCCTGTTTCTGGTCCGTTACAGATCGAGAAACAAAATCCAGACTTAATAATCAAACTGCCTGCTAAAGGTGTTCTTCGTAAATCAGCTTTCAATCCACATGCGAGAGCTGCTCAGAATTACAACATTGTTGAAGACTTAGCTATTTTTCCTTCAGCAATGTCGGCTTTGGAAGTGCTGCAATCGTGTCCAGCACATCGTAAATTATTATTGTCTGCCATAGGAGCTGTCGATCTTCAAGATTCTAACCTTATAATCTTCGATTTAGAAAATAGTACACCTCGCCTACCTCATCAAATGGCTTTCCAGATTCCAGTGTTAGTAAAAAAAAGACCAATCTTTCGGACTGTGATTGATGAGGGAGCTTCAACGTGTATTATGTCGATTCAGTGTTGGAAATCACTTGGTTCTCCTACACTTAACCAATCTCCGACAATTCTAAAGGCTTTTGATGGTCGAGGTTTTCAACCTTTTGGTATTTTGCAGGATTTACCCATAGGGGTCGAAGGTAAAATCGTTAATCTAGATGTGGAAGTGGTTGATGCCCCTCTAGATTACAACCTTCTTCTGGATCATAGTTGGTCCTATGCTATTGACTGCTGTTTTTTCTTCGGTCTTTCGACTCATAAAATTTCCATATCAAGGAAAGATCGTGACAATAGATTAGTTAACTTATTTCTCATCTGACCCAACCTCTACAAAAACAATCCAGCATGTTGGTAAAACGACTATCCCTTATAAGGATGTTGGAGTGGGTTTGATTAAAGATTCTAGTTTACTAGGAACTTTTTCCTTTCCTCCTCCTAACGTATCGCCTTCTACTGCAAATATTCACATGATTTCGTCAGACACTGTTATGTTTGATGATCCTTGGATCATACCTTCCGAATCCGAGATTGATTCATTTGATGGAATGATGCCTTTGAGTCCATTTGAAATTGCGTACCAGGCTCTACAGTCACTTTCCAACCCCTCTTCAACCGAAACTGATCCAATGAATGGGATCCATGAGGAATCACTTTCTATATCTAGTTCAGTTACAACGACATTTCCTGAACTTGTTCATATAGATGAGCAAATTCGTGAGTTTTTGTCTGTTGATGATTTACCATGGGAAGATCTACATCATCGATCTTCATTTTTACTTGAGCTAGATCATTTTGAAGATGATTTCGCTTCAAAATGATCTAGAACCGCAGAATCCTTTGCAAAAATCCTGATTCTGAGTTAAATTTGGAAAATATATCTAGAACGGTTCCAATTGACATTTCAGTAAAACCAGGAATAATTGAAAACATTCATATAGGTGCTTGTTGTACAAATGAATAAATTCATACTTATAAAGCCCTATTTCAAGAATTCCATGACGTGTTTGCCTGGTCTTATGAAGAAATGCCAGGAATTGATCCATTGATCGTTGTTCATGAAATTAAGACTTACCCGGATGCTAAACCTGTTCGTCAACGATTACGTCAAATTCTTCCTAGAAAAGCTGCTGCTATAAAAGTAGAAGTTGAAAAATTACTTCGCGCAGGATTCATTTATTCAATTCGCTTAACGGATTGGGTATCGAATATTGTTCGTGTGACTAAAAAACAAGGAACGATTAGAGTATGTATCGATTATAGGGATATTAATCGAGCATGTCCAAAAGATAATTATCCAACTCCCTATATCGATCAAATAATAGATGATTGTGCTGGCAGTGAATTGTTTTCCTTCATGGATGGCTTTTCGGGCTACAATCAAATAAACATACTCCCTACAGATCAACCCAAGACAACTTTTATTTGTCCAGCGGGGTTTCTTTGCTTATTGTAACCACCTTTGTAAAAATGGGAGCAACTTTTCATTCTGCCATATTCTATATTTCACAGACACACATTTTTTCAAATTATATCTAATATCATCGCTTATCAGCTAACGTAGGACCGACCATCTTACTCATTTATGAAATTTTTATGAGACAGTAGGTACACGATAAGGCTGAATCCACATAAATGCTTTTCTCGTTAACTCAAAGATTAATAGATTTGGTTGGTCTGTTAAAAGACTGATTTATCCATCGAAGGTCGCCATTATAAATTGCCTCCTCCTTCGACTCTACGCCAACTCCAAAGCTTCATGTGGAGTGGTACCACGAGTTTTATTCTGTCTTATGCCAAACTTACAAAGGGTTTTACCTGGTTGTTGAAACAGAACATTCCATTCTTTTGGGACGAGATCGCTGATCGATCTTTTGATGCACTCAAACACACGTTGACCCATGCACCGTTATTGCATCCTCCCAACTAAAACCAAGATTACATTTTGTACCTCGCTGCTTCTCATTCCACCATTGGGATGGTACTAGTTCAGGAAGATGAATCTCACAATGAACATGTGATTTATTATCTTAGTCGAAATATGCATCTGACTGAAATCAAATACACACATGTGGAGAAATTGGCCTTGGCACCTGTTCAAGTTGTTCAACGTTTTAGACATTACATCTTGTTACGTAAAACCACGGTAATTTCTAATTGCAAACCTATGATGTATATTTTGACCAAACAATTGCTAGGGGGCAAATATTCCAAATGGATAGTTATCCCACAGGAATTTGACTTGGAATTTGAAAAATCCAAGGCAAAGAAATATTTGGTATTTATGTGAACGATAAAGTATTTCCACTTATACTAAAAACAAGCCAAGGTCCATTGCGATCTAATCTTTGTTTCTTATCAGTACACTTGATCCTTGGTATGGAGATATTATTGTTTATCTCCAAACCCAATATTTTCGGCCTGAAATTTCACGAACTCAGCGATAGAAAATATGCTTCCAATCCCAACAGTATAATATCATTGGTGATACACTTTATCGACGTGGAGCAGATTCTATTTTCCGACGTTGTCTAACTCATGAAGAACCTGAAAAGGTGTTAAATGACTGCCATTCTAGAGCATGTGGCAGTCATATGTCTGGGTATGCCACAGCCCAAAATATATTGCGTGCAGGTTATTTCTGGACAACGTTGTTCAAAGATTGCATTTATGCGGTTCGGAAATGCCACAACTGTCAAATATTTGATCGGAAAATGCGCGCGCCACCCGCTCCTCTTCACCCTATAATTGTTGTTGGTCCTTTCGCGAAATGGGGTATCAATTTTATTACATGTAACTCACCACGGGAAAGGTCATATTACCTTAAAGAGATATTTTTACAATGGGCCGAGGCGAGATGCTCACATTTTCAAATGACAGCAACATCCGCCTACAATATTTAATCACATAATGCTAGGTTCCTGTTCCTCAATATTATTACTACCGCCAAGTCACTTAAATGGCCACAGATAATTCAACGACAATGTTCTTGCCTTCCGCGCCATTATAGTTCCACTCCGTATTATCCCAAGCTAACATCCGTTGAAGCCATTAACAAGTTTCGAGTCACCAGTGATCAAATGAATCGTCGGTATTCACAAGACGAATTGGCATTCCATGTTATTTTCAGCACTTTGGGCATATCGAACCTCAGTCAAAACATCAACGGGTTTCACTCCTTTTCAATTGGTTTACGGTTTGGAAGCTGTGTTGCCGATTGAATGTGAAATACCGTCACTAAAATTAGCCGTAGAATTACTTCCATCTACGTCTGAAGAGGAGAAACGTTTCTTGTACTTAGCCCAATTAGATGAGAATCGACGAAATGCTACAATAGCAAACGAGGCTCATGTTAAAAGGATAAAAGCTCAGTATGATAGAAGTGTGACCCCTCGAAATTTTTCAGAAGGAGACCTAGTTTTACTTTATGATCAAGCTAACGACAAGCTAGGAGCTGGGAAATTCATGCCTATGTGGCATGGTCCTTACATTGTTAAACGAAAGTTAGCAAAAGGGGCCTATGAGTTGATATATTTTGACGGTGTCCCTTTGGATAAACCCAGAAATGGGCTCTATCTAAAGCGATATTATGCTTAAATGTGGTGTGGAGATTTTGTTAGTTTAGATTTCTTTACTGTTGGTGTGTTTTAGATTAGAAAAGTGTGCCTAGTTTAGAGAGTGTTTTTATCACTATCCCTGCTTATCTCAGTTTTACTCTTGATATTGCAGATGTCGACGTCTCTTCAAACCTACATTGGTTTTGCTGAGGGTGCTTGTCGTAGTACACAGAACATTTCTTCCGCAGCTTGGGATATCTATTCACCCTCTGACGAGTTAGTATCCATGCATGGGGTAAGCCTTGGTCAAACAACGAATAACATTGCCGAGTATAGTGCAGTGATTGAGTTATTATCTGAATCCATATCATTTTGAATTCGGAGTTTGATTGTTTGGTTGGATTCTGAACTTGTTGTATTACAGCTTAACAGGGTTTATACCATTAGAAATCCAGTGTTATTACGGTTATTTTTGAGAGTTCGTCTCTTGGAACGTGAATTTTATTACATTGAATATCAGCATATTCCAAGACATTTGAATACATTAGCAGATTCAATTGCTTCTAGTATGATAAATAGACATTTTCAATAATCAAAACAGTAAATCAAACGCATTCATATATGTACACAGATAGCCGGAAAATAGTGATATATCATAGTATAGGAGTGTTTTCAAAAAATATACATTGTGTTCGATCATAGGTTGGAAACACCTTATGATCGGCAAAAATGATAATACAAAAGTAAAAAATATGAGTCTACACGATCATCCCATCACTGATGATGATCACGATAAGAAACCACTGCTCGGGCTACCCTGCATAGGAACCTCCTAAAAGGTCCTGGAACTCCAATCACATATCTCTGCAACCTGAGAGGAATGCCATCTATGCTCGTCTCTGGAATATCTAGAGTCAAACGCTCTAAATGATGCTCTAAATCAGTCAAAATCTCCGCTGATTGGCCTACTGGGGCTGGTGCGGCCGCAACTGGTTGTCTTCTCTCGTAAGGTTGGAGATGGGCTGGTCTTTGTGGACCCATGTCTGTTTTCAAAAAACTTTTGGTTATTAGTTTTCAAAGACGATAAAAAATTTAAAAAAAAATTAAAAAAAAAAATTAGAATTTAGCAAACGTTGAAAAATGATTGTACCTGACTCATCCCACTGTTCCCCTACCGGGAGAGCCATCTCTCGGTTGCCGCGGAAATCTATCCCGGCGTATGGAAAATCCTCTATCACAAAAAGTTGGTGATCTAGCCAACGAAAATATGAAGGAGGAAATTGGACAATCTCAGTACCCTCGATAGCATGACGAGCCATCAATGCGGACCAACGAACCATCCTCGGTTCTCGAAGTCGACTGGCATCAACAGCAATACTCTGTGGAGCTAACATGGGGATCCTCTCTAGAGAAAAATAAACAACGATGGATCCATATCCAAAGTTATTCAGTTTCCCATTTTTTGCTCTGGTTAGTTGGCCTTTTACATTAGCCAACACAGCTTCACACCAGTTAAAGATGGTGACGCGAAAACAGTCCACGGAAATACGCATTTGGGAACCAGTCGCTACATGAAGCACAACACTCCCACACAGTTTGGTAATAGTAAAAGAAATAAATTTCAATTCAAGACGGATGATGTGTTTTATGTCAATCCGTTTGTCCCTAGGATTTGCCTGGTCATTGCAGAATTCTAGTTGGAGACTAGCGACAGACTGGCCACCTAGCCTAGTCCCAAACAAAGAAACTTGTTCGCCCCTCTTGGACAAACCAGTCAAGAAATATATATCCTCCAGCTCAATTTCGAGCCGGTGGCTACCAATGAAGAAGCACTGGTCCTGCACATTCCATCTGTTCACCAACCATGTCAAGAGATCTACTTGTGCCCTCATGCCTGAGATGGCCCAAAATTTGTACAAGCCACATGATTTTAATGCCTGTTGTGTGGACAAATGGAGTATTACGGCTTCATCCACTTCCTCGTGCTCACGTTCTCGCCAGATTAGCATCTTTTCAATCCTACAATACATAAAAAAGCAAGTTAGAACAGTCTTATTTGAAATTTTTTGGGAAACAAATGAGAAATTTATGTTTTAAAATCAACCGCGCGGGTACCGCACCTACGCTTTGTACACAGTGCGTAGATCCGCATGCGTGATGTGTGCCGGGTGCGGAACCCACGACTTTTTCCTTATAGGAAAAATTCGGGGTCCGCAGGTAACGTGTGTCCCACCTGCGGACCCCGCGGGCGAACTTTTAAACCATTTTTTGCCCCAAAAATGCAAACTAAAGCCTAAAAACAAATTTGAAACGGATGAAAAACAAGATTGAGAGGTTGTAGATTACCTGGGACTGACGGTTCTCGATTCCAACGGATGGATTTTCCAGAATCTTCACAGGAACTTTCTTACCCAAAAGCTTTTTACTTTTCACTCTGGAACTGAACAGTAAAAATGAAATTGAAAAAGTCCTTTTTATAAGTTTTTTCGAATAGATGAATTTTTAATTTATTTATTTTTTCACTTTAAAAAGGGTATTTTTGAAAGCATTTTTACTTATCTTAAACAGGTATGTGTAATGTTTCAAGTTTTTGTGCAGAAACTGGATTTTTCAGGAGAATTGATCGTTTTTCAACAAAGAGCATACTTTTATCACTTTTTCGGACTCTTTAAAAATTTTACGAAAAAGCGAAACATTGGAGTCAATTTTGGTTATTTTCAAGACTCGTTAAACTCATGAAAATCCCGAGATCATTTTGCTATTTTTCATTCTCGTAAAACATATAAAATGCTGAGTTCTTTCCGTCTTTTCCTGCTTGTAAATTAAATTGAAATTCGGACATATGAGTACGTTTTATCCCTTTTTCGAACTCATTCAAACTCACAGAAAAAGCGAAACCATGGAGTTCTCTTTTAAGCCCTTTTCAGACTCTCTAAACATGAAAATATTGCTGAGTACTTGACTATTCGAACTCGTTAAAGTAAATGAACGGTCGTCCCTTCAGTATAAGTTTACCCCTTTTACGGACTGAAATGGACTATTTACGAAAAAGGTATACGTTGACTAATTATGGTCAATAGAGTTCTCTCCCGCATTATTTTATCCTTTTTCGGGCCTGAGAGACTAAATTTACGAAAAAGTACACCCACGGAGTTTTCTTAAGTTTTTCTTCTGACTCCCTAAAACTGAAAAACACCGAGTTTCTCCTATACTGGACTCGTTAAAACTTAATAGTAAAGGACCTGTTTAATTTTCAACAGGAACGAACCGCTCCTTCTTAGGGTTCGAATATCAAACTAAGTTGGACTCATCAGAAGGATGAGCTTATAACCAAGAAAATGTTATCCTCCTCAAGCTTGTCAAAAATAAAGAGGTACTTGCCAGAAATGGTGGGGGAAAAAGAGAGAAAAATGGGCGTGTTTGTTATATTTCAAATTTTTCGAAAATTCAGTCAATCAACTCTTGAACACGACACTTTCATTCACCTGGGTTGGGAAATCCTTTGCCTAACAGTTAATCAAACCACATTGAAAGTATTCAGCCGGTTTCTGGGTATTAGCTTTGGGTCAATTGTTACCAAGCCATCTGCAGTGTCGTTATGTGTTCAAGAGAACAGTTCAAATAAACCATTCATCTGCAAAATATCTGTCATCCATTTTGACCATCCCTGAGTCAGTCCTTGCCAATATATTTTCAAAACTTGATCTATGATTTCGTGTTGTGGGCTTGCCTACGACAAATCACTTTCTATCGACATCAGCATATTATCTAGGAAGTTGATCCAGAAATCGTCAGTACCTTGAAATCTGCATGCCTCAATGGCATGTTTCTCGCCTTCGACGACAAGTTGCATCATTGACCTTCGATCGAATGATTCCATGACATGTTCGACTTCAGCTCATTCATTCACATTTCATGGATTGTACTGACTACTTTGAGAGCCATTGACCTTACTGGTGGTTTCTCTCACACTTGTTAACAGTTCACATCATTGACTGGTAATCAAGTGGTTTCTACCATGTTCGACTTCAACACATTTATTCACATGGATAGAATCGTACTAGTTCGAGATGCGAAAATCAAGACCCTGGATCTAGTTTCCACCATCCAGGCTGCGAGGAATTTTATTATTATACAGTAGACTATTCATTACAGATGGCTGCGCCCATGCTGTGTCTACGCTATTGATGTAATATTAAAATCATTCCTGTATCAGAACGATTTGAGTTAGTTTCTAGTTAGTTTCAATCTGAGTATGGGAATGCCTACCTCAATGATGACATATATATGTATATATTTTGCATTGAATGTTTTTACAGGTTCCGACTGGGGTGTCCACAGGATGACCTTTGAAATGATAAAGTACTGCACTCTTCATATATGATAGACTTCAGCTTCATCTATTCCAGACTTTGCACTTTAGGGGGCAATTTGTTACACTAAAAACTGTTATCCTGACATTTTGCTATGAGCATGAGCTCATTATTACTCATACTTCCTCCTTCTGCAAGTCTAACATATCAGTTCCTCATGTCAAGCTTTCAAAATCAGAGAAAAGTTCCTAAAAATCCCCTAAACATTGGTATCGCACTTTCTCTATTCATTGCCTGCGGTCCCGCACCTAAAGTTCAGCTTGCCTGCGGAACCATACCGCACATTCTTTGTGTTATGGGTGCGGACCTCTGTAAAACTCAAAAAGGCGAGAAAGTAAAGATAAAAAGTTGATTTCAGATGAATTCTAGAAGATTCTAGATGGGAATTTTTGGGAATGGATACGCTTTGAAAAGGTTCATGCATCCCTCACTTGATGGAGCTAACCCCTTGATGTAAGGAGCTAATCCCTTTGAAGGAGGATTCTATCCCTTCATATTTGGAATAGAAAACCTCCTATTTTCCACTATAAAAAGAGGCCTTGGGTAGCCTCAAGGGGAGTTCAAGCTTTAAGATATTTGAAGTTAAATGCTGTTGAGATTCAGACTTAGTTAACTAAGACTTTCTGTGAGGTTAAGTCACTCACTTTTATCCGTCTTGGTTCAAAGAGTGCAATGATTGTCAAAGTAGAAGAGACTCCTGCTTCGGACCCCAAGAGGACCTGCACGACATCAAGGCACAGGTTGTAAAGGTTTTCTTTTATTTGAAGTTAATACAAATATACTCATTTCTCTCATTAAACTGTCTATTTATGGTTTATATCATAAATTCCTTGATCATTATGATGAGTATGATTTATAATAATGTCTATACAGGTGCTATGTAATCTTTTTGCTTGTTTGTGACTGCAGATTCACGAGGAACGTTCTTTCAAGTGCACAGGAAGGACTTCAACGAGATCAACCAAGCGCTGGACATAAGGTAGGCCTTACACCTATATAGCATTTTTATGAATCTTGTATGCTTAGAGAGAGATTAGTATAATTAGTTGTTTGTTGCTAGTTACTTTTAGTACTAGAGAGATCGGTCTTGTCCGCAAGACGGATTAATCTACACATGAGAACATGAAACAAATCAAATGTACTAGAAACCCTAGAAAAAGGGAATTTCTCTTTCCAAGCATGAAATAAAGACCCAAGAGGTGATTTGGATGCCCACTTACTTGACACTAATACAATGAACTCTTTTGTTGATGAAGGATCCATCTGCAATGAAGTTTTATGCCTCCTAAAGAAGAGAAAACATCACTCTAGCAAAGTGCAGCGAGTGCGCAACACAAGGAGAAATGGCACTCTTGGGCACACCAATTTTTTTTTTCTGAGGGCGCAAGTGATTTTCCAAGGTGGAGAGAAGTCTATTGAAGATGAAAAGAGAAAATGAAAGATCTTTTTGGTCTTTTTTTAGCTTGGAATTCCTTTTCTTCATTGTGGTGTGGTGGTGGCCCACCATGTGATTTTCACTTTTCCTTCGAAAACTATGCAGCTTTGGAAAAAATTGAACTTATTACATCATGATTGAATAAAATTACATATGAAACAAAATTTATTTAGCAATATCCCTACTTATACTCCTTCATTTTCTAGATTTATGCATGAAGTGACTTATTTTTTATGACTGAAACCCTAATGACCTAATGGAGACACTGAAATGGACGAAGACCATGATGACATGAATGAAATTAATATGAAGACCTTGTAATGATGACCCATCCAACTGAGAGATGGTAATGAACAACAAGTGAAATTTTTTGGAAGGAACAGAAATATTCCTAGACACCACTAGCCAGTGACCAAATTTTTATTTGAAGACGTACTGAAACCATGAAATTTTGACTCGACACCCTAATAAACATTTTGAAACAGCCCATTCGATCATTGTTGATAGGAAAAACTAACTTACACTAAAATTTGCTCCAATTGGGGATGGCAGCTCCTTGGAGGTGTCAAGAACACCATAGACCAAGTAGCCTTACCATTGGGCATGGATTCAAAAATAAAAAGATGAGACTTAATACTAAAAATTGACTCAAAACTGAAAACATACTGAGAAACTGAACTAACTATGACTGAAACAAAAACTTACAAAACTTATTGATGGTTGCATATCATCGAGACTTGAGGGCTTCAAATCATGATGAAAACTACTTGCCTATTGAAGACATATGTATAATCATGTGAAGTGATCCTTCCAGTGTAACCAATCCAGCAGATGGCTACTTACTTGAATTCTACTCTCATTTTCCTCGAGCAGGCAAAAAAAAAAAAAAAAAAAAAACTAGGCCACTCCAAGTGTCTATTGAACAAGTGCTTCTAGTCCATCAAAACAAGAAAATACATATTCCTTGCTAACTGTAGCAAATTAGTAAAAGGAACTTCAAAAATCTTAAATGTTACCTTGTCTTGAGATCCAACAAAAACACAAGCACACCCTTCATTTTGATCTGAAAGAATACTTGGTTGTTGATCCATAGGAAGGCATAGGGAAGTATGACCTTCTATTATCTAACTATTGGTTGTAAATTCCTGAAGCATGAGAAAATTTGACTCTATATCTTGCACATTGTTTATATTAGGCTCATACTCCTCAAATTCATAATCTAAATCATCGTTGAACAAAAAACATTCTTCAAGATTGTTAACCATGGCAGACTTATCCTCTTCATGAAAGAAAACAATATCTGTTAGTTGATCTCTTGCAAGAAATCATCATCACAAATTGGCTTACTCACAAAAACATCATGTATAGTTTCATTAGTCTCATGATTGTTGTCATTTAAACCCATACTTTCATTTTCAATAATGGAAGAAGTTTCACTCACAAATTCTTGACTGTGTTAACACTGTAAAAGCTAAAAATCTACATTAGCTTGGGTTGTAACATGATTGTTCAGGAGCTGATCTATTTCATCTTCAGACAAAGGAGAAAACTTAATTTTATAGCAGCTAACATTGATTTAGTGATTTTCATTTTCAAGATCAAGAATATGCATTTCTATTTTTTGGTCCTAGTCTGTCTCATCCAAGGAGGAAAATACTGATTCTTGTTGGGAGGAAAAATCATAAAGGCCTTCTAATATCTAATCATCTAGAGACTCTTCATACCCATACAATTTTTCAAGAAAATCAATGATATTTTCAGAAATCTCACAAGAACTATCAATCATCGACAATGAATAATTAGAGCTTTGATATTGTAGAAAGAAAACTGAATGAAAGTCCTTTAGAGAATATAAAATAGCATATGGTAGACTCTCATGCCATGATCTCCCTTTTTCCTCTAAGGTAGCCATGAACATATTCATCAGAAAATCTTTGGGAAACTCAATCTTTAGTTTGTGAATATGAAAATGAAATTTGACCAAATTCAAACTAGCATCTTCTTCATTCTGACCTTTAAACTTTGGTAGTCTTGATTTCCAATCTATACAAGGAATACGATTTGGAAAACAACGAATATGAGCTAGATTCATAGGAGAATACCTTCGAGCATTTGAATCCATCTTGAAAACAGTGAGGTCACCAGGAATTTCTTCGAACTACCAGTTCTTGAAAAGTGGAGTCGCCATGAAAATTCTGAACCTTTGGATTTTTCAACACTGGAGTCTCCAGGTGAAAGATGCACATCCTTCTTGTGTCTTATCATTTTTCACCATTAGCAATTAGGTCTGATCCTTTTCATTCTTTCCTAGGGAAGATCTGTCACTTTGTTCCCTGGTAATGGTGCCAGAATGCTAGCACTCCACCAATTTTGTGAAGGATGAAAAGGAGACTGACAAAGATAACCATAGACCACTTTGACCAAGTAGCTAACCCTACCAGGTTGAGAGGGCTCTCTCTATGAGATCAAAATCAAGGATGGACTGTGATATGAAGTATATTAGGCTAGAGATGATAGGCTTAGGTAGGTTATGAGTGTTTTAGGTTTGATGTTCGATTCGGGATGAAACCAAGTAGCTAGGTCTAGGTATCAAAAGGGTTTACAGCTGCAAATATATAAAGGAGCAAGGTAGTAGTGGATATATGATGGATTTATGGTTTTTTAGGTATGTTGGAGGGTCTAAAAAAGTATAGGGATTTAATGAGCATGTTCAATCATGAATTCATTAAAATGGGAGCATGAAACACAAAATGACATTTCCATATAAACATAGCTAAATTAAGCCTATGAACTATAAGGAAAGCCACTAAAGATACAAGAAATGGAAATAGGAGATATATATCATTAATTAAACACTATAACAGAGAAAATACATGATCATCAACTCACTGCACATGAATTCCTAGATAATAGTTGCAAGTTCATCCTTTGATTTCTGAATATGAAAGTGAATGTACAAGCTACATGAGTTAAAATAATATGATGTCCAACCAGTCAAATGACTCTGAAAATGATAGATATAGACCAAAAAAACCTCTCCCCTCTCTTAGGGGTCGAATTCATCAGTTCTGGAGCTGATTACATTATATGCTCAACAAAACCCTAATGTCTAGGGAGGTTAACAAAGTCTCCTCATAATAGCAAAACTAATTCATTTCACCAAAAATAATTTTTACGAGCATGTATCTACTCCATTTTGAATTTAACCTGCCTAATTTCACCTTATGACATCATTACAGCATCATCATTAACAAATTACATGAGTGAAATTCAAATTGGATGAAGCTCATGGAGAAAAATGGCATTATAGAGAAAACGCAGCGTGGTTGGGAGAAAGGCATTTTTGAGGCCTTCCCGGTGTCCAAATGTTGATATGAAAGTTTTTATGGATAGCCCTAGATGTATGCTACATTATAGGATGTTAACCCACTCAAAAAGGTGGCTTTGAGCCCTCCAAAGCTTTAGTCTCCCAAGAATAATCAGAAAACGCAGCGTAACCTCCAAAAAGAGGGTAGAAATGTCATTTTATGTTATTTTTTGGCAGTTTTGACCCTCCAAAATTTGTTTACATGGCTCCACCACTATCTATAATTGAAGTAAGTTTCAAGAGGAATCCACCAATGCAGATAATTCATCCATTGGACCTCCCTAACTAAAGCGCAACATGGCCCACATTGTGTTTTTGCTAGTGTGAATATTTCACAAAAACTGCCAAAAACTCATAAATTTTTTACAAAAATAGGGCTCAAAGGTAGGTCAATATCTTTCTAAAAATAAGGTTATTTTACAAAACTGAGAGATCCTTTTTTTCTTTGGAATATTTTTAACACAAACCTCCTCCAGTTTTCAAAAACACGTTCCCAGTTTGTCAGATTCAAAGTTTGAATTTGATCGCTAAAAAAATGGAGAAAACCCAACGTGCCTGGAGAAAACACATTGTGCTTATTAAAAGTTACTTTTTTAGGCCTTCCCGAGCTCAAGATCAAGATCAGCTACACAATGGACTCATAAAGCACTACACACACCTTCTCCAAACCCCTATAAAATGGTCTTGAAGTCAAGTTGTCCATAAGTGCAGAAAACCTCCTGTAGCAATTGTATTTTTGGTATTCTCCAAAATCATAATACCTGTGTATAAACGGAAGGATTTTTTTGTTCCTTGGTATGTAATGGACAAAAACCTGTTTCACTTTTGGAAAATTCATCTCTATTCGGTCAGAAACACATTTTGAAGCAAAATTGTCCATGTGAGAAATGTAAAACCCTAGGCAACCCATATCTTGGAAAGGTGAAGCTATGATTTCTTGGAAATTTGGTGGGCTAATACCTATTTATATGAACTTATTTTTTCCTCCTCTGCTAAGTGGTTTCAGAATCCATTGCTAACCCTAGCTCAACGGGTAGGGAAATTATGGTTTAGTGAAGGGGAAAACATGGGATTTGGGTAGTTTCTGGGAATGAAGGGAGATGAAGGGGTTAAGGACTTCATAAATTCTTGGGAAAATTTAGCAAGGTAGGGAGAGATGTTAAGGAGTAGGAGAAAGTGAAATTTGAGGAAATGATTGAGAGGAAGGGGTCCAAATAGGGAAAAAACAGTCCTAACCTAGAAATGCATAGTCTAAGCTAGGGTTTGTGGGAAAATAGTGCAAATGAGGGATAAGAGTTATGGGAAGTGATTGGTAAGGTGTATAACAG
This sequence comes from Pinus albicaulis, assembly GCA_034641835.2. Taxonomy (NCBI): domain Eukaryota; kingdom Viridiplantae; phylum Streptophyta; class Pinopsida; order Pinales; family Pinaceae; genus Pinus; species Pinus albicaulis. Next base: position 571,958,027 of record CM076584.1, on the reverse strand, counting down.
GTGAAGGAAGGTGATTGAGCTTCAATCTCATGGTTTTAATTAGAAATTTGTCAATGAGAACATGAAACCAAGAAAATGTACTAGAAACTCTAGAAAAGGGGAATTTATCTTTCCAAGCATGAAATGAAGACACAAGAGGTGATTTGGATACCCACTTACTTTTCACTGATACACTGGACTCTGTTGTTGATGAAGGATCCATCTGCAATGAATTTTTGTGCCTCCTAAAGAAGAAAACACAATACTTGGGAAAAGTGCATCGAGTGCGCAACATAAGGAGAAATGCTTGGGCATACAAGTTGTTGTTATGAGGGTGAAAATGGTTTTTCAAGGTGGATAGAAGTCCCTTGAAGATGAAAAGAGAAAATGAAAGCTCTTTTAGGTCCTTTTGTAGCTTGGAAGTCCTTTTCTTGATTATGGTGTGGTGGTGGCCCACCATGTGTTTTTCACTTTTTCTTTGAAAACTATGTAGCTTTGGAACAAATAGAACTTATTACATCATGATTGAATAAAATTACATATGAAAAAAGATTTATTGAGAAATCTCCCTAATTATACTCCTTCATTTGCTGGATTTATGCATGAAATCACTGATTTTTGATGATTGAAACCCTAATGGCCTAATGGATACACTGAAATGGATGAAGACCATGATGACATGAATAAAATGAATATGAAGACCTTGTAATGATGACCCATCCAACTGAGAGATGGTAATGACCAGCAAGTGAAATTTTTTGGAAGGAGAAGAAATAGTCCTAGAAACCACTAGCCAGTGACCAAAATTTTATTTGAAGACCTACTGAAACCATGAAAATTTGACTCAATATCCTAATAAACATTTTGAAAGAGCCCATTTGATCACGGTGACAGAGAAAAATTACTGACACTAACATCTTCTCCAACAGGGGATGAAGCTCCTTAGAGGTGTCAAGAACACAGTAGAAAAAGTAGCCTTACCATTGGGCATGCAGTCAAAAATCAAAAGACGAGAATTAATACTGAAAATTTACTCAAAATTGAAAACATACTAAGAAACTGAACTAACTCTCACTGAAACAAAAACTTACAAAACTTATTGATGGCATCATATCACTGAGACTTGAGGGCTTCAAATACTGATGAAAACTACCTGCCTGCCGAAGACATATGTACAATCATGTGAAGTGATCCTTCTAGTGTAACCAATCCAACATGTGGCTAATTACTTGAATTTTTCTCTCATTTTTCTTGAGCAGGCAGAAAAAACAAAAACTAGGCCACTCCAAGTGTCTAGTGAACATATGCTTCTAGTCCATGAAAAAAAGAAAATACATATTCCCTGCTAACTATAGAAAATCAGTAAGCCTTGTCTTGAGAGCCAACAAAGACACAAGCACACCCTTCATTTTGATCTGAAAGAATACTTGGTTGTTGATCCATAGGAAGGCACAGGGAAGTATGACCTTCTTCTATCTGACTGATGGCTGTAAATTCTCGAAGCATGGGAAAATTTAACTCTATTTCTTGCACACTATCTATCTTATGATCATACTCCTCAAATTCATAGTCTAAATCATCCTTGAACATAAAAAATTCTTCAAGATTTTTAAACATGACAACCTTATCCTCTTCATTAAAGACAACAATATTTTTTAGTTGATTTCCTTACAGGAAATCATGATCACAAATGGTGTACTCATAACAACTTCCTGTATAGTTTCATCAGTCTCATGATTATCGTCATTTAAACCCAGACTTTCATTTTCAATAATGGAAGAAGTTTCACTCACAAATTCTTGAAAGTGTGAACATTGTAAAAGATGAAAATCTACATTAGCTTGGGTTGTAACATGATTGTTCAGGAGCTGATATATTTCATCTTCAGACAAAGGAGAAAACTAACTTTTATAGTAGCTAACATTGATTTGGTGATTTTCATATTCAAGATCAAGAATAGGCATTTCTAGTTTTTGGTCCTAGTTTATCTCATCCAAGGAGGAAAATATTGATTCTTGTTGGGAGGAAAAATCATAAAGGGCTTCTAACATCTCCTCATCTAGACACTCTTCATCCCTAAACAAATTTTCAAGAAACTCAATGAAATTTTCAGAAATCTCACAACAACTATCAATCATCGACAAGGAAGAATTAGAGCTTTGATAATGTTGAAAGAAAACTAAATGAAATTCCTTTAGAGAATATAAACTAGAAGATGGTAGACTCTCATACCATTATCTCACTTTTTCCTCCAAGGTATCCATGGACATCTTCATTAGACAATCTTCAGGAAACTCAATCTTTAGTCTGTGAATATGAAAATGAGATTTGACCAAATGCAAACTAGCATCTTCTCCATCCTGACCTTTAAACTTTGGCAGTCATGTTTTCCAATATATACAGGGAATACAATTTGGAAAACCAGAAATATGAGCTCAATTCATAGGAGCATACCTTCGAGCAGTTCAACCCATCTTGAAAACAGTGAGGTCGACAGGAATTTCTTCGAACTACTGGTTCTTGAAAAGTGGAGTCGCCATGAAAATTCTGAACCTTTGGATGTTTTGACACTAGAGTCGCCAAGTGAAAGATGCACAACCTTCAAGATTCTTATCACTGTTCACCATCAAAAATCAAATCTGATACTTTTTTTTCTTTCCTCGGGAATATTTTTCACTTCATTCCCTGGAAACGACGCCAGAATTTTAGCACTCCACCAGTTCTCAAAAGGAGTCTGACAAAGGTAACCACAGACCACTTTGACCTATTAGTTAGCACTACCAAGCTGAGGGGACTCTATTTATGAGATCATAGTCAACCATTGATTGTGATATGAAGGATATTAGGTTAGATATGATAGGCTCAGGTAGGTTTTGAGTGTTTTAGGGTTTGATGTTGGATCAGGGATGAAACCAAGTAGCTAGGTCTAGGTATGAAAAGGGTTTACAACTTCAAATATATAAAGGAGAAAGGTAGTAGTAGATAAATGATGGATTTAGGGTTTTGTAGGTATGGTGGAGGGTCTGAAAAAGTATAGGGATTTAATGATAACTGTTCAATCATGAATTCATTAAAATGGAAGCATGAAACACAAAATAACATTTCCATATAAACAGAGCTAAATTAAGTGTATGAAATGTAAGGAAAGCCACTGAAGATACAATATATGGAAAGAGGAGATAGATATCATTCATTAAATACTATAACATAGAAAATACATGATCATAACTCACTGCACATGATTTCCTAGATAATAGCTGCAACTGCATCCTTTGATTTCTGAATATGAAAGTGAAAGTACAAGCTACAAGAGTTACAATCCTTTGATGTCCAACTAGTCAAATGACTCTAAAAATGATAAATGTAGACCAAAAAAAAATCTCCCATCTCTTAGGGGTCGAATCCCTTAGTTGTGGAGCTGATTACATGATATGATAAAAAAAAGCCTAATGTCTAGGGAGGTTAACAAAGTCTCCTCATAATAGAAAACTTGATTCATTTGACCAAAAATAACTTTTACAAGCACAAATATACTATGTTTTGACTTTAAACTGCCTAATTACACCTTATTAAATCATTACATCATCATCATTTACAAATTAAATGAGTGAAATTTAACTGGATGAAGTTGATCGAGAAAAATGGCATTCTGGATAAAACACAACGTGGTTGGGAGAATGACATTTTGGAGGCCTTCTCGGTGTCCAAATGTTGATTTGAAACTTGCTATGTATATTCCTATATTTCTACTACATGATATGATGTTCAAGAACTAAAATTTTTTTCTTCTATCCCTCCAAAAATTCATTATCCCAAGAGTACTTAGAAAACACAATGTGGCCTCCAAAAAGAGGGCAGAAAGGCCATTTTTTGCTAGTATTTGGGCATTTTGACCTTCCAAAAGTTGCTAACATCACTCCACCACTCACTAGGATTGAAATATTTTTCAAGATGAATTCACGAATGTAGAGAATTAATCCATTTAACCTCCCCAAATAAAGCACAGTGTGGCCTACGCCTCGTTTTTGCTAGTGTGACAATTTCAAAAAAATTGCCAAAACTCGGAAATTTTCTGCAACAATAGGGCTCAAAGGTAGGTCAATATATCTATAGCCATAAGGGGTTTTGAAAAACTGAGAGAGGTTTATTTTATTTGGCATGTTTTAAACAAAAAAATTCTCTAGGTTTCAAAAATACTTTCCCATTTGGTCAAAAGAAAACTTTAACGTTGATCGCCCAAAAAATGGAGAAAACGCAGCATCCTGAAGAAAACGTAGCGTTCTTGGGAAAAGTTACCTTTGGAGGTTTTCCCAAGGTCCAAATAAATATCGAAAGGTACCATTAGAAATATTAGGATTTAAGTTACACAATGGAGTCATCAAACACTACAAATACCTTCTCCAAACCCCTGAAAAACGGTCTTGAAGTCAAGTTGTCCAGAAGTCCAGAAAACCTCCTATAGAAATTGTATTTTTGGAATTTCTCCCAAATAATAATACCTATGTATAAACTAAAGGAATTTTTTGTTCTTTTGTCTATGATGGACAAAAAATTCTTTCAAATATGGAAAATTAATTTATGTTTGGTCCTAAACACATTTGTAAGTAAAACTTCCCATGTGTGCAATGTAAACTCTAGGAAACCCATATCTTGGAAAGGTGAAGCTATAATTTCTTGGAAATTTGGTAGGATCATACCTATTGGCATGACCTTATTTGTGCCTCCTCTTAAAAGAGTCTTCATAATCCATTTCTAACCCTAGCTCAATGGGAAGGGAAATTCAGGTTTAGTGAAGGGAAAAACAAGGGATTTGGGTAGTTTTTTATAATGAAGGGAGATGAAGGAGTTAGGAGCTTCCCAAATTATTGAAAAAATTTAGGGGGGTAGAGAGAGGTTTTAGGGAGTAGGGAAAAGTGAAATTTGAGGGAGTGAGTGAGAGGAAGGGTTCCAAAGAGGGAAAAATAATCCTAACATAGAAATGCCTAGTCTAGGCTAGGGTTTGTGAGAAAATAGTGAAAATGAGGGATAGGAGTGATGGAAAGTGATTAGGAAGGTGTATAATAGGTGAGGGAAGGTGATTGAGCTTCAATCTCAGCGTTTTACTCAGAAATTTGTCAATAAGAACATGAAACCAAGCAAATGTACTAGAAACCCTAGAAAAAAGGAATTTCCCTTTCCAAGCATGAAATGAAGACACAAGAGGTGATTTGGATGCCCAATTACTTGTCACCGATACAATGGACTTTGTTGTTGATGAAGGATCCATATGCAATGAATTTTTGTGCCTCCTAAAGAAGAAAACACAATACTCTGGAAAAGTGTAGCAAGTGCACAACACCTGCGCGACACAAGGAGAAACGACACTCTTGGGCATTAAAATTGTTTTTTTGAGGGTGCAAGTGGTTTTTTAAGGTGGAGAGAAGTTTCTTGAATATGAAAAGATAAAATGAAAGATATTTTTTGTATTTTTGTAGCTCGGAAGTCCTTTTCTTCATTGTGGTGTAGTGGTGGCCCACCATGTGCTTTTCACTTTTTCTTTGAAAAATATGCAGCTTTGGAACAAATATAAATTATTACATCACGATTGAATAAAATTACATATGAAACAAACTTTATTGAGCAATATCCCTACTTCTAATCCTTCATTTGCTGGATTTATGCATGAAATGACTGATTTTTTATGACTGAAACCCTAATGACCTAATGGAGACAATGAAATGGATGAAGACCATGATGACATGACTAAAATGAATATGACGACATTGTACTGATGACCCATCCAACTGAGAGATGGTAATGACCAGCAAGTGATTTTTTTTGGAAGGAGCAGAAATAGTCCTAGACACCACTAGCCAGTGACCAAATTTTTATTTGAAGACCTACTAAAACTGTGAAAATTTGACTTGAAACCCTAATAAAAATTTTGAAAGAGTCCATTTGATCACTGGTGACAGGAAAAACTGACTAACACTAACAGTTGGGATGAGTAAATTATTTTCTCCTTTGGTCCTCTTATAGGTTGAAGGGTCGATTTTCTCTTAGGTGTTGATGTGGCCCCACCTTGTCTTTTCACAAAATGACTTAATAAAATTGTGTACTGCAACTTGAAACCTAATTGTACATAATTACATATCAATAAAGATCAAAATGCATTTAGAGATCACTATAGAACACTTTTCCCTATTACTACTCCCTCTAATGGTGACCTAGATGATGACATGGCCTATTTACATGACACTTGATAATATGACCTAATGATGACACTATATGGAATGATAACCAGAATGATGACCAAGAAACGCGTCCAAGGAATAATGACCTGACCATGATAATATTTATTAACCATGAGAATCGAGGGAGTAGTAACAACCTAGATATACTAACCAATGATCAAATGTTTATTTGAAAAACTATTTGAAACTATACAAATTAGACCTAAGAGCTTATCAACCATATTAAAGAGCATAATTTAATCACTGGTGACTAACAAGACTGATAGACACTAACATTGGCATTAGCTGGGGATCGCAGCTCCTTTAGGAGGTGTCAATAACACCGTAGACCATTTAGCCTCATCCATTGGTAAATGGAGTCAAAAATAAAAAGCAAGACTCAAAACTGAAATAACTCAACAAACTAAAATAACTCGAAAAACTAACATGACTTGAAAAAATATTTAAAACAACAGTTGATCAAATAAACCTTGCGGCCTTCACCTTGGGCTTCAATATTCCATGAAAACTCCTTCATACTTTGGCATCAAAATAAACTGGTATGTACAATGAAAATGAGAAATTTCTGAAAATATGGTGAGGTGATTCTTGAGGAGCCTACCATTAACTGATCCTCCTGAAAAGCTTGTCCATTAAGTTCTTCCAACACAAAGGCATTCTTCCCTCTGAAAGCCAAAATTATGTATAGTCCTTTCCACAATTTTTCAAACATTCCATGCTTTCCTTTCTCCTCATTCTGGGAATCCCATTGGAGAACTACATCTCCCACACTGAAATCATCTGCTCTTTTTTCTGTCATATATCTTCTTGATCTTTTCATGAAGCTTCGAAGTATTCTGAAATAATTCCTCTCGGGATGCTGCAAATGAATTATCTGATTGATCCTCCACTGAATATCATTAGTCTCACTGTCTATTTCTTGAAAATTTTTCATGACCGGGACAACAAGAGAATTCAAAAAAATAGTTTCCACTCCATATACTAATTGAAAAGGAGACATTCCTACGGATTTCATAGTGCTTACTCTATCCGCCCATAGAGAATTGATCATCTTCTTGTGTCGATTCTTCATATTTTCTTCCAACAACTTCTTGATGATGTTTACCAACGATTTATTGGATGATTCAGCCAACCCATTACCTTGTGGGTAATATGTTGTTGAGTGCTCGAGACTTATGTGGTACTTGGCACATAAATCAATCATATTCTTGGATTTAAATGAAACTGCATTATCTGTGATTATTTTATGTGGACAACCAAACCGTGAAAAAATATTAGACTCAATAAATTGAATTATTACTGCATTCTTAGCCTGTCTGGTGGGGATATTATCGATCCATTTTGTGAAATAATCGGTTTTTTTCAACATCCACTTGTGTTGAGCTGAAGATGAAGGGTAAATCTCACTGATAAAATCAAGACCCCACAGTTGAAAGGGTGCTTGAACTGAAATGGGCTGCAAGGGCAACAGTAACAATTTTGTTTTTCCCTGAAAAATCTAACACTCATGGCAACTCATGAAAGTTTTGTAAACATCAGAAAATAAAATTGGCCAATAAAATTGAGCCCTCGATATCTTGTTTGTTGTGGTCTTCCAAAAGATATGACCACTATAATATCCCTTGTGAAAATCATTCATTACCTCTTTTGCCTCGCTTTCAACTAAACAATTCAACAAGACTCCTCCTGAATCTTTCCAAAATAATGCATTATCAAGAATATAATATTTCAGAGCTTTCAACTTTAATGACCTACTCTTACTCTTTGACACTTCCAGTGAAGGATTAAAATGATGAAGTACATAAACAATATTTGAATACCAAGGAGTTGAAGTGAAAATTTGTGATAAATGAGGTGTTGAATCAACCACTTCTTCATCGAAAACTGCAATGTTAAGATTGATGTCTAGAGCATGCAAATTGGATTCTGCCATAAGATTCACCAAACCTTGTCCCTTGATCAACTTCGTTGGTTTAATTTCAAGGTCATACACAAAAATTGCAACAATCCATTTTCTTCTCCTACCTTCAGGGTCAGGTTGCATCAAAACATCTTTGACTGCTACATTTGGAACATAGGAAACAATATGTGAGTGAAGAATGTAAACCAAGAAATCCTTCAAAGCTTTCACAAGTTCCAGGGCCTATTTCTCAATGATGTTATACCTTAGTGCTACATCCCTTATGGTTCTACTAAAAAATGCAGTTGGATATTCTTGTTTTAGGTCCTTCTTCTGCATTAGGACAACAACCAATGTGTGCTCAAAAGAAAATGAAAAAATAATTAAATCCGTAGTATAATCAGGGTTGGTCAAGATTGGAGCATGGGACAAAGAACACTTGACTGAATTGAAAGACTTCTTATAAGCATCTTTAGACCACTTTACCTCACTGTCCTTCTTTAACATGTTGTTTATCTCCCATAAATTTTTAGCGAGGTTAGGAATGAACCTCCTCAAAAAGTTGATCTTACTATTAAAAGACTGAATTTATTTCCTATTTCTTGAAAAATCCAACTACTAGATTGCTTCAATTCTAGAGGGATCTATGCGGATGTCATCCTTTGATATGATATGCCCAAATAAATTACCTTCTTCCATATAAAACAAACTCTTTTTTGGATTCAACGAAATACCAAATTTCCTGCACCTTTGGAAAACAATCCTCAAATGATGCAAGTGATCTTCATCTATTTGAGAGAAAATTGTTAAATCATCAAGGTAAATAACCAAAAATACATCTTTTTAATTTGTAAAAGCGATATCCATCGCTCTATGAAATGTGACTCCTGCATTCTTCAGCCCAAAAGGCATCTTGGCGTACATAAAAGTACCCCATGGTGTCGTAAAATTTGTCTTCTCACGATAATTTGGATGCATGAAAATCTGATTATACCCTGAGTACCCATCAAGAAATGACATGCTAGAGGCACCAACTACCCTCTGTAAGATGTGGTCCATCTTAGGGAGAGGATAATTGTCTTTCAAGGACACTTTGTTCAAATTCTAAAAATAAATGCATAAACGAATTTCACTTGTATTTTTTCTAACTAGAACCAGATTTGACATCCAAATAGAAAAGCAAAGAGGGATAATGATACCAGCCTTATATAATATGTTTAACTCTTTCTCAATTGATGGCATCAATCTCAGATTAATCCTCCTGAGATTTTGGCGGAAAGGATTTTGATCGGGCTTGATAGGAATAATGTGTTGGATTATACTTTTATCATAAACCTTAAAATCTGAATAATCTCACACAAACACATCTGAAAACTTAGCCAAAAGTGTTGTGTATTTACCTTTCATTTTCGGAGTTAAGGACTTTGAAAACTTCACCATATTTGTCTTCTCAGTTGTGCCAATGTTGATATCTTCAACTCTTACTTCATTGGGGACCATTTTTGGTTTCTTTGTGACATAATCTCGATCGAAGAGCTCTTCCAAAGGTACAAGACCTCTTGGAATGGATTTTTATTTCAGTTGTAAGACTTCTAATTCTGTAGTATTAATTCCTTGATCATAAAATACATCATCAATATGAGAAGTGGCAATCTCTTCCACCATTTGTAGTTTTTTTTTTCTTGTCATCTTGAAACACTTGCCAATGCCAAAGGTTATCCAGAATAGCAGGGCAATGCTTAAAATTAATTTCATATTTCCTGTTGGGATGTATAAGAATTATAAACATGCTTACTACATTAGCAAGAGAATCAAGAATATAATTTTGGTTTCTAGGAATCACGGATAAAGTATATTCATAATCTTTTTTGAGAATATCTAAGACAACATTGTGATATGCTTGCATCCTTGAATTTTTGGCTTGGTATTCCCCTTTTCCATGTTTTATAATCAACTTAGAGTCGCCATAAAATGAAATCTTTTGGTATCCTAGATTCTTAATAATCTTAAGCCTGACAATCAAAGCTTTGTATTCACCTTCATTATTTGAACAATTAAAAGAAAGTTTATATAAACAACACCTGACATTAGGAGGAGTCTTTCATGACTGATTCATTGGGCTATGAATCCAAATTCCTATTCCAGCTTCTTCCTTTCCCACTGATCCATCAAAATCCATAGTTCAAAGACTCTTTTCTTCATCTGGAAGCTCAAATTGGGACGACTGATCTTCATTTTCTGTTTGTTGATCCGCTGTCTCAACATGCTCTATTTATTTCACTGATTCTTTGTATGCTAGGCTGATGTACTTGGCCACAAATCATTCACTTTCAATTCCATATTTTCTGCATTGAAAAATTCTCCAACGGCGCTACCTGAAACTTCTAAAATTTCCTCATTCTCTACTAGCTGGCTATCTATATCAACTGGACTATCATCATTAAACAAAATAAAAGACTCTAAGTTGGTATGTACAAAGTGTATAGGGTGATTATTTGGTTTCTCTTTGCTGCTAATCATATACATCATCTTGGTTTCCTGGTACAATTTTCTGAGCTGACCGAACACTGGTATAGTAGCATAAGAGAAATCGAGCTGCAAAGTACCTTTCAGATTTGCTCCCCATGATCACGAGAGAAACATCCCATACCTTGGAGGAATATCAACCACAACCACATCCATGAATACATTCTCTTAGGGAATCTAATCAAGAGACACTACCAAGTCTTTAATAAGACTGAGACACCTCACTCTACCCAAATCAAAGGAGTAAAGGTCATGATATGGGCGGGTAATGCCTAATCCTAATTTTTCTGTTATGGCTTTGGGCATGAGATTGTGAGATGCTCCAGAGTTTAACATGGCATTGTGAAGGATGAAATCATGGACTCTAAGATTGAGATAGAAAGGTGGGACTTCACTATCAGGTAACTATCCATATACAGTTGGGCCAAACAACTCAGGGTGGTGATCGCTAACATTCACCATATCATATGTTTGGTCGACTTTGAGAATATTAGCTACATGAAACTTATACTGATCATTATTTACAAGTTCATTCAAAGGAATGGAAACTTTCAACTTGGAAATTTCTTTCTCTAAACTAAATAGATTGGGATATTTTTCTACCTCTTTGGAAGTGACATCCTTCCTTTCGGGTTGTTCTTTGGCAGGAATCTCCTTTCTCTGACATGATTTTTGTGTTTCTTTATCTTTCTTTGGATTGATGGTGGATGCCTCATTGTTCTTTCTCTTATTAGTAGTAGAAGGTTCCTTTTATTTTTCTTTTTTTTATAGAGGTTGATTTTTGGGGTTGAGTATCCTTTGGAGAAGTTTGCCTCTTTTGATTTGAAGTGATAGGGATGTTTTTGTTCCTCAAATTGTATTGCCTTTGCATAGAGATAAGGGAATTTTGGAAACCTCTCTGATAATCTTCCATCTTTGCTGCCATCATATCTTCATTTTAAGGAAAAAATTTATGATCATCAGATTGATCAACCTCAAGTTCTTGAGTGTATTCTTCACCTTTAGTTAAGAAAATAGGCTACCCATTATTATCGAAAAGATGATTCTCTTCAAGAATCTTTCCTTCTTCTTCAAGTGCCTGAGCATATTTTTGCTAAAGTGGAGTTCTAATATTCTATTGTGCTTTCTGATCCTGAACTCTTTTCTCTCTTTGTTTCATCCTAAGTTGAGGTTGTTGTTGTTTTTTTCCTCAGAAATTAGGATTTCGAATCTGATTTTCTGGTGGCCTATTTGATACTGTCATCATGTCCATCATCTTCTCCATAGTTCTAATCAAAGAGTCCAACTTACCATGATTTCTCCTCTTTAATTTTTTACCCTTCTTTCTTTTTTCATTTTTTTATTTCTTAATCATCAAATTCTCCTCCACACTCACTACATTTCTTTGCATCTCTTCGAGATTTGTAGGACTCATTTCCCTCAGTTGATAGGCTATGATGGGATCTAAGGCATATGGATAATGGAGTAAAGCCAATCCAGGAGGAGGATTTATGTCATTTGGAATTGAATTATAGATATTACTATATTGGGTAGTGAAATATTGCATGAACTCATTAGGATTCCTTCTCAAAGCATCATATTCAACAAGAATATGAAGTGGATTCCTATTTTCTTCCTATTTGGATAAAAAAAAATAAGTCAACTGCTATGGATTTGCAACTGAATTTGGAGTTAAATTACGAAACCATGTCTTCACATATCCTCAAAAACTTTGGGTAATTACACGTATCTTTGCGTCATCATTGTTGATCTCTTCAATATCGATGAAATCAATGACCTTCACCATATGTTGCAGGGTTGTAACCTTTGTTGTCCCATCAAATAGAGGGAGCCTTTGACCATACCCTTGAGGTAAAGCAGTGAGTTGGGAAGGTAAGATTAAAGGTTTGAATCTTTCCATGAATGCTACAGAAGGTTGTGCAGGAGTAACAATAGGAGGTGTTGTTTGAGGAGGTGTTTTTGGAGGAAGTGATGAATAAGGAGTGGAAGATGTTGCATCAGCTGAATGAGATGATGAAGGTAAGGGTGTAGCAGTAAAAAAACTTTCTAGCTGATACAAAATATAGGATTTCTCAGAGGTGTATTGTGAATTATTGGCCAATTTTTGAAGCTTGTGGAAATGGGACCAAATCTTCCTATCAGTTTCAGATGAAGACTCTAAATACGGTGGACTCAATTCAATTTTTAAAGAATCATATATTATTTTTGAAAGTGAAGTTTCAGATTTAGTTCTGAACAATGAAAGCTAAAACTTGATGTCGAAAGTTAAATATTGTAGAGTAGTCAAATTAGTAGGAAGTAAAATTGATCTGAATATGGGCAAACTTGTTATTTCTATGCAAGCTCCCTCATCAGTATTAAAAATGTGTTTAAGGACCGTCTCATGTTAACCATTTTTGTGAAGGGATTTGTGTCAATTTTTATGTATTTTTTGTGAAGGAATTATGAGTTAATTAAAAATTAAAAACTCGTGAAAAAAAAATGAAATACTGAAATATAACTCACAACAATCACATAACACAATGGATGATGATGGAGTTCACCCCTCCTGGGCTACATCTCCATGGACCTACTTTAACTAGTTAGGCCCTCTTGGGATTATGAGTAAAATGTATGATTATAAGAATTTGTGTTACTCCAATGGTTTTTATGATTGTTCCATTGGCTTCAGAACACTCAAATACCCCAAAAATAACTATTCAATCACTGAATTTGGTTCACAGCTCCTCTAGGATTTACCTTCAACACCGGTGGCCATGGGCTTGTTTAATCTCTAAAGTGACAAAATAACCTTCAAATGTGATCCAAAGCCTCTATAACTATAAAAATATGTTAATAGCATCAAATACATCAAAAATTGACTCACTCACTTAAATTGGCCTTCAGCTGATCTGGGCATGGCCTTCCCACTTGGTGGCCCTAGGCTTAAAAATTATTCAACATGCCAAAAACACCTGTAGATGAGCTCCATTGCCTCTGAAAGCTATTCCAATGGATTCATAGCATTCCAATCTGCTAATTATGACTATCCTTGAGCAAAAATTGGTCAAAAATTGACCAAGATAGGCCTCATTAAAGTTTTCCCTAGATTGTGCCTCTAAATTTGGAAAACTGCCAGTTAGCTCCACCAAATCCGGAAGTTCTGCTAAAGTTAGGGAATCTGCTAAAAATCCGCCAACGGCTAACTGAAGATTAATTAATGGATACACATGCTTAAATACACTAATCTACACTTAGTACTGGGTTGTTAAAATTGGGTCATATGGGACATGGTTCTATGAGGAGGAGTGTTGGCCCATTCCTCTCCTCTGCCCTCGAAATACAAACTGCATTTAAATATAATATTGCACACAATATTTTCAAATTTCAAGTATGTGGTGCATTAGTTGAAGGCTGGAGTGTTTTGGGGTATGTTAGAGGTTCAAACCCAACCTTCGCCCCTTCTTCATAACATTTTTTCACAACAATTATATTAATTGCATACCACTTTTTAATACAGGGATTGTCCATACCAAATTTTAATACAGGGATTGTCCAATAGTCTTAATGCTTATCATAACATATACTCATATGTGCCTCCGAACTTAGACTAAAATAAAACTTGGCATATTTTAATAATACGCATACATTAAAATTCCACCATGAATACACTCCTGCATGATATAATTCCAACCTTTGAAATGTATTAACACTTAGTTTTAAAAACATGTGCCAACGTTAATGTAATATGCCTTGGAACTTTGGGTTTGTAATTAAATATGTGGACTTTTAAAATATTAATAACATTTAAAGTTTTAATTTAATACACACACACACACACACACACATACATACATACATACATACATACACACACACACACACACACACACACACACACACACATATATATATATAATATGATTTTTTTTAAACCACATAAAATATTAATTATATATATATATATATATAATATTAATCCAATTTTAATATATTAAAAAAATAATTTCCAACACATAATAATTATGAACCCACATTCAACTTTGCAGGACTTTGGGCGATTTTAACCTCCACAAACCAAACTGGCGAATCCAACAGTGACACTTTTCATAGTCCCCTTGGGATAAAAACTGAAGCATATTCTCTGTATGATCACTAGACTGTCATGTCATTGGTTGTACCTGTTCTAAAACATTTTTTTAAAATTTCCCTATTCTAAACAACAATCAACAGACCATAACTCCTTCATCCAAACTCGGTTTTCAATGAAATGAGTTGTGGTGGATTCCTTGCGATGGCCCAATATATTTGAATATGGTTTGGTGAAATTCTTAGCACTTTGATTTTTGACCTAATTTTTTCCCCTAATCCAGATTCTAATCACTGCTTCCCATTGACATGCTTTTGGACCCACAAAATCTAGTTATCTCATGAGTGCTAAACACTCTTTTGTTTCCCAAGTTCTATCATCTTGATTATACTTGGAGAAATCATCATGAAAACCACTTGGTCACTAGCATTCCTTGCATTGCCTTGCAAATGGCTTGCCTCTTCAACCATTGTTCTCCTTTTGATGCTGACCCAATCCAACACTTGTTGGCTTCTTGCTAATATAAAACTTTTTTTGTACCAAATCGATTCCTTGGTGCCTTCCCACTGAGAATCATGTTCCTCCTTTGCACAATGAGTGAACTACAACAAATAGCTTCCAACATTAGTAAAAACAAGAAAATAAATGACCATTCTTTTACCTCCACGTTTCCAAATTCCAAATTTGGAAGAATGCATTCACCATCTCCTTCTCTTCTTGACATCAATACATAACATGGTCTACAATGGCTACAAAAGTTTTTGACATCTTGTCACAAAAAACACATCATGTAAGAAACAACTTGACAACATATCCTCTTGCTCCTTCAAAGCAACTAATTTCACATCATGTGAACATCACCATGTACTCTCACATCTTGGTGTCAAAATTAATCAACCAACACAAGTCAACAAAAACATGCCTCTTCAAACAACTGAATCTCAATTCAAGCATAATCATGTATAACAACTTGACGATTATTTTCCCAAAACAAAAATAATTTCATATCATGAAACACTTCGTCAACATATCCTTTCATCTTTGGAGACAAAATCAACTCTTCCAAGTCGATATGACATGCATGCAACCCGCAATCGATCAACACATGTTGACACTCATGTATGTGAAAATGATCATCACTCTCAAGTTGACAACATACATATTAAACAAAGCAATCGACCAACACATGTCAATCGCTCATGCATGTTAAAACACAATGAAACCATCAAAACTCCACTGTTCATACATAGAAGCTATCATGCATGTATACAATTCTTCAACTCTCTCTCAAGTACAATTATAAGTGCAAGAACTCATTCTTATGTACATGTACTTAAATCTGAAATGAACAAAGTTTGTTGCAATCAAGTGAGTCAACATACTCCACTTTCAATCACCTTCTTGGTGTAAACATGCAACATGAAATGCAAAGGAACAAACTGTTTCATTGGCGCTTCTTTCAACTGCATTTCATCATCGAGTGAATCATCTTGACCCACATCAATTATGTAATCTTCTTTTCCATTCTTTCCATTCTCTTTCTCCACCTTCTTCAAATGTCGTGGATGACTTTCTGGATACAAATTCCAACACTTGTCTACAAGATGACCTTGCTTATGGAAATGAGTGCAAAACAATTGCATCTTCTTTTCAAAATAGTTTTCTTTGTCTTTGGCTTTCTGCCTCCTTTTCTTTGAAATTTTCCTGTGCATGGCTATCTTCTTCCAAGACCTTGAAACATTATGGTTATCCAAACCACAAAATGAACATGCAAAGTTTCTCCAAATCTTATGTGATAAATTTCCATGTTTATCATAATCAAAATAAACTTGATTAAAAGAATATTTATACCTTGAACATTCACCTTTTTCGCCTTCTTTAGGAGGTGAATTTGATGAGGTAGTGCCTAGGCTTCAGAATACGAACAATGAATTCAATGACTGCAGAGTTTTCAAAATCCTCTTGTTCGTCATTCTCATTAGTTGCATGCTTATGAGCACCTTCTTGCAAAGTGGGTGTAAAAATGTTGCATTCATCATGAACACAATCTTCACAAGCTGAAATGAAAGTCCTTCTCGGAACACCTTCATGTGTCTCCTTGGCTTTAGAGCTTTCTCCATCATATTTTCCATAACCAAGACCCAAATACTTAGGACTTTCCTCAACAACAATTGGCTCAAATATGCCTTGTGAATGTTTTCCTAATTCTTTACCTTCATAGCCCATCTTTATCAATAATTTATACCTTATTCCTCTAATGTATCTTTGAAAAGCACCTATAGATTCAGTTCAAGAGGAAATTGAAGATAAAATTGAATTGCTTACCTCTTTTTCAAGCACATGCTTGGCTAAGGCTTCCTTGGCATCATGGAGTTGCATATTTTAAAGAAGCTATTGCTTCTCCTCCTTCATGGCAATCAATTGCTCTTGAAGTTTAATGTTCTCATCTTCATACTTCTCTTGCACCTTATCAATCATGATGTAGAGTTTCTGCAACAACTCTTTATCAAAGAGTTTTTGTAAGGAAGATGAACTTGAAACATCTCTTAATGAATTTTTCATCACACATGCAATGAAAACAAATATTATTTGTTGTGATTTTTAGAATTGAATTCTCAATTTAGATCTCTTCTCCTTCACACATAAACTTGGCAAATTGTTAACTTATCCTTGCATAAATTCAACAAACAATAACTATAGCAGAAATAGAAGAATTAGCTATCATTGGCTAAAATGAGCTAAAATTTTGCTATGATACCAACTTGATCTGAATATGGGAAAAATTTTTATTTCTATGCAAGCACCATCATCAGTATTAAAAATGTGTTTAAGGATCGTCTCATGTTAACCATTTTTGTGAAGGGATTTGTGTCAAGTTTTGTGTGTTTTTTATGAAGGAATTATGAGTTAATTAACAATTAAAAACTCATGAAAAAAAAATGAAATACTAAAATATAACTCATAGCAATCACGTAACACAATAGATGATGATCAAGTTCAACCCTCTTGAGCTACATCTCCTTGGACCTGCTCTAACTAGCCAGGCCCTCTTGGAATTATGAGTAAAAAATCTAATTACAACATATGTGTTGCTCCAATGGTTTTTGAAACTATTACATTAGCTTCATAACACTCAAATACCCTCAAAATGACTATTCAATCACTGAATTTGGTTAACATCTCCTCTAGACTTGACCTCCAACACTGGTGGCCATGGGTTTGTTTAATCTCCAAAGTGAAAAAAACACCTTCAAATGTGCTCCAATGCCTCTATAGAATGTACCACTGTGTTCATAGAATAAAATACATCAAAAATTTACTATACACTCACTAAAATTGGCCTTTAGCTGATCTGGACATGGCCTTCCCATCTGGTGGCCCTAGGCTTCAAAATTCTTCAACGTGCCAAAAACACGTGTAGATGAGGTCCATTGCATTTGTAAGTTGTCCCAATGGATTCAAAGCATTCCATTCTGCTATGATGACTATCCTTGAGAAAATATTGGTCAAAAATTAACGAATATAGAACTCATTAAAGTTTCCCCTAGATTCTGCCTCTAAATTTGGAAAACTGCCAGTTAGCTCCACCAAATCTGGAAGCTCCGCTAAATTTGGGGAATCTGCTAAAAATACACCAACTGTTAACTGAAGATTAACTAGTGGATAAGCATGCTTAACTGCACTAATCTGAACATAGTGTTGGGCTCTTAAAACTGGGTCATATGGGACGTGGTTCTATGAGGAGGAGGGCTAGCCCGCTCCCCTCCTCTGCCGTCGAAATCCAGACTGCATTTAAATATAATATCACACACAATATTTTGAAATATCAAGTATGTGGTGCATTGGTTGAAGGCTGGATCTCTGGGAGGAGGTCACAGGTTCAAACCCGACCTCCACCCCTTCTTCATAATTTTTTTTCAATTATATTAATCGCATACCACATTTTAATACAGTCGTTGTCCACTGGTCTTCAGACTTATCATAACATATACACATATGTGCCTCCGAACTTAGGATAAAAGAAACCTTGGCATATTTTAATAATATGCATACATTAAAATTCCACCATGAATATGCTCCTCCATGATATAATTCGAACCTTTGAAATGTATTAACACTTAGTTTTAAAAACATGTGCCAATGTTAATGTAATATGCCTTGGAACTTTGGGTTTGTAATTAAATATGTCGAATTTTTAAAATATTAATAATATTTAAAGTTTGAATTTATAATATATATATATATATATATATATATATATATATATATAAGCCACACAATTAAGATAGACCAAAGCTTGGTTTGCGTGGACGTTATCCATCATCATCATCATCATCATATATATATATATATATATATATATATATATATATATATATAGTAATTAATATAATATATGATTTTTTTTTAAACCATATAAAATATTATATATATATATATATATATATATATAATATTAATCCAATTTTAATATATTAAAAATAATAATTTCCAACATATAATAATCATGAACCCACATTTAACCTTGGAGGACATTAGGCGATTTTTACATTCACAAACTAAATTGGCGAATCCAACAATGACACTTGTCACAAACCCCTTGGGCTAAAACATTAATAAGATTATCTACATGTTGATTGGACTTCCATGTCATTAGTTGTACCTATTCTGAATGAATATCAACATACCATAACTCCTTCTTCCGAACTCGGTTTTGGATGAAACAAGTTGCATTGGATTCCTTGCGACGGGGCGGTCACTTTGAATATGGTTTGGTGAAATTATGAGCACTTTAATCTTTTAGCTAATTTTTGCCCCTAGTCTAGATTATGATCAGAAATAGATCTTACCAGTGATGGTGAACTTGATTCAAATTACTGGAGTTTTGATGTTTGTTTCTTGAGAATCCTCTCTAGGTCTTCAACAGGAGATGGTGGATTAGGATCGGGATTTGATCTTGTCAACTTATTAGGAGCCAGTTATGGAAACTACACTTTGGCTCTACAAATGTGAGTCCAACTTCTTAAAAACTAAGTACTGTCACCCATAGGCCTAGATCTCAATGAATTTTTCATGGAATGCTAGGGAATATGTGATCTTTCATTCCCCAACAGAGGTGCCAAAAATGTTATCCTCCATAGTGTCCCAAGGCTAAGAATGGAAACTGAAGGAGGTAACCTCCAACGTCTTAGGATTTGGTAGCTAGACCTAAAAAATTATAGAGGGCTCTCTCTGTGATCTCACAACCAACAAGGTGACTAGAGAGGGTAAAAAATATGTTAGGCTAGGTATTGAGCTCTAGGGTTTTGACATTTATGGTTTTAGCTAGATCAGGAGGAGAGGCAAAGGAAGTTAGGTCAGATCTAAAATATTTCAGTTGCAAGGATACAAAGGGGCATGGAAGATATGTACTATGACACTTTGAGTTTTTCAATTTTAGAGTAGGGTGGAAAAGTAAAGGTTCAAAATGAGCATGATAAGCATGAGTTCATTTATCAGAAGATGAATAAAAAAACATGAAATGCCTACCAAAACAGAGCATAAACTTTAAGTGTTATGTTTAACATATTATAGGAAGATCATTGAAAGAAAATATATGGAAATAAGGAGAGATAATCATTCATAAAATTAAATTACAGAAGGAAAAATTTGTCACAAAATCATTCCACATGAATCCCTATATAATAGCTTCAACTGACCTTGTGTTTCTGCAAAAATAAACTGTACATAAAGCTCCAAGCCTTCAACTCTCTAATGTCCAACCTTGAATCTGACTGAAAATAAGCTACATATAGACCAAAAAACCATCTTCCCCTCTCTCAGGGGCCAAATCCCTCATGAGAGGAATAGTTTACACAAAATTCTCTAACCAAACCTAAGACTAGGGAGGTTAAAACAAACTCTCATTTTAGCCTTTGACTGAACTTTCTATCATTAATGACCTTCATAATTACATAAAATTTACATTAATAATATCAATTACATTAATATACATCATTTAAACTCAAAAAAATACAAATTACATCATGATAAACTAAGTTTGACTGATAAAACTCGAAATTTTGACCTCCAAGGAAATGCGCATCAAATTCTGAGAAAAGAACAACCCCAACTTGGAGGGTGGTTTTGAGTGACTTCCAGTACTCCAAATCCTGAATTGAAGGTATCATTGGAAATCTTAGGATGTCTAATTTTCCATAAAGTCCTCAAGGAAGAAAAATTTCTTATCAAAGGTTGACAAAAATGGATTCTCCCATGGTCACTCTAAAAGTGCAACGCAAGGATGAAAACAATGGTAGAAAGTGGTTTTTTTAGCATGTTTTTGGAATTTTTCTTCCAACTAGAAGGCTGAAATGGCACAAAACCTATATATATATATATATATATATATATATATATATATATATATATATATATATATGACATGTTTAGGTCACAAGATATTTAGGCATAGAATTTTTTTGTGATTTGGAGCCCTCAGGGAAAAGCGCAGCGCCAAGGAAAGTGTAGTGTAGGCTAGGGTTTGTAGGGAAATGAAGGAAATGAGGGAAATGTGTGAGGGAAGTCTCAAGGAAGGTGTATGGAAGGCGAGGGAGGGTTTTTAAGCATGAATTTTAGGGTTTTTCACAGCAAATGAACCAAAGACACTATGAGACCAAAAGTGCAGCAAACCCTAGGAGAGGGTGATTTTTTGAGCTTCCAAGGATGAATTGAACAAAAATAAAGATAGATGAGGTAAAAATGAATCCCACTTACTTTTTTTTGATGATATGGAACCTATAGTCGATTAAGAAACCCTTGGAAACAAAATATTGTTCTCCCTTGAGAAAAATACAACACCTTGGAGAAAAGCACAGTGCAGCTGATAAATTTGCCACTTTTGGCAAGAAAATTATTTCAAGAGGGTGGAGATGCTTCTTTTTGATGGAGTTATGTCTCATGAGGGTGAAATGGGTAAATAATTTTCTCCTTTGGTCTTCTTATAGGCTGGAGGGTCAATTTTCTATTAGGTTGTGATGTGGCCCCACCTTGTCTTTTCACAAAATGACTTGATAAACTTGTGTGCTGCAACTTCAAACCTTATTATACATAATTACATCTCAATAAAGATAAAAATTCATTTAGAGATCATTATAGAACACTTTTCCCTATTACTACTCCCTCTAATGGTGACCTAGATGATGACATTACCTATTTACATGACATTTTATAATATGACCTAATGATGACACTATATGGAAAGATAATGAGAATGATGACCAAGGTGACCAAGACACTCTTCCAAGGAATAATGACCTGACCATGATAATATTTGTTGAACATGAGAATGGAGGGAGTAGTAACAACTTATATATATACTAACCAATGATCAAATTTTTATTTTAAAACCTATTTGAAACTATAAAAATTATACCTAGGACCCTATCAACCATTTGGAAGAGCATAATTTGATCACTGGTGACTGACAAGACTGACAGACACTAACAATGAGTACATGTACCATTCTAGTTCTAGTTTGGATAGACATCATGATTGTCCTTGGTATCACCCCTACATGAGCAGTGACAAGGGATACTTCCCAAATGAATTCAATAAAGAAAAACCACCCACTTTTGATGCAGACTTGAATAAACCAAAAGAGGCAGAAGCTTGGATACTTGGGATGAAGAAATTCTTTGAGTTGCATGAGTACTTAGATAACATGAAGGTTAGGATTTCTATTTTCATTTTGAGAGGTAAAGCATACACCTGGGGGGAATATGTGCAGTGAGTTAGATACATCAAGGTAGAAGACTTGAGTTGACATGAGTTCAAAATTATTTTCAGGAAGAAGTGATTTTTAGAGAGGTACTACGATAGAAAGGAAAAAGAGTTTTATGAGATAAAGATGGGATTAATGACAGGTGAGGAGTACACGACCAAGTTCTTGGAGCTATTAAGGTATGTACCATATCTTGAGGATGAGAAGGCTAAAGTTCAATGATTTGTTAGTGGTTTGCCAATATAATTTAGATATAAGATTGTATGATGAGCCTCATACACTTGAGGAAGTCATTGGGAAGTTTAAGCATTGCTATTAACAACCAAAAAGCAATAATGAGTCTAAAAAAGGATAGAAAGGGAGAGATAAAAGTAAAATTAAATGGTATACTAAGAGGGAAAGACCTCAGAATGCAGATGAGAAAGAGAATGTCGAACCTTGGAAGAATTTTAATGCATCTAGGTTGGGGCATGGATCACAATAACAACATATATCACAGTAGCGGCATGGAGGTAATGGCACGGGATGGTTGGAGTGTTGGACATGAGGTGAGAAGCACCTTAGGAGATATTTCCCATAGCACTAGGGTGTTAGGCCTAAGATATATAGTGCACAAGAGGTGAATACTGTTGGGGATATTGGATAGATAATTCCTCGTATTAGTGTAGTTGCAGATAACAAGAATATAAAGCACCAAGAATCTATCATTGAGATGGATGGTAAGCTTCGTGATCAAGTTATTTATATTTTTATTGACCCTAGATCTAAGTATATACATGTTAGTCCTAGCTTGGTGGATAAGTGTGGTTTGAGTAAGGAAATGCATGCAGAATCTTGGTTAGTGAAGTTGGCCACAGGTGTGAAGAAAAGAGTTCACCATTGGCTAAGAGCAAGTGCATTTGAGTTAAATGGCATGGATACAACAACGCTCTTGAACATATTGCCACTGGGTTCCTACAGTATGCTATTGGGTATGGATTGGTTATATATTCACAAGACCAAGGTAGATTGTTATGATAAAGCTATTAAATTATTGGATGACAATGGGGAACCAAGAGTTTTACAGGGAAGGAAGAAATCCATATCAGTTAGGATGGTGATAGCCATGAAGACCAAGCATAGTTTTAGGAAAGGGTGTGTACTATTTGTAGTTCATATCTCTAGTGAAAAATGTAAAGAAGTTGAGGATGCAGATGTGTTGAATAGGTATCCAGTTTTACAGCAGTTTTAGGATGTGTTTCTAGCAGATATTTTAGAGTTTCCACCTCAAATGGAAGTAGAATTTTCTATTGAGTTGGTATCAGGTGCAGCTCCAACATTAAAAGAAACTTACAGGATGATTACCCCTGAGTTAGTAGAATTAAAGTTGCAGATGAAAGAGATGCTTGAAAAATGGTATATTAGACCAAGTGTATTGACATGGGGCACACCAGTTTTTTTCTTAAAGAAGAAGGATGGAACTCTTAAACTATTCATTGACTATAGGAAGCTAAATAAATTGGCCATAAATAAAAGGTACCCATTACCGAGGATTTATGATTTATTTGACCAACTAAAGGAATCAACAATTTTCTCTAATATCGAGTTGAGATCAGGATATCATCAGGTACACATCAAAGAAGAGGAACTCTACAAGACCGCATTCAGGACCAAGTACGGGCATTATGAATTTTTTGTAGTTCCATTCATTTTGACTATTTCCCAAGCTACATTTATGTGTTTAATGAACAATGTGTTACATACTTATTTGGACAAGTTTGTGATTTTGTTTATTGATGACATATTGGTTTATTCTACAAATGAGTAAGAGCATGCCGAGCATTTGGCAATAATGTTGAGGTTTTTTAGAGAGCATAAGTTGTATTCCAAGCTCATCAAATGAAGTCTCTTCCAGACTGAGGTACACTACTTGGGACATGTTGTCTCCAAGGAAGGAATTGTATTAGATCCAGAGAAGATAAGCCATCATGGAGTGGGTAGCTCCTAAGGGTGTACATGAGTTGAGATCATTCATGGGATTGCCAGGTTACTATAGGAGGTTCATCAGGAACTTCTCACAAATTGCTTATCCGATTACATCATTGCAAAGGAAATATAAGAAGTTTGAATGGACAGAGGAGTGTGAGGCTATATTTGAGAAGCTTAAGCAGTCATTGACACATGATCCAATTCTAAAGATTGCATATACATACAAGGAGTTTGTATTGTGTACATATGCTTAAAATAGAGGACTTAGTGGGGTCCTTATGTTGGATGGACACGTGGTATGCTATGAGTCATAGAAGATAAATGAACATGAGCATAAATACCCAACACATTATATTGATCTAGCAGCAATCATTCATGCATTGAAGACGTGGAGGCACTATCTTCTTGGAAGGCAGTTTGTATTGATGAGTGACCATATTGGGCTGAGGTACTTGTCTAACCAGCCAAATTTGAATGCCAGGCAGGCTAGATGGTTAGGAATGATCAATGATTTTGACTTCGAGATCAAGTACATCAAAGGGAAGTATAACAGGGTCACAAATTCTCTTATCAGGCAGGTATAGGTAAACCACTTAGCAGTGATGAGCTCTTATGGGAAAGAATTATAGGATAGGATCTTACAGGCAAGTCAACAGGTTCATAGGTATATGAATATTGTATACAGGTTGCAACAAAATATAGATACATGTGTTGGTACAAGTACAAGTACAGGTGTTGGTGCAGGTATAGGTACAGGTATAGGTGTTGGTATAGGTATAGGTGCAGGTGTTGGCAAAGGTACAAGTACATATGGTAGGGGTACAGGTACAGTTACACATGTATAGGATTTGTACTACCATCTCACAACAGATGGATTGGTTAGATTTAGAGATAAGATATATGTACCAGACAATAGTGAGATCAAGAAGGTGACCTTGAGGGAGTTTCATGCGAAACCATATTAAGGTCACCCAGGCTACCAGAAGACTTTGAATGCAGTGAAGAGATTCTACTATTGGCTGAATTTGAAGATGGATGTGGCAAATTTTGTAGCCAGATGTTTGGATTGTTAGATTGTTAAGGCAAAGTGTAAACATCTAGGTGGACTGCTACAACCGATCGTGATTCCAGAGTGGAAATAGGAGACCATTTCCATGGATTTTATTACAAGGTTTCCGAGGACACTTAAACAACATGATCCCATCATCATTTTTTGTGTATAGGTTGAAAAAGGTTGCACATTTCATTCCAGTGAAGACTACATACTCCATCGGTGATGTAGCACAGGTGTTTATTAGAGACATATTCTGATTGAATGGTACTCCAAAGAAGATTGTGTCTAACAAGGATGCAAATTTCACTTCCAAGTTTTGGAAGGAGTTGTTTACAATTTTGGGCATTGATTTGGCCTTCAACACAATTTATCATCCCCAGATAGATAGACATACTAAGAGATTCAACAAGACACTATAGGATATATTGACGATTTAAGTGATGCATCAACAACCGATTTGGGAAGAGTATCTTCCACTGGTAGAGTTCGCTTACAACAATGGGTACCAGGATTCATTGAAGATGAGTCCATTTGAGGAGATGTACGGGAAGAGTTGCAACACTCCTATCAGTTGGAGTGATCCAGTTAACAGGGTACTGATTCGACCAAAGATGTTGGTCAAAATGGAATAAGAAATGTAGGTGGTCAAGAAGAAATTGAAGGAAAAATAAGATAGGAAGAAGACTTATGCGGATACGAAAAGGTTGTTCAAGGAGTTTCAGGTTGGGGATCAGGTGTACTTGTGTATCAAGCCCAAGAAGAGCTCCTTGAGGATTGGATCATGTGCCAAGTTGGCACCATGGTTTTGGGGACCCTTCAGGATTAGTGAGAGGATCATACCAGTGGCATATCAACTTGCACTTCCTCCCAAAATGAAATTCAATGATGTTTTGCATATATATTTTCTTCAAAAGTATGTTAAATATGTTGATCATGTGATTGACTAGTTTGTATTGCAAGTGGAACCAGATGGAAAATTCCAGTTGGAGCCTTAGTGTATATTGTATAAAAAGGTGCTCATGCTCCAAAATAGAGAAATAGAGCAAGTTAAAGTGAAATGGAAGCACTTTGGGCCTAATGAAGCTAAATGGGAGACGAAAAATCAATTACGGACCATGTATCCTTCCTTGTTTTTCAGTTGATGCACAAAAGTTTTAGTGTGGTGTTGGTTTTTGTTTAGCATATGTTTTGGCGATGTTTCGATATATTTTTTGATGTGATGGTTGGATGTATGTACATATGTATATGGATGTAAATGCCGCTATGAGATACATTATAAATCTCCAATAAGAGGTATGGGTGTCATGTTAATATATTTATCTTGTTGTTATGATGTCATGTTGTTGTGTTTTCATGATGGGTTACTTTTCAGCAGGTGATGATTATAAATATTGCATCGAGCTATGATATAAATATCCATGAGAAGTATGTTGTCTTACAGCGATTTTGTTGAGATATATGTGTGATTGAACACCAAGGACGGTGTCCCCCAAAGGGGAGGGTTCTGTAAAAACCTTGGTGAAGATTCCATGTAATAAAGTTAAAAATAATAACAACGGTTGATGGGACACTTATTCCAAGTTGAATGTTGGGAAAAAAATCCTAGTGGGTGTTATTTTGGTTTATTATGGCTAAGGAAAATTTCAAAGTCTATGGCTAAGGAATTAAAGAGGGACAAAGTATTTTTGGCACATTTATTTATGAAAATAATGGAAGTAAGGAGAAAAGGGAGATGAAAGGTCACAGTTTGCATGTGAGGAGGAAATTGAAGAGAAATGATGGAAAATGAAGAAAATTGAGACCTCTTCTATAAAAAGGTTTATGAGGATCAGTTGGTACCTTTTTTCAGTGCATTTTTTTGGAGCTCTCTCATTATTATCTCTCTTAGAGAGTTTTGGAGCACTTTGGCATTGGAGAAAGAAAGGAAAGAAATCAAGAAGCGGGAGGAAGAAAATAAGGAGGAACATGAATCAAGCAGCTACATCATGATTCTTTGCAGGTATTGATTTATGATGTATGATTTGCATGTATGATTTCCTTGCTAGATTTGGCATGCATGGTATTGCAAGTGGTTCTTTTTTGTCTTGGCATGAGTTTTGTTCTAGGTGTGACAATGTATTTAGCCTAGCCTTTCCATTTCTAGATAACCTTGATGAGATGGGTTCTCATACTTCGATTGAGCTCGATTACCGGATTGGATTCAAAGTTGATTGAGGTGGATCTCCGAATTGATATAGCACATGGATTAGTAACCCATGAACCATAATTTGGGTGGTGATAAAGCTGAATAGAGTGTTTCCTCGATGGGCCTAGGAATAATTTCCCAGGAATGATGATATATACGGTAAATCATAGAGGTGGTTTTCCTCGGTTTAGGGCCTAGTGATCCAGAATGGATTGCGATAAAGCCTGAGAGGTGGATGCTCTCTGTTTTGGCCTAGTAGTCTTGGGATGGGATGTACGGTAAAGCCTGGAGAGTATGCATATTTTTATGGCCTAGTGATCCTTGATTCAGACTGTGGATTATGGTAAAGACCAAGAGACTAGGAGACAGGAAAATTCCTCACGGCGTAGGCAGAGAACTCCAGTAGCATTCATGCTTGTTCAGTTTCTTTTTGGTTGGTTATGAGTCCCACATTCATGTTTGGAATATGGCATGGGGATGACTGGTTGTATAAATATTTGGCTCATCCAATATATGGCCTGGTGGAATGTGGTAGTCCCATCCCCGGTTGGTTTCTATATTCATGAATGAAAAATTATTTCCTTTGGTATTTGAAGTATAATTTTCTAGGTCCCTATAATAATAGTATACCCCCTTATTGTTATCGTTAGTATAGCCCCCTTATTTTTGTTATTGTGCCCATGTAGTCCCTATATTTTTATTAGTGTGCCCCATAGAAGCCCACTATTGTTATTGATGTTCCCTTAAATTGTTATCGTTATGTCGGCTAGGATTATATTGTGACCCATTGGACTCCTATGTATAGAAAGGCATTTTTTTCATTTGTATCATCCAATAAGTTTTC
The DNA here is from genome assembly GCA_034641835.2 of Pinus albicaulis. NCBI lineage: Eukaryota > Viridiplantae > Streptophyta > Pinopsida > Pinales > Pinaceae > Pinus > Pinus albicaulis. Next base: position 571,929,507 of record CM076584.1, on the reverse strand, counting down.
ATTTATGTAATGTAAAGTATGTTTCCCCCTTGAATAGGCTAATTTATAAGTCGTTGATCTAAATTTTCTTATATTTTTTGAGCTGGTTTCATAACATTTGGTATCAGAGCTTGTGATTCTAGGGTTTCGCTGCTGCACACATGCCATCTTTGAATTTTTTCTATAAAATTTTTGTAAGAAGGTTCAAAAGCTAAAGAAAACCCATTTGAGCCGAAATCCTGAGGAACTTCCTGTAAAATTTTCAGATCTTGGTTCACTATATTTTCATAGATATGATCTTAGGAAGTTAGGGTTTTTGCAGGCTCCAGAATTTCATCTCAAACAAGTGGGCGAGGGAAAATATTCATAAATTTTGCTTCAGACATTTTATTCTATAAAAATTTACCACAAGTGCACATACTATAGTTTTTTTTTTAATCAATTTCAGAGCCGAAGGTAAAAAACATGACACATGGCATGTCGTACATGTTCACTTTGCTGAAAAAGCCCATAATTAGGTCATTGTGGGATATTGGGTATAAATTTATATTGAAGAATGAAAATTAGTTCTGACCTATTGCATTGGAAAGAAGACTCAGGCGACTACAATGGGACCAAAGTTTAGATCTTGGAGATCCGAAATTACAGAGTTACAACCGTTTCAAGATCGAGCTCCTAAAAGTAACAAAAATGTGTGTATTTAGCAAAAAAATTGCATAAATTTTGTTTGAAAAATTATTTTGAAGTGATTCCAAGAGACTACTAAAGCATAGATATTAGTATTGAGTTATATAATGCCTCCCAAAAATAATTCCATGCCCATTAAGCCCTCAGAAATCTCTACGTTGATGCTTGAAGAGGAAGAAGTGCAACATGATATATCAAAATTATGAGACCAAGTGAACAAATTTCGATCTCGCAAAAATTAACAAAAAATGAAATGGTAGCTAATATGGATGGTTTGAAAAAATGCGTGGAAGCTAAGATGGATGGTGTTGTCCTCTGAGATAATTCTAGGTTAATTAATTATGCCAGAGCATCTAAAACATTTTGTTGTTTTAAAAGGGATTTTTGATGACCAATGTATTGAGAAAATAACAAGCACATGTTTTAAAATTTAATAATATTAAGTATCAAGAAAAGGGTTGTTGCTTTACTTCAAAACAATGATTTGATTTTGCATCTATGCAGGCAGAAACTATAAGAAAATAAGATCACCTAAATATCCAGATTGAATTTTTAGTTTATCATAAGTATGAAAGGCTGACAAACAATGTTTACAACTTAACAAAATATATTTGACATTATGAAGATTAGTGACAATTAATTGATGTAGAGGTATTTATACAGACATATAGTGTAATAAATCAATCTCTAAAATGGATTATAACTTCAAAGGATTTAAGATAGATTGAGATACAATTTTCTCCTACCTACTTATCTTCATAAAACTTAAATATATACAGAAAATGGAATGAAATGAATAATGGAAAAAATTACTAGGAGACAAACATATTGAAACAAATCCATAATCCTTTTATTAATCATCAATGATCAAAATCTCATAGAATTATGCTTTACAAGTGCTCATACAAGGATGAAACCCTTAATAACTCGAATGGAGATTTATTTATACTAGTTTCTATCTATTGAAAGCATCTAAACAAATTACAAAAATAGTATCAAAATATAGGAATACAAAAACTGCTGAGTTGATTTGTCACTGTCTTTAAGGAGGTGGTTGATGATGTGGCCCCAAAATGTGCTTCTTCCTGGCATGTTGTTGGAGATGAGAGTTACTCGATAGCTTCACAGAAGTGATCCCATATTTATTGACTTGGTATATCCAGATTAATTAATCTTCTAGAAACTTCATCTACTTCAGTATATGTCTCAAAAGTAGGCTTATTGATAAAGATATGTTTAATGTCATGTTTGATTATTAAATCAAAATCTAAAGCCTCCAGAAAATAGTTTCCTGTCATATGACTTTTAACCCCTGAAAATTTGGATTTGTTAATTACAATTGTGTAAAGCTTCTTGCAGTACTCCTCCAAGCTGATTAACCTATCATTGGGAGCTACTAATCCTGGAAATCCTCTCTGATTTAGCAAGTTGAACTTGATGTGAAATATTTGGACAACAGTGTCCAAAGTTTGACACTTGGTTTCCAACTGATTTAATAGATTCTTCTTCTGCAAAAAATTCTTAATTTCCATAATGGTTTATGTTTTTTCTGTGATATTAATCTATTCTAGTTCTATTATGCTTTTGGAATTCGACACTTTAATCATATTTGAAGCTTTAGCTAGTTTCTTCTTAAGTGTTGCCTTTTACTGCTCAATGATTTCTTTGGACTTATTAATTACTTATTCCTATTCAAAAATGATCTTTATGGAGGGCCATACTTCAGTCATAGCCTGAATTATTTTAGTATAGATGCTTTCCTTGGCTTGGGGAAAGGTGCCTACCATCAATAAATTACTCTCTAACTTCTGAAATTTCTATGCTAATCTATGATATTTTTGCATTTCTTCCATGTACAGGGTGTCATTCTTTATCTTTTGAGCTTCTAGATTTATGAATTTCTCTAGAAGATTTTCATTCTCCTGATTTTGTAGAGTCAAATCCTGCACAAGTTTGCTTGGGTCACCTGCTACTGATGTAGATTCTGCTGTTGTTGATGAAGAGCTTGGTTCTATGATTGCAAATACAATAGGTGAAGTTGAAATTGGAACCATGGCCAACTAAGTTGATTGTTCCTTCTCCTTGAGTAAACCTTCAATTTTTTCCTCCATCTTCTTGATTTGAATGTTCTACTCAATGATGATTTTGAGCATTTCCTCTCTATTTTGTTCACTTCCCTCTATCTCCTTGGTTTGGGGATCTTCTGTAGAAGGAAATTTTAGTTGCTTTTGAAGAGTTGCAATATATGCATTCTTCTTCTTAAGAATCTATTCTATAGCTTTAACATCCTTAGGTTCATACCCAATCTTTATAACAATGTCTTCTAATGATTTTAGCTTATTATCTTTAGCTAAAGAGGAAATTTTCTCAATTTTTAACTGTGACTGTACATTTGACAGAGTTGTTCTCAATTTGGAGAATTCCATGGCAGTGTTAGTTATGGTAGAGAAAAGTATTTATCCCGACTATCTATGCATTTCCATCCAGTCAATGGGATGAATCTGATTTGCATCAAATGAGAATATGTTTTTCTTGTAATCAGAAGGAGTTTTGGGAAATGGGACTTGGGCTTCTAGAAAATCCATATGCATCCTTCCCTTTTCATTATCAAAAGTTGACAACAACCTATGTTGTGACGTAGGGGTCTGCTTCCAAAAATTATTATAGATTGGCCTTTAGAGCTTCATTCTTCTGTTTAATATCTAAGAATTTAGAGTAAATGTTTTGATCACCCTATTCATTGGTTCCAACTAATTGAATAATATCCATGGGCTCTTGTCAAGCTGAAGAGGATGATGGAATATTAGGAACATTTCCCTCTACTACTGTAGAAACTTCTGTATCACCCAAATCGATGATCTCTGGTTCCTTTTTACTTTGATCCGTATAAATGGTGAAAATTGTCTTCTGCTTCTTCTGCTGGATAATGAATTATTTCGCAATGTTTGCAGAAGATGATGGTTCCTCTCTAGGTTTTTTCTATTGCTTTTCTTAAGAGATAGAATTCTGCAGAGTGGAGGTAGAAAGAATCTTCTCCTCTACTTCTTGCAATGTTTTTTTTTCCATTCATCCTGATTCATGAATTTCTCAATCTCAAGCCTAGGTGTGTGGTTATAGGGTGTTGTATTCAGCTCCACCCTCAAGTTTGAAATAATGTTGAATGTATCATATGACCAAGTGAAACTTGGTTAAAAGTTCATTCTCTTGAGAATTGCATCTGCTTCAATTCCCGTTGACCTGGTATTGCATATAAAACAGCCTACTTTAGTCTTTATCTTAAACTAAGATTTTCTTTTACCTAAGACAAAGTACAATTCGTCCATGTTAATCATTTGCCTAATATATTCCAGAGAGAAAAGTCTCATTGGAACATATTTGGGCAACTTGTAAGGTGCCAATTCACAACCATATACTTTGATCTCTGTGTAATTCTGGTAAAGATACCAATCTCTTGTTTTAACTTGAACACTTATATGGACTATTATTTTGATGTCTGAGCCAGTCCTAAGCTTATTTTGACTACTTAAAAGCTAGGAAACTGGATGAATGAAGGAATCAATGAAATATGAAAATGAAAAATTAGTTGAAATGGATCTAACCAATTGAGTCCAATGAATGACTGATTAGTTAACACTGTGATCGTCATGTTTATGCAATGTAATTGGTAATGAATCCCCCTACTAAAAAAGAAACATGTGAAATAGTACATAAGTGTACTTGAACATGCCTTGAGTTGTAAAATTCATCATCTGTTCATGCATATTATTAGCCAAGAACTGGTTGTAATTATACATGAATGATGGCTGTCTGTATTTGGAGAAAACGGAAAAAATAACCTAGAATTGACTCATTTACTGTTCTGTCATTTTGATAGCCTAAAAAATAAGAAATTAAGGAAATAATATGCCTATTTGCTTCAGGGAACATGGTGGATGGGTAAGGAGGGTTATTCTTTGGAATATCAACATCATCTGGAAGAAATATTTCAAAGATCTATGCTCTCTGAGGAAAGGTCAATTTGTGATATAAATCCATGAGAGCATCTTCAGAAAAATGGTTGAGGGAATCACTCTATGGGATAAGAAGCATTTGGTTTATGGTCTCAAGAGTAACAAAAATCAGAATGTATCCATTCTGAGCTACTATAGTCCTTTTAAGGGGATAATACCTATCTTGCACCAAGTGACTAGGTTAGGGAACTCATGGGTTTGAGGAAAGGTGAACAAAGGCAATAAAGTCTCCCAGAGCTTGACTTCATCTTGTTTGTCTAATTATTTATATTTTAACCATAGATGCAATTCATAGAGCCTGGATTCGCATTTTGTGTCTATAATCTTGAATAATTGGTCAGCTAATGGGACATGGTCGAGATCAACAGGGGCAAACACGTTTGGAGTTTCTTCAATGATTGGTTTTTGACCCTTTCCTTTGGGAGCCATAAACCTGCAGCATAAAAGAGAAGGGGCTTCTATGATGAGCTAACATTGGAAGAAGGTGATTTATGCAAGTAATTTCTAGGCCTATAAAACACTTATGTTTGACAGGGGCGATGAACAATAGTAGAAACTAAATTGTTTCTGGTTGAAAACCTGTAATTTGGACAGAACAACAAAGTGAATAAAAGAATGGTGCAAGGAATACTAATATTTATTTATAGCATGATTGGATTACCATTATATGGGATGACTGTTGGAGAATTGGCCGTGGAGTTTTAATGGATAATGGTAATCGAGCGGGTGACATTGAAAGAGGCAGATAATGGTAAAGGAGTGGGTGTAACAGGATGAAAGACTGCAATGGTAAGGGAGTGGGTGTAACAGGATAGTTATAGGTGGTTGGAGGTGATTGGAAGTTGAGAAACGGTCATTAGCGAGAATTAAAATAGATGTTGGTGGGAGTCAAACAATCGTTAGGAGGAAGGCAGATTTTGAAAGGGGTATACTACGATAAGCGGTATTGAGCAGGGAGGGTGCAAAATGTTGAGGGAGCGACACATATGCAAATGGACCGCCGAAAGGAAACCAATTTTCAGACCTCCTCCCCCTCGCCCCCACTCCCCTTGGCATTAATGGGAAATAGAGAAAGGGAGTACGAAATTCCTTCCCATCATTGATCTAGGCGGGGAATAGATCCATCATTGAGATTTTCTCTTAAATTAACACAAAATGACAAAAAAAATTTGTCATGTTGCAGACTTCAGAATAAAATCAATATGCACTTTATTGCAATAATAATTAACCTCTTAATGAAGCGATTAACACTAATAAAAATTAATTTAAATACTAATCTTATTTTTGGCGCATTTGAACAAGCTACCATTAAGTTTCCTAAGTCTAATGTTCAACCAATTTTAAACATTTTGGTGAAATTTTATTTCCTAATCTAAAATGCATAAGTTTAAATATTTTTTATCATGTTTAAGAGTATGTTAAAAACAAATTATTTTGAGTTTTGGCATCCTAACAAACTGCACAAAACTTTTTTCTTTTTTATTTGAACTAAACAATCTTATTTCTTGTATTGCTTCTATCTATGCCTAGCATTTTTAAATCTTTTTGCCTTCATTTTTTAAAGCATATAATCCTATCATTTTTTATATGATTATTTTATTTTGACATGAATCCTGCCATTTTTTTTTTTGATCTATTCATATCCAAACCTAATATTTTTTTTCATTTTTTCATTTTCTTCTACAATGTCTAACTTATCAAAACAAGGAATGTTACAACATCGACTTCAACTGGGGACTGCTTCCTCTTGTAGGATCCAGAGAACTAAAAAATCCAAGTTCCTTCTCCTCAGGCTAATGGAGTCTTTTGTTTGAAAATAAAACAAGTCGGTAGATATGAAATGATGAATTTGTGAATCACTCTTCTGCATCTTTAGTACTAAATGTAGTGCTTCAGATATCTTCCATTGACTGGAAACAAAGAAAAATTTCCTTCCAAGTTTTGCAAGATGAAAGTATTATTACCGTGGACTTCTACAATAGTAAAATTTCCAAACCATAGGTTGTCAAAATTTCCATGTTTTCCTCTTTCTTCCCTCCTAACATTCCATCTCAACACCAAATATCCTTCCCTAAAATGTTTTTCTATAGCTTTTATATCAAAGAGAATTTTCATTTTGTTATGGTATTTCCTAAGCTTGTATTGGATTTCATCCCTATTTTCATTAAGTTCATTAATCTGATTTATTCTCCTAGAAAAATAATCAGGTTCTTCATTAACTTCTTGCAAAAATTTCAAAACAGGGAAATTTATATTTGTGGGAAAATTTTATTCTTTACCATAAACCAACTGAAATGGAGATTTTCTTGTAAATATTTTTGGAGATATCCTATTAGCCCCAACTACATAAATGAGATGACTGTCCCAATAATTTTTATAATCTTCTAATGTCTTCTTGATAACTTTGACCAAACTCTTGTTTGATGACTCTGCTAGACCATTTCCCCGTGGATAGTAAGGAGTAGAATGATGCAACAAAAGTTGATATTTTTAACAAAATTCAATCATTTTCACACTACTAAATGTTGTTTCATTATTATTCACTATCTGTTGAGGACATCCAAACCTGGAAAAAAAATTCTTCAATAAACTTGATGACTACAATGTCAGTGGCATTTCTAACTAGAATGGCTTCTACCAATTTGGTGAAGTAATATGTTGCAGTTAGTATCCATCTATCTTGGTTGCTTGATTCTGGATGAATTTCCCCTATGAAATATAATCCCCATTTTAAGGAAGGTGCTGAAACTAATACTGGAACCAAAGGAAGTGCTGTTAGTTTTTTCTTTCCAACAAACATTTGACATTGAGTATAGCTCCTAACATTTTCTCCTACTTGTGAAAACATAGTAGGCCAATAGAATCCTACTCTCAATATTTTATATGATGTATCTCTCCAGGCATAGTTTCCCCCACATATACTTGCATGAAACTATTCAATAATCCCTTCTATCTCACTCTTTGTCAGGCAAAGAAAAATGATATTGAGTGGATCCTTCCAGTATAAATTTGCATTGATGATACAATACTTTATGCCTTTTAACTTTAGTATCTTACACTGATTCTTTGAAAAATGATAAGGAAACTAAAAGTTAATAAGAAAATGTACAATATCAGAATATCATTATCACAGCAAGAATTTGTCATCAATATAAATAAGAACTGATTGAACTGAAGATGAATTTTATTGTGTATTCTTCCATTCTGAATCTTGGGAAGGTTCTTTTGGATTATCCCCTTATGCATTTAGAGAAGTTTCTTCAAGTGGATTCTCCCCTTGTGAGTTTGGAGAAGGTTCTTGTGGATTCTTCTCTACTGAAATTTCAAAAACAGAATTTAGTCTCAAAAATTTACAATTGTATTCAGCTAAAATTTTAGCCAAACCTTGAACTTTCACCAACTTTGTAGTTTTTATACTAAGATAAAATTCAAGTATTTGGGTAATACATATTCCTCTTGTCCCATCAATGCATGGTTGAGTTAGAAAAATTTTCATAGCATTGTTGGGAACATAAGCAGTAATGGTTGAGTGAAGGACATAAATTCTGAAGGAATTTAAAGCTTGGATTAAGGAAAAAGCCTGTTTTCCAATGATGTCATACTTAAGTTCTGTGTATCTCATGAATTGACTGAAAAAGGCTATAGGCTGATCAAATCCATCTTCATTATTTTGCAAAAGGAAAACAACTATGTTTTCATAGGCAAAGGAAAATATGCTAAAGGGTTCAGAATAATTAGGGTTGGCTAAATTTTGGGCTTCAGAAATGGCCTTTTTAATTTGGTCAAAATCATATCTAGCTAGTATTTTCCACTTAAATTCATGATTCTTCTTTAACATATCAGTGATATCCTTAACTATTTTAGCATAGTTAGGAATGAATCTCCTCAAGAAGTTAATCTTTCCAAGAAAAGCTTGGATCTCCTTTTTGTTCCTTGGAAATGAAAGTACTTGGATAGCTGAAACCCTTTTAGGATCAATTACCACTCCTTCATTAGAAATGACGTGGCCAAGAAATTTCCCTTATTTGATAGAAAACAAAGACTTCTTGGGATTGAGTGATATCCTGAATTTTCTACGCTTGTCAAAAAATTTCATCAAGTGTTTTAAATGTTTCTAATCTGAGTTAGAAAACGTAGTAAGGTCATCAAGATATATAACAAAATAATTGTTTGTATTACCCACAAAATCTAAATCCATAGCTCTCTAAAAATTTTCTCCAACATTTTTTAATCCAAATGGCATCCTGGCATACATATATGTACCCCAAGGATTAGTAAAAGCAGTCTTCTCTTTGTCCTCCGGACTCACCATTATCTGGTTGTATCCAAAGAAACAATCAAGCATTGAAAGTCTATTTTCACTTGAAACTTTTTGAAGCAACTGATCCATTTTGGGTAATGGGTAGTTCTCTTTTAAGGATGACTTGTTTAAGTCCTAAAATCTACACAAAGTTTGATTTCCCCATTATTTTTTCTAATAGGAACTAAATTAGCTACCCAATCAGAGTATCTTAATGGAACTACAGTTTGAGCATCAAGTAAATTCTTAAGTTCTTTCTCTATGGTAGGGAGTAAGACTGGATTGATTCTCCTTATTTTTTGTTTATAGGGCTTTTCTTTGGGTTTTAAAGGAATTTTATTCTCAATGAGAGTTGTATAATAGGTTTTTAATTCAACATAATACCAAGAAAAAACATCATTGTAAGCTTTAAGAAGACTCAAATATTCATTTTTTACTTCCTGAGGTAGAGATGTATAGATTTTAATGCTCTTGATTTCTTCAGGTGTTCCAATATTAGATTCTTCGATATCCTCTTTAGGTGAATTTGATAGTGGATTTTTGGTAACATCATTTTGGTCAAATAAATTTTCTACAGGGACTAGATCTTTGGGAATAAATTTGTCTTACAACTTAATGATATTATGGTAAACCATTTTTGAATTTAAATAAGAAGCTTCATTTTCTTTATTGAGCTCATTTATATCTGACAAGTCTTCTTCAATTTGCAAAACAAAGAATTCATCAATAACCTGTAGAAAATATTTTAATTGTTCATCGTCAGCAAATATTTGCCAATATTTAATATTTTCAAGAATATATGACCTATATTTGACTTGAATTCGATATTTCAATTGCATTTGATCTAGAATTTTGAATGAACTAGCTGAAACAACTAGGGAGTCAGCATGAATATTATCATTTCTAGGAATAGTTGTAATATTAAATGCATGAAAGAATTTTTCCATTGAATCTCAGACCTAATTAATTTAAGATCTAATTATAGGATTTTTTTTTTGGCAAATATTCCTAACTTTCTTAACTATGAGTTCAGAGTCACTAAAAACACTTAATTTTTTCACTTTAAGACTTCTAGCTAGCTCTAAACCTAGAAGAAAGGCTTCATACTCTGCTACATTATTAGTAACATCAAAATCAAGTTTACAGGATTGAGTTATGTTTTATTTTTCTGGTGAAATTAAAACAACACTAGCTTCAGCTCCATCTTTTGAACAAGACCCATCAAAATACAGTTTCCAAATATCAGTTTTGACAGTTTTTGGGTTTTCTACAACATCTTCAATTTTAAGTTGAGAATTCTGCAAATTATTTGAAGATAGTTGAAAACAACCAAAAACTTGGTCAACTACATATATAAGATGGTTTCTAGCTTAATCTTCTTTGCAGATAGTATGAATAAATCTAACCTCCCTATATAACCTAAGGTTTTCACCCCCATATATAGGAATTATAGCAAAAGACTTATCCATTTGAAGGCTTCCTCATAGCTTTGCACAAAAAGACTATGATAAAATAATTCCAAACTTAGGAGGGATATCAGTGACCACAATGTCCAAAACCATACTTTTTATAGGTATTTGGGCCAACGTTACCGCTAAGTCTTTTATGAGTCCTAGACATGGTACCCTTTTGGAATCAAAGGTATAAAGGTCATGGTAAGATCGATTATTTTCCAAATTAAGTTGTTCCATAATTAATTTTGGCATAATATTATGTGAGGCTTCAGAATATAACATGCAGATATATAGTAAGGAATCATGTGCTTTAAAAGTAACATAAAAAGGTGGCACTATTTCATCTATCATGTATGAGCTTGGACCAAATACTACTGAGGTTTTTTCATCTTATAGACTAATTACATCCCCTTCAAAATTTTCACTTGAATTTTGAATCCATTTTGTCACTTGATTTTTGTATCCATGGTTCTTATAATGGGATGGGAATCTTGACTCTCTCTAATTACCTTTCAACATTGAAAGTAGTTAAAACAATTTTATCAATTGAAGTGGTATCAATTGGCTGATTTAAAGGTTGAATTGTTGTTGTTTGCGTTTCAACAGATTTTATCTTTGGTTCAATTATAACAATATTTTTAGGAGGCCTTCCAGGCCCTACCCTTGGTCTTAAATCATACTTAATTATTGTTTTTTGGGTTTCAACATATTTCATCTATGGTTCAATTATAATAGGACTTTTAGGATGGCTTCCAAGTCCTGCCCTTGGTCTTAAATCATACCCCCTATTTAGTTATACAATTAAGAATTCAAAGAAAGCTTGATATTTAGACACTTGAGAATTTTATTGATCCTCTTGGGATGTTTGATTTTGAGAAAGAGGGACAATAACATTTTGAACAAATGTATTGTCAATATTTTTGATATCTTCAGTGATCATAAGAGTACTATCATCTGGTTGTTGATCATCAATAAACAAAGGAGGTGGAATTTGTTGATCATTACTAGGTCTTTGAAGAATTTGAAGTACTTGAGGAGTTTTATTAAATTGAGCTTGAGTTTGAGTTTGAGGTCTCGAAACAATTTGTTGAACTGTTCTTGGTTGAGTTTCAATTTTAAAATCCTATTAGAAAGGTTCCTAAGTAATGAAGTTTATCTTCATTATAATTGGAAGAAGAAGAAGCTTCTTTATTAGCTTTCCTTTTCCTCTGAGCCTTTTCAGCTTTGGCTTTAAGCTTAGTTGAACATATCTATTAGATTCAACTTCAATGGCATTAGTTTTCATATCTTCAAAAGCTTTGGAAAACCTAACCTTTGTTGCTGCTATTGGTGGTTTACAATCAACTTGAATTTTATGATAGAATTTTTTAAATATCTTAATGAAGTTAGACATTGATTCACCATAGTTTCTTTTGAGTTCTTCAAATTCTGTCAGAAAATATAGATAGGATCATTTTTAACACCCCATTTATTTTTAAATATGATGGTTAATTCATCCCATATTTGAATAGAGTTTCCCTTAGCTGCCTAAACTAGATCCTAAAATTTCCTTTTAAGGATTGAACAAAAAATCTCATATATACATTTTCATATTGCTAGCAAAGTCTAAGAATGTTTCTAAATGATCTTCAGCAGATAAACCAATTTCCCCATTAAACCCTGGAAGTTGTTTCAAGTATCCATCAGGAAAATTGTTTAGTATGTTTGGAATTTGTAAAGCAACATATCTTGCTTGAACAATACGCTGAAAATCAACCATACCTTGTGATGAAGATGAAGATGAATCTATGGTGGTTGTTGTAGAAGATGATGAGGTAGATTTAGAAGATGATGTTGTAGAAGATGGAGGTGTAAAAGAAGGTGGTGGAAGAAGTAAAGTTGAAGATCTTCTTTAATATTTCAAAGGTGTACAAATGACCAATTTTTGGACCTCTATTTATCCTTATTTAGGTTCAAATAAAGGATTTGATTATAAGGAGAAAATATCTTCTGGTTGAACAGAAGTAGATGGAAAATAATAAGAGGTTGGAGAAATGAAATAAGTAGGTTTGAATTCAGGAAAGTGAAAATCCAATTACTGTTTTGATTTGGGAGATTCATAAGGTACTTTATGTATTTGATATGATTATAATGAATGAACCAAAAGAGAATATTGGAAATCAACTCCTTTACAGATCAATTCATGTATCCTAGGTGGTAGATCTTCTGAATTTAAAGGAATGGGTCCAGATCTAAAAGGATCAGGGACTGAAGTATCCTCCCGCTGAGAAGCAATAGAAGAAGAAGGGGTTTGAAGTCTTCTTCTTGAAGAGGCTTGTCTTACCAATATCTATGGATCTGACAAAGGTAAAACAATCTCAGAATCAGAGTGAGATCCGATATGTATTGAAGGAGCCAGTTTTTGGTTTTGTGAAGTCACCAGGTGAAATATTTTAACCTTAATAGTCCTTTATTCACCCTTAAAGGAATAGCTATATCCTTGCCCAAGGAAGATGGATCAGATTTTGTATCCCTGGAAAAAATGCCAATATGATGTTTCTCCTTCTGAGATAATTCTAGGATAATTAATTATGCCAAAGAATCTAAAATATTTTGTTATTTTAAAATGGGTTTTTGGATGACCAATGTAAAGAGAAAATAACAAGTAGAAGTTTTAAACTTTGATAGTATTAAGTATTAAGAAAAGGGATGTTGCTTTACTTCAAAATAGTGATTTGATTTTTCATATGCGAAGGCAAAAACTGTAAGAAAATATGATCAACTAAATATCCAGATTGAATGTTTAGTTTATCATAAGTATGAAAGGCTCACAAACAATGTTTATAGCTTCACAAAATATATTTAACATTATGAATATTATTGAAAATTAATTGATGTAGAGGGATTTATATAGACAGATAGTCTAATAAATCAATCTTTAAAATGGATTATAACTTCAGAGGATTTAAGATAGACTGAGATACAATTTTCTCTTACCTACTTATCTTCATAAAAATTAAATATATGCAGAAAACAAAATGAAAGAAATACTGGAAAAACTTACAAGGAGACAAACTGATTGAAACAAATCCAGAATCCTTTTATTAATCATCAAGTATCAAAATCTCATACAATTATGCTTTACAAGTGCTCATCCAAGGCTGCAACCCTTAATAACTCGAATGGAGAGTTATTTATACTAATCTATATCTATTAGAAGCATCTAAACAGATTAAAAAAATAGTATCAAATTATACGAATACAAAAACTGTTGAGTTTCTCTGTCATTGTCTTTAAGGAATTGGTTGATGATGTGGCCCCAAAATTTGCTACTTTTCTGGCATGTTGTTCGAGATGAAAGTTACTCGATAGTTTCACATAAGTGATCCCATATTTCTTTACTTGTTATATCCACATTAATTAATCTTCTAAAAACTTCATCTACTTTAGTATATCTCTCAAAAGTAGGCTTATTGATAAAGAGATGTTTGATTTCATGTTTTATTATTAAATCAAACTTTAAATCCTCTAGAAAATATTTTCCTTTCATATGACCTTTAATCCCTACAAATTTGGCTTTTTCAATTGCAATTGTGTAAATATCCTTGCAGTACTCCTCCAAGATAATTAACCTATCATTGGGAGTTACTAATCTTGGAAATCCTCTCTGATTTAGCAGGTTGAACTTGATGTGACATATTTGGACAACAGTTCCCAAAGTTTGGCACTTGGTTTCCAACTGATTCAACATATTCTTCTTCTGCAAAAAATTCTTAATTTCCAGAATGGTTTTTGTTTTGTCTGTGATATTAATTTGTTCTAATTTTGCTCTTCTTTTTGAATTCAACACTTTAATAATATCTGAAGCTTCGACTGGTTTCTGCTTAAGTGTTTCCTTTTCATGCTCAATGACTGCTTTACACTTTTGATTAGTTCTTCCTGTTAAAAAATGATTTGTATAGAGGGCCATACTTCAATCATAGCCTGACTTATTTCAGTCCAGATGCTTTCCTTAGCTTGGGCCAAGGTGTTTGCCATCAATAAATCACTCTCTAACATCCGAAATTTCTATGCTAATATGTGAGATTTGTGCATTTATTCCATGTACAGGGTGTTATTATTTATCTTATGAGCTTCTAGATTTTAGAATTTCTCCAGAATATTTTCATTCTCATGCTTTTTTAGAGTCAAATCCTTCACAATTTTTCTTGGGTCACTTGTTGCTAATGCAGATTCTGCTACTATCAATGAAGAGCTTGTTTTTGTGCCTACAACTACAATATGTACAACAAAAATTGGAATCATGGCCAACTGAGTTGATTGTTCCTTCTCCTTGAGTAAACCTTAAATTTTCTCCTCTATATTCTTGTTCTGAATGTTCTACTGAATGATGATTTTGAGCATTTCCTCTCTATTATGTTCACTTTCCTTTATCTCCTTGCTCTAGGGATCTTCTGTAGAAGGCAATTTCAATTTCTTTTGAAGAACTACAATATCTGCATTCTTCTTCTAAAGGATCTCTTATACTTCTTTAACATCCTTAGGCTCATACCCAATCTTTATATCAATGTCTTATAATGATCTCAACTTATTATCTTTAACTAAAGAGGAAAGTTTATAAATTTTTAATTGTAACTGTACATTTGACAGAGCTGTTCTCAATTTGGAAAATTCCATGGCAATGTTAGTCATGGTAGAGAAAATAATTTCTCTTGACTATCTATTTTTGCATCTCCATCTAGTCAATTGGATGAATCTGATTTGCATAAAATGAGAATATGATTTTCTTGTAATCAGAAGGAGCTTTTGGAAAAGGGAATTGGGCTTGTAGAAAATCCATATGCATCTTTTCCTTTTCACTGTCAAAATTTATCAACATCCTATGTTGTGATGTAGAGGTCTTCTTCCAAAACTAACTATAGACATTGGCCTTCAGAGCTTCATTATTCTTGTTAATCTCTAAGAATTCATAGAAAATGTTTTGATCACCCTGTTCACTGGTTCCAACTGATTGAATAATCTCCATGGGCTCTTGTCAAGCTGAAGAGGATGATGGAATATTAGGAACACTTCCCTTTGTTTTTGTAGAAACTTCCGCATCACCCAAATTAATGATCTCTGGTTAATTTTTTATTTGATCAGTAGAAATGGTGAAATATGTCTTTTTCTTCTTCTGCTAGATAATGAATTCTTTGGCAATGTTTGCAAAAGATGATAGTTCCTCTCTAGGCCTTTTATCCTGCTTAACTTGAGATATAGGAGTTTTCTGAGTGGAGGTAGAAATAATCTTCTCCCCTGCTTCTTGCAATGTGTTTTCTTCCCATAGATCTTGGTTCATGAATTTCTCAATCTCAGGCCTAGGAGTGTCGTTGTAGGGCATTGTCTTCGGATCCACCCTCAAGTTTGAAATAATGTTGAATGGATCATATGAGCAAGTGAAACTTGTCTGAAATTTCATCCTCTTGAGGATTGCATCTGCTTTAATTCCTGCTGACCTGGTTTTGCATGTAAAAGAGCCTACTTTAGTCTTGATCTTAAACTAAAATTTTCTTTTACCTCAGATAAAGTGCAATTCATCCATGTTTACCATTGTTCTAATATATTCCAAAGAGAAAATTATCATTGGAACATATTTGGGCAGCTTGTAAGGTGCCAATTCACAGCCATATACTCTAATCTATGTGTAATTCTGATAAAGATATAAGTCTCCTATTTTAACTTGATCACTTAGATGGAGTATTATTTTTATTTTTGAGTCAATCCTAGGCTCATTATGACTGCTTAAAAGCTGGGAAAATAGATGAATGAAGGAATTAATGAAATATACAAATGAAAACTCAGTTGAAATGGAGCTAACCAATTGAGTCCAAAGAATGACTGATTGGTTAACACCCTGGTCATCTTATTTATGCAATGTAATTAGTAATGAATCCCCCTGCTGAATAAATAAATAAATAAATAAATAAATAAATAAAATGAAAATAAATAAATAAAATAAAATAAAAATAAAAAAACATGTGAACTAGTACAAAAGGGTACTTGAACATGCTTTGAGTTGTAAAATTAATCATCTGTTCATGCATAATATCAACCAAGAACTTGTTGTAATTGTACATGAATGTTGGTCGACTGCCTTCAGAGAAAATGGAAAAAATAACCTAGAATTGACTCATCTACTGTTCAGTCATTTTGATAGTGATTTGAAATGTGTGAACAAAATATTTCTTATACAGACCATAGGGGATTTTACTGGTTATTTCACCTTTACTAGAAAGGATGAAACCAGAAGCTTCTGGCCCTCTTACTGGCTCTGCCTAAAGAAATATAAGGTAAACACTAAATCGATCTGTCAATGAAAGTATTTTTTTATGTTTGTAAAGTATTCATTAACCAAATTTTATGTGTGAATAAACAAGTTCAAGTATTCTTCAATGGAAGTAATGTGGTTTGAAGTGAAACTAATGAGTTTTGATCACTGTATAAGTCTCATTGGAAAAAGTGGACTTATTAAAAATTATTGTTTAATGTAGTAAAATCTGGAATATAGTAGCAAAAATGCACAGCATAACAGTAAGCATTTGTTTAAGCAGTTCACCCCTCTCTTGGGCTACTTATGCTGGGTCCAAAAGCCTCCAAATAGGCTTTTCCCTCTTTCATTAATGCTCAAAATAAGTATTACACTGTGAAGAAAGCCTCAAAAGGCTAAACTAGCAACAAATTTAGAAATAGAGGACTGAAAATAGTAAAAATCGACTATTCATTCACCTCAAATGGATGAGTATAGTCCAATACAGCTGATCTTTCACCAAGCCCTAGTGGCTCCACAAGAAAATTCACTGATAAAATCACTGACAGAGTGCCCTGATGGCTCTGCAACCTATCCCAACAGCTCCAAAATTCTTCAATACCCCAAAATCAAAAAAAAAATCGCTTCAATTGGACTTCCCTAGCCAAAGTTATGACTAATTGAAGTTTGCCCAGTGTCCCCTTGAAAAGCTCCACTAAATGTGGAGAAACTGCCAGATAACCCTAAAAAAATAGGGCTCGGTGCTAAAAATGGCACCTCCGCCGAATCTCTGCCAGTTGTGGGTGCTAAGGAGATAAGGGTCACGGGTCATATGACCGCACCCATCGGAATTTGTTTTATAAACTTGGAGTTATTTATGGGTTTATTAATGTTTTAACCATATGATATAACCATATTCAAATGTCCATTGGGTTTCACATGACCATGACCTTTCAACGTTGCGTCGATTGAAATAATGCCACGGTTCCAGGCCTTGAGGTTACATGCAGGAGGGGTCTGGCCCCCTTTCGGGCCCTGCCCAAAACAACAACAAGACTTAAATATAAGTGGACGCCAATGCTTGTTAAGATCCACAGACGTGACGCAATGGTTGGGCCGCTCAACTCTGTCTGCCCCGACCCGGGGTTGAACCCTGCCGCGAACACAATAAACTTTTAAAACGCAATTTCGTTCCACCTTGGGGCCACGTGGCGGCCTCTGGGCTAGCCACGTGGCGCCCTGTGATTGGCCGCCTGCGGAATATTTCGAAGAATATTCTGTGGAATATTCTTTTTTTAATAATTTTTTTTTTTATAAAGTCAAATTGGCCATTTTTTAATTGAAATTAGCAAACTTCAAAGCTGAATAACTTTCTGATACGGCGTCGGTTTTCAGTGTTGTTCACGTCTACAGGATCTTTTTTCCGAGCTCTTTCCAGTCATTCTAGTTTGGACCAATTCTGAGCAACTAAATTTTTGAGCATTTTTCCACAAAGGACTTGATCTCCTGATCACACTTCTCAAATGGGAAGCTTTTGGACCCCAAAAGCTCTCTGATTACTGAAACTGATGATGTGGAGATTGATTCTCCACTCTTCCACCCTTGAACAACTGAAATCTACCCGATTTCATCAAATGGAGCTTTTGAGAAAATGATAATCTGTCTCTGGAATCAACTGATCGACCATTGCTAAGATTGATGGAGTCATGATGCAAATAATTAAAATTTGCAGAACAGAAATTGTAATATGTAGAAAACAAACCTTTTCTACACTGATCAAACTTCCCAGAAGACTTAAAATAACTTTCACCTTGCAAACTGTTCCCATGGTGAATTCTACCATTCTGAAACCAACTTTTTCCCATGCTGAATTGGGTGTCCTTCTTGCTTGCACTGCTTTGCTTTGACACTTCATTCATTGCATTGGTTGACCCAAAAGGTAATTTGTGCAAAACAACATCATCTTCTTTCAAAGACAAACTGTTATCAAACTGAGACAAATCATTAGCAACATCATACAAAGGCGAATGCTCAAAATTTGGTCGTTTCAACATTAACAAAGTTAGACTTTGACTTGCATTAACCAGTATTTTCAATTGACTTGCATGGAGTAAAGAAGATTCCAGCTTCTTCTTGTGAGCTCTCACAATGTACTCTTTACCATATTTGAACAAGTGATACTTGTTTTCATGGCGATGAAAGATAGCCTTCCTGTCAAATAAATAAGGACTTCCCAAAACAATTCCTAAGATATCAAGCGGCACCACATCAAGTTCCACTGTGTCAATAAAATGTGCAGTTATTGCAAAGCGCAATATGCACTTCCTTGAGACTTGCAAATTGGCATCCTTGCATATCCATCCAAGTGGATAAGGCTTCGGATGTGGAATGGTCTCAAGTTTAAGCTTCTTGACCAAGTCTTCAGATATAAGATTCGCTTGTGACCCACTATCAAATAGTGTGTCAATTTTGGTATGTTTTGAAATTACCCTCACATGGAAGAGATATATCCTCCTCTTTTCTTCATGAGTATATTTGTGACAATTCAAAGAGCTGGAACTGGGAATTGTGTCTTGCACCACTTCTTTCCCCTTAATATTCTTTAAAACCATGGCTATGCTTTTTGTCTCATCTCCTGAGTCTGACCCTAAGTCTTGCTCAACTGTTGCTACAATTTTCTCCTTTTCTTTGGTCTTGTTTTTGTTCTTGTATTTTTCTGGTTTCAGTTCAAGATGAAGCTTCCAATAATGATCTTCATCATGACTTGTCTTTGAATAGTTATTGCAAAAGAACTTTCCTTTTTCTTTTCTTGAATTTGCAATTCTTTTATTTCCTTTGTTTTTGAAATTACTATCCTGATCAAAAATATTCTTTCCTCTAGCTTCTAAATGTGTAGCCTGGACACAGACTTCATTTAAGCTGGTAGGATTGAACATTAGAATAGTATGTTGCAGATAATTGTGCAAACCTCCTATGTATTTCAACAAGGTGTCTTGACTTTGTAAGTCTACTCCAAGTAGAAGTGCTCTCCTTCTAAACTCTTGGGTATAATCTTGCACATTTTGACCCTTAAGTTGCCTAAAATTTTGCCAATTCATAATTGCTTTCTGAATATGAGCAAGAGGATAAAACTGTTTCTTAATAGCAGTAATAAACTCATTCCAAGTTAGAGTTATCTTACCATGCTTTTTAATTTCCTCCCTGGTTTTGGCTTCCCACCAAACCAAAGCTGCTCCATCCATTCTCAAAGAGGCTAATTGGATTTTTGTGTCATCTTCATGCAAATTCTGAATTCTTAGATATAATTCCAGCTATCTAATTCAGTTATCCAATTTTTCTTCATTCACATCACCATTAAACATCGGCAACTCAAACTTTACATCAAGCTTTAACAAAGGATTTTTAAGAGATGTTTTTTTTTGTGTGACTGATTAACAGAAGTTGAAGAGGATGATGTGGAGGAAGAGGATGACGATGGAGATGAAGGATCACCATTTTCTCCATTCAATTTCTTAGACTCATCCTTGTCTTTCTTCCCTCTTGAAGAATCTCCTTCTTCTCTTTGGTTTCTATACCCTTCTCCAGCAATCCTATCATTTCTTTCCTGGTATAAGATCCTAACCATCTTAGTCATGTCCAAGAAATATTTTCTAAAGACTCTTTCTTCTTCGTTGGGAGCCATTTCCTCATGTACTTCTCATTCTCTGGAAGACATATTTGTGGTTGATTCTAAGGCTAATGAGGATGAAATGGAAGGTGGAGATAATGGCACCCTAGCCCTCCTTGGTTGAGGATTATCTTGTTCTCTAACCAATTTACCTTCCCCTCTTTTCAATTTCAGCCTAGTAAGCATCAAATTTTGCAGAACAACACAATCTTCTTGCACAAATTTCACAAAATCTTAAGCAAAACCTAGAGCTCTGATACCAATCTGATCTGAAATGTGTGAACAAAATATTTCTTATACAGAGATAGACAGTAGGGGCTTTTACTGGTTATTTCACCTTTACTAGAAAGGATAAAACCAGAAGCTTCTGGCCCTCTTACTGGCTCTGCCTAAAGAAATATAAGGTAAACACTAAATTGATCTGTCAATGAAAGTATTTGTTTATGTTTGAAAAGTATTCATTAACCAAATTTTATGTGTGAATAAGAAAGTTCACGTATTCTGCAATGGAAGTAATGTGGTTTGAAGTGAAACTAATGAGTTTTGATCACTGTATAAGTCTCATTGGGAAAAGTGGACTTATTAAAAATTATTGTTTAATGTAGTAAAATCTGGAATATAGCAGCAAAAATGCACAACATAACAAGACCTGCTGCAGTTCACCTCGTCACCTCTCAAGGTCCAAAAGCCTCCAGTTAGGCTTTTCCTCTTCATTAGTCGCCGGCCATATTACATTATGGGAGCCTAAAGACACAAAATAGCTGCAAATTCAGAAACAGAGGACTGAAAACAGTAAAAATCAATTATTCATTCACCTCAAATGGATGAGTATAGTCCAATACAACTGATCTTTCACCAAGCCCTGGTGGCTCCACAAGAAAATTCGCTGATAAAATCACTGATAGAGTGCCCTGATGGCTCTGCAACCTATCCCAACAGCTCCAGAATGCTTCAATACCCCAAAATAATAAAAAAATTCGCTTCAATTGGACTTCCCTTGCCAAATTTATGACTAACTGAAGTTTGCCTAGTGTCCCCTTGAAAAGCTCCACTAAATGTGGAGCAACTACCAAATAACCCCGAAAAAATAGGGCTCGGTGCTAAAAATGGCACCTCCACCGAATCTCCGCCAGTCGTGGGTGCTAAGGAGATAAGGGTCACGGGTCATATGACTGCACCCATCGGAATTTGTTTTATAAACTTGGAGTTATTTACGGGTTTATTAATGTTTTAACCATATGATATAACCATATTAAAACGTCCGTCGGGTTTCACATGACCACGTCCTTTCAACGTTGCGCTGATTGAAATAATGCCACGGTTCCGGGCCCTGAGGTTACATGCAGGAGGGGGTTGGCCCTTAGGGGCTGGCCCCCTTTCGGGCCCCGCCCAAACAAACAACAAGATTTAAATATAAGTGGACGCCAGTGCTTGTTAAGATCCATAGGCGTGACCCAACGGTTGGGCCGCCCGACTTTGTCCGCCCCTACCCGGGGTCGAACCCTGTCGCGAACACAATAAACTTTTAAAATGCAATTTCGTTCCACCTTGGGGGCCACGTGGCGGCCTCCGGGCTGGCCACGTGGCGCCTTGTGATTGGCCGCTTGCGGAATATTTCATAGAATATTTTGTAGAATATTCCATAGAATATTCTCAGAATATTCTGTGGAATATTCTTTTTTTAATATATTTTTTTTTATAAAGTCAAATTGGCCATTTTTTAATTGAAATTGGCAAACTTCAAAGCTGAATAACTTTCTCATACGACGTCGGTTTTCAGTGTCGTTCACGTCTACAGGATCATTTTTTTGAGCTCTTTCCAGTCATTCTGGTTTGGACCAATTCTGAGCAACTAAATTTTTGAGCATTTTTCCACAAAGGACTTGATCTCCTGATCAGATAGCCTAACAAATAGGAAATTAAGGAAATAATATTCCTGTTTTCTTCAGGGAACATGGTCGATGGGTAAGGAAGTTTATTCTTTGGAAGCTTGACATCATCTGGAAGAAAGGCTTCAAATATCTGTGCTCTCTGAGGAAAGGTCAATTTGTGATATAAATCCATGAGGGCAGCTTGGGAAAAATGGCTGAGGGAATCACTCTGTGGGATAAGCAACATTTGGTTTATGGTCTTAGGAGTAATATAAATTATAATGTCTCCATTCTGAGCTACTACAGTCCTTTTAAGAGGATCATACCTAGCTTAACACTAGGTGACTAGGTCAAGGAACTCATGGATTTAAGGAAAGGTGAACAAAGGAAATAAAGTCTCCTGGAGCTTGACTTCATCCTGTTTGTCCAAGTATTTATCTTTTAACCAAAGATGCAATCCATAGAGCTAGAATTCGTATTCTGTGTCTATAACCTTCAATAATTGGTTGGCTAATGGGACATGATCGAGATCAACAGGGGCAAACACGTTTGGATTTTCTTCAATGACTATTTTTCGACCCTTTCCATTGGGAACCATCGAAATATAAAGTAAAAGAGAAGGGGCTTTTGTGATAATATGATATTGGAAGAAGGAAATCTCTGCAAGTAATTTCTAGGCCTATAAAAAAATTTGGTTTGACAGTGGTAATGAACAACAACGGAAATTGAAATGTGTCTGGTTGAAAACCTGCAATTTGTACATAACAAAAGAGTGAATGAAAGAATGGCGCAAGGAAGGCTAATGTTTATTTATAGCATGTTTGGATTACCGTTATACGATATGAGTGTTGTAGAACTAGCCGTGGAGGTTTAATGGATAATGGTAATGGAGTGGGTGACAGTGAAAGCTGCACATAATGGTAAAGGAGCTAGCGGAATGGGATGGAAGATTGCAATGGTAAGGGAGTGGGTGTAACGAGATAGTTACAGGTGGGGATAGGTGATTGGGAATCAGGAAATGGTCGTTAGCAAGAATTCAAATAGATTTTGGCGGTAATCAAACAACCGTTGGGAGGAAGGTGGATTTTGGAGGGGTTAGGCGACGATAAGTGGTGTTGAGCAAGGGGTGCAAAATGCTGAGGGAGCGAAACATATAGAAGTGTCCCACCAAAAGGAAACAAATTTTTGGACCCCCCCTACCGTTAATGAGAAACATAGAAAGGGAATACGAAATTCCTTCCCCGCCGTTGATCTGTGTGGGGAAGAGATCCATCGTTGATATTTTCTCTGATATTAATACAAAACGAAAAAAAATTATCGTGTTGCGGATTTAGAATAAAATAAATATGCACTTTATTACAATAATAATTAACCGATTAATGAAGCGATTAACACTAATAAAACTTAATTTAAATGTTAATCTTATTTTTGGCACATTTGAACAAGCTGCCATTAATTTTCCTAAGTCTAATGTTCAACTGAGTTTAAACATTTTGGTGAAATTTTATTTCCTACTGTAAAATTCATAAATTTAAATATTTTTAATCATGTTTAAGTAGTATGATAAAAAACAAATTATTTTGGGTTGTGACATGCTAACAAACTGCACACAACTTATTTATTTTTTATTTGAAACTAAGTAATCTTATTTATGTTATTGGTCTATCTTTGCCTAGAATTTTCAAATATTTTTTCCTTCATTTTCTAAAGCATCTAATCCTATCATTTTTTGATATGATTATTTTATTTTGACATGAGTCCTAACATTTTTTTTTATTTTTGATATATTCATATCCAAACCTAACGTTTTTTCATTTTTTCATTTTCTTCTACCATTTCTAACTTATCAAAATAAGAAATGTTACAACAGATGGTTTGAAGAATGAAATGGACGTTAAGATGGATGGCATGGAAGCTAGATCAATGGTATAGAAGAAAAACTGAAGGGAAACATGGAAGACATGAAGAATGATCTAAAAGCGGACATGGAAGGTTTTCAAAAGTTGCTTAAAGAAATGATTCCTAATGGAGAAAAGGTAGTAGAGGAAACTCATGATGATAACAAAATAAATGTTAATCATGATTTCATAGACTCTAATTTTAGATTGAAGACCCACCATATTCCAAATATTGATATGAGGAAGTTTGATGGCAAGGATCCCATAACATGGATACTATAGATGGAGCAATACTTTGATCTCCATAATGTGCAAAACATGCAAAAGGTACACATTACAACTTTATATTTAGAACCCAATACATTTGTATGGTATCGACGACTTTGCTATCGTAAAAAAATTGTCACGTGGTCAATTTTTACAGAGTAAATTATAACACATTATGAGGAGACAAAGAGCAACACCTTATTTATCCAATTGATAAATCTCAAAAAAAAGGGTTCAATGGTGGATCACATTGAGGACTTCCAAAAATTTAATATATGGGTAGAGGATATTCCAAAGGAGCACATGATTGATGTCTTCATAGGGACTTTAAAGGATAACATCCAACATGAGGTTCACCTTTGGGAACCTGATTCATTAGAGAAGGCATTGAGGTTGGAAAGAAAAATTGAAAGAAAAATTATGGTGACAAGGAAGCCTACCACTCACAACTATAAAGATGGAAATGTTGCTACACCTAGACTTCCACAACCTACAATTAACACCACAAAAATTGGAAGAAAAAAGAGAAAAAGGGATTTTCTATAGTTGTGATAGCAAATACACTGAAGATCATAAGTGTGATGAGAATAAATTATTTTACATATATTGTGAAGAGGAGGAAGAAAAGTAACAAGAAACTTCAAAGAGGAGGATATACACTAGGAACAAACAATAGAGGAAGAATAAATGAATCCGGACATACCCTGTAATGTATTGGCATGAATTACCACTCCTAAAAATCTCAAGATAGAAGGACATATGAAGAAGAGAAATGTAATAGTGTTGATTGATTTGGGTAGTACCCATAATCTTATTCATTGTAAGGTAGCCAAGGAATTGAATTGATTCCTATACCCAACACCAAAGTTTCAAGTGATGGTTTCAAATGGAGGAACTATAAATAACTCTGGAAATTTCCATAATATCAAGATAACCATTGGAGAATATGTATTGAATATTCCTATTCTCTCCATTCCAATGGGTGGTGTTGATATTGTACTATGAGTACAATGCTTACAATATTTGGGGATGGTAGCTTTTAATTTTCAAGAATGTTTCTTGAAATTATTTTCAGAAGGAGAGGAAGTTGAATTATGAGGTATTGCAAGGAATCTGCGAAATATAATCAACTCTAATTTCATGAAAAAGCTTCTCAAGAAAGAACGACGAGCCGTAATTTCACAGTTATGCTCACTAGAGGTTCAAACATCAAATTCATCTATTTCTCCTGATCTGCAAAAAGTATTGGAAAATCATTCCAAGGTGTATGAGACTTCCAAAGGAATCCCACCTATTCGTGATCATGATCATGCTATTATTTTGATTCCAGGACATGTTCCTCCAAACATCTATCCTTACATATATCCTTATGCGTAAAAGAGTGAGATTGAATGTATGGTTGCAGAAATGCTAGAGGCTAGTATAATTCAACCTAGTCAAAGTTCTTTCTCTGCTCTAGTAGTACTAGTGCACAAGAAGTATGGATCATGGCATATGTGTCTAGATTATAGGGAGCTCAACAAGATCACTATTAAAGATAAATTTCCCATCCCCGTCATTGGTAAATTATTGGATGAATTACATGGAGAAATTTATTTCACCAAGTTGGATCTTCATTCTAGATATCATTGAATTAGAATGAAGACTAAAGACATTTCAAAAATAACATATAGAACTCATGAGGGTCGTTATGAATTTTTGTTCATGCCTTTTGGACTTACTAATGTGCCTTCCACATTTCAAAGTTTTATGAATTCCATTTTCAAACCCTTCCTTAGAAAAATTTTGTTAGTATTTTTTGATGATATACTAATCTATAACAAGTCTTGGAAGGATAATGTTCAACGTGTTGACAAGGTGCTCAAAATATTGGAAGAGAAACAATTATATGCAAAAACCTCCAATTTTTTATTTGGAGTACAGGAGGTGGAATTTTTGGGTCATACTGTATCTCAAGAGGGTGTTAA
The DNA here is from genome assembly GCA_034641835.2 of Pinus albicaulis. Lineage (NCBI taxonomy): Eukaryota > Viridiplantae > Streptophyta > Pinopsida > Pinales > Pinaceae > Pinus > Pinus albicaulis. The sequence goes on along the minus strand of CM076584.1, from coordinate 571,903,142 downwards.
GGTATACCCTAACAAAATTAAATCCATTAAGGAATGGAAAATCCCCACCGCCATAAAGCATCTTCGAGGATTTCTGGGGTTATCATGCTATTATCGCAAATTTGATAAAAATTATGGGAGAATATCAGTACCTCTAACATCATTATTGAATAAATATGCATTTTCTTGGACTCCAGAAGCAACTAAGGTCTTTGAACATCTTAAAGAGGAAATGTGCCAAGTACTAGTATTAGCTACGCTAGACTTCACAAATTTTTTTATTGTGGAATGTGATGCCTCATGAAATAGAATTGGTGTGGTTTTAATGCAATAAGGAAGATCCATTTCTTTTGAAAGCCATCCAATCAAAGGAAAGTATTTACAGAAACCTATTTATGAGAAGGAAATATTGGCAATACTACATGCACGAAAACAATGACCACCTTACCTAATGGGAAGACACTTCAAGGTAAAAAAATATCATGATAGTCTTAAATACTTTTCGAAAAAAATATTATCTTTAGAATAACAACAAAAATGGGTCACAAAGATGTTGGGTTATGACTTTGAAAACATATACAAAAAAGGGAAGCAAAATGTTGTTGCAGATGCACTCTCAAGAAAGGATGAGGATGTGGAAGCATTGCTTTGTGACATTTCTATTATCCAACCTGAGTGGATAACTTAAGTAAGGGATGAATGGAAGAATGGTGGAGAGGTATGGACACTCATTCAAAATTCGCAGCAATATCCTAGTCCATATGAAACATTTAGCTGGAAAAATGATTCATTATGGTACAAAATATTGCTTATATCTTTGTAAGAATTCCAAACTCAAGCAAATTATTCTTTTGGAATTGCACACCTCTCCCTTAGGAGGGCACTCAATATTTTTAAAAACTTACCACAGGTTCAAGAAGGAATTTTTTTTGGGATGGCCTTAAATCTGATATTCAAAATTTTGTGGTAGAATGTCTGGTTTTCCAACAAAATAAAGTTGATTCAATTAAGACCCCAGGTCTGTTACAACATTTATCCATTCCAAGTTAACGTTGGGAGGAGGTTTCAATGGATTTTATCACAGGCTTACCCAAGTTTGAAGGAAATACTATCATCATGGTGGTAGTTGACAGACTTACCAAGTATGCACATTTTTGTACATTATCTCATCCATTTAAAGCCAGTACAATTGCCACTACATTTATGGAAACAATTCAAAAGCTACAAGGAAACCCAAAGATAATTGTAAGCGACAGAGATCCCATTTTTACAGGAAATTTTTGGACGGAATTTTTTTCTTGTTTGGGTACTCAATTAGCTCAAAGCTCATCATATCATCCTCAATCTGATGGGAAAACAAAGATATTGAACAAATTTTTGGAAGGATATCTTCTTTGTTTTGTATATGATAAACAGACACAATGGGTCAAGTGGTTACCTCTGGTTGTTAGTACTCGAAGAAAAGGACCCGCACGATGATTTGGTTGTTGGAGTGCCCAAGGTTTAAATTGAGAAATTTTTCGGTTTTGGTTCTGAAATAAGACTGAATTCTATCAAGACTAGTTTGATACAACAAAAAATATCCTATGACCACCAAAACCACTAATGGGATGCCACTGGTAAATTTTTTGTATATGTATTGTAAGTCACATGGTTCACGTTTTAGTTTTCATTTATAAATGATTAAAAAATGGTTACTTGTTGTTAGATTAAGGGTTCCTTAAGCAGGTTTAGAGTGTTCTGCGCAACCAACAAAACCCGCCAACTAATAACCCTTTCAGCAGTGATCTGCTTACACAGACCAAAGTCTCACCCAAAGCAATATGGGGGGGTGTTGGAACCAGGTTTCCACATCCTGAGGGAGAACTATGCTTTGGATCTAACCCTTCCTATATGATCTAACTACTATTATTTTGAGCAAGTTATCTTTAGCTCAATTCAAATCTATATTTAAGAAAAACAAAAACAAACTTGCGCAATCACAGAGATCTACTTTATCTAGTTATTACCTCACAAAAACCATTAAACAAAAACATGTACATATATTTCACAATTATATAGTCAATTCATATAGATACACATCAAGAAGGTAAACCACATCAGATCTATAAGAAAATCAATACATCAACACATAAACATCAATTATCCAAGTAAAACAGTATTTTCACCAAAAAATATCTTTATTAACAAATCTTGAATGGTTACAATTCAGTCTCTTGCGCAAACAGTTGTAGAGTCCTCACACACATCCCAAGACTTAGGTCTCCTTGCATACAGTTGAAAAAGCCTATCTCTACTCAGAATTAACCCAAAAAATTTTCCAAATCATAAAAATAGATCATTCATTCATCAAGTTTCAAGTATGATTTGACTTGACTCAAAATTCCTATTTATATAATTCAAATGCATAAAAACCATGGGCTCAAACTGTGGTTTGAGCCCCCTGTTTTACCCTTTAACCCTTTACAAAATGAAGGATATTTGACCTACCCCAAAGCCCCTTGACCTACATGATGTGCTTTAACAAAATAGACAAAATAGACTCAACTTTGTCCCTAGGGGACCCTAGCCCAACAGGATCCCAACACAAACCCATGACTCATCCTTGGGTCACTCAGGTCTCGATTCCTGCATATTGGCCTTGAGCACGTAGATAGCGGCCTATAGCGGTTGGATGGTCCTAGTGCTCTTTGCTGCAATGTTCTATGCTTCTCCAACCAACTTCTCTATGGTAGGTCCTTCTGTTCCTAAGATGATGCTCCACTAAGTCTTTGTGAGCCCCTTGAGTGCACTATCGATGGTCTATGAAAGTTGGAGTGCTTCCTCAGCCCGAGGTTGTATTCAAGTTTCTAGCAACTGTTCCTATCGGCATAGCGCATCTATATCTGTTTGAATGGAATGGACTTCCCACAAGCGAGATAATCCTTGGGCCGGTACTAGGGTCGGCGCAATGACCCGGATGTCATTGAATTTCTTCCCCTTAGCTCATAAGTTCATCCTCAACTGCTGAACCATGGTGTCATCCTAGACAGAGGTCCACTTTCCCATGGCATCCTCAAATTTATTTCTACATGCCTTCACAATGACAGTGATTCTTGCAGTATCCTCCTGAAAGATAGCGACATGTTGTGCTCTGACTTCAAGTAGTGCCTCTAGTTGCAATTTTGTCTGCACATCTGCAATTTTGTGCTCCAACTTGACACTCACAGTAGCTATCTTTGACTTTGAGGCTTTAATCATGGCTATAAGAATTTCCAGCTTTGTAGTGGTCGCTGCAGTGGTGGGTATTGTAAAATTAGGAATTTCGGAGCACCATCGATGTATAAGGGAATCTAATTATGTGCGTTGACGTTCTGCAGTGTTCCTAGCTTCTTCAACCAACTTTTTCCCCTTAATTAATGTGTCATCCTGATTTTGGGATTCAAAGGTGGCCAATGACACCCCATATTCCATGTAATGCATCTCATCGGTGATCATTGTGTGTATGGAGTGTAACTTGCTACTGGAAAATACAACCAAGTCAACTCCAATCTTGGGCCACGCACGAATGCTTGCACACAGCCCTGGATGATAAAGGTGGATTGTTGTGCCCAGAACCTAAATTACTTGTCTTTATGAAGTGGATGGGTAGCTGATGGTCAATGCGCTCTCTTGTCTCGTGCTCACTTGATGCACGCTCGGTTGTATCTCATTCACTTGCATTATCAACTGCAACAAAACCATTTTTTGGATTAAGGGGTCCTAACCGAGGTTTAGAGTGTTCTGCACAACCAATAAAACCCTCCAACTACTGGCCCTTTTGGCAGTGATCCCCTTGCACAAATCAAAGTCTCACCCAAAGCAGTATGGGGGGGTATTAGAACTAGGTTTCCACACCCTAAGGGAGAAATATGTTTTAGATCTAACTAATATTGTTTTGCGCAAGTTCCCTTTATCCCAATTTAGATCTATCTTTAACAAAAACAGAAATAGACTTGTGCAATCATAGAGATCTACTTTATCCAGATAATACCTCATAGAAACCCTTAAACAAAAACAGATACAGATCTTGCACAATTATATAATCAATTCAGATAAATACACATCAAGAAAGTAAACTGTAACATATCTATAAGAAAATCAATACATCAACACATAAGCATCAATTATGTAAGTAAAACAATATTTTCACCAAAACTTCTCTTTATTATAAAATATTCAATGGTTACAATTCAGTCTCTTGCGCACACAGCCGCAGAGTCCTCGCACACACCCCAAGACTTAGGTATTTGTGCACACAGTCGTAGGAGCCTATCTCTACTCAGACTTATCCCAAAAACTTGCCCAAATCACAGAAATAGATCATTCATTCATCAATTTTCAAGTATGATTCGACTTGACTCAACATGCTTGTTTATATAATTCAAATGCACAAAATCCATGGGCTCAAACCGTGGTTTGGGCCCCATGTTTTATCCTTTAACCCTTTACAAAAAGAAGGAGCTTTGACCCACCCCAAAGCCACTTGACCTGCGTGTTACGCTTTTACAAAATTGACAAAATTGACTCAACTTTGACCCTAGGGGACCTTATGCCAACAGTTGTAATAAAGGTGGAGGATTTTAGGAGGTCAAGTCCTACAAAGAAAAATATTCCAATACTAACGGCATGTGGCATTCATTAAGGAATTACAGAGGAAATGAAATGAATTGGAAAGACGCAGAGTGTAAGAGCCTCAAATTATGTTGGAAAGGATTTTTAGGCCTTAAATATGTTAAGGAGAAAATCACTCTAAAGCCTACTAGTGTCGATGGTTCTATATCACTTTCGTGATTACCAAATTTTTCCAAAATAACCTCTCCACTTTTGGATTTTTATGGAGGCAAGAGAATTGATTGAAAATAGCGAGTTGAGTCTGAGCATAGCCCCTCCTTACCTAGATCCTTCACTACCTCACAACATTCTCAACCTTCATGAGAGTATATGAACAATGATGTTTCAAAGGTTTATTAGGAGACAAATTCCTTGCAAGTGTGGATGAAATAAATCATTTCACTCGTAAATGGAAGGCATCAAGGTAGGACTCAGGAATCTCTTGCTGTTCTCAATTCAAATTAAGATTGTATCGAGTAGTTCAGATGCTGGATTTGGTGAAATATCAATGACATTGCATAGTATGCGTATTTCCATCTTCCATTTCACACTAAAGCCTTTAAGAATGATGAGAAGGTTAGTGATTATGTATATAGTGGGGGACTATAATTTCACTAATGTTAGTTTTATGTGTGAAAATTTATGAATTCTCTAAACATAAATCCTATTGCAGTAAATCTGATTTACTTCTCCTAATTATTTAATTAACTTAACAAGTTATTTTCTGAATAATTCATGAAAAAATTGAAGTAAATACACTAAAACCTACAAAATTATACAGATCAAGTATTGAAGCATAAGAAACCATGCAGACAAAGGACACACAAATGTTTTGGACAAATGTCCCCGAAAAAAACAGATGTGGGAAAACCAGTGCAACATCTCTTGAGGGTTTTATTATTAAGCATATTTCTAATTAAAAACTAAGGTGCCAATGTGGCTCACCCAACAGATAAATCCTCGACCGAAGTACCTCTATCCAGAGATAGATATTATGGCTGGTCCAGCATCTGGATGAAGAAACCCCATAGGTGACTACGCAACCTCCAAGTGTTGTTGAGCGATGGCTACAACAAGATGGACTATGTCACCCTCTCTTTGAGCCTTCCCAGCTCAGAAATAAAAAATTTGGATGGTTGTTCGATCTACCCCACAAAAACCCTAGCACAACTCTCTGACTGACTGTGTCACCCTTTATTACTCTGCATCCCCTCTACGTGAGCCCTACTAGCTCTGCGCCACCCCTCCTAGGCATGTGTTTCCTCTCTGGTGTTGATCTGCCTCTTTGCTATTGTATTCTCAACCTTGGATGAAAAATATTGTTGCCAAATTGTCTCTCACTGCATTTCCATCTCACTCTGAAATTCTCAGCAAACTGTGCCCCAGAATTTCGACTTAGCTCAAGTGTTGCTACTTTGTGTGTGTTCTCCTACTGACCCCAAGCCTTCCTTTAATACTTTTCTAGTTGAAAAATAAATGGCCATGACCTAATCTATAATCGACTTATAATATTTAAAAATACTTGATCCTCGTCACTTAGAAAATTCTCACCCACATGTTTAAATTAACGTACTTTAATTATTTAATTTCCCTAAGTTAGACTTAGGGTCTCCATTAAAATAATTAATTGTTTGAATAACTTAAGCTCCAGGTGGAATTTCTCCAAACTATTTCTGGGTATTGGATATCTCATGTGTTTTAGCCCCTCCACAAATTTTTGGAGCTAGAAAACATCCGATGCTACCCAAAAATCAACACTCCCTCTTAGCGAGGAGTGTGCTTTATCAACACTTCAATGTAAAGCATCACCGTAATACATGACATTGGTCCTCTGCGATGTTGATGCTTGGCTGCTGCCCCTCATCCATTGCATTGCTACATTCTATAACACTGCCCATGTCACTGCCACTGGCATTGCCTCATCTGTACTGCAACTCCCTCTCAAATTTTGCATCATGTTGTTTATAGCACTGCCACTACTAACTGCTGCAATGCAACTCAGTTTCTAAGAGATAAGAAATTAAATATATCACCCAAATAATTGACATACAATTCATTTTGAGTGCACCTCGATACTGAAATACCATCTGCTGCTAATATGTGTTGGCCCTCTTAGAGATCTGCGTTGTTGTTGCTCTTTAATCCCTCTACGTTGTTGAAGTCCATCAACCTTTGCGTTGTTGCTACGCTTCTATTGCCTCTGCTCTTCACTACTCAAGAATTTGGAATCCTAGCTATGCCAATGCTTCTCCATCATCCTTCGCGTCAAATGATGCCATTAATCCTACTACTATCATTAAGGGCTCTTGTAGCTCATATGTGATCCGAGATTTTGGGCACCTCAAGGATCCTTCACCCTTTCACTGTAATTTTTTGAACTACAAATCAATGTTGCCCCAAATCTTCTCCCGAGGCACATGGAAAATCATGGCCACATCATCGACATATCCATCATCATCCTTAGCTATGGTAGCCTTTGAATCAGACTTGGCTTCACCCTTCTTCTTCAGAGGGCATTGTGTAGAAAAATGTTCTAGTTCACCACACCTGAAGCACTTGACCTTTGAGAGGTATTTCTTCTTCTTCCTATGCTACCCATGTTTTCCCTTAGATGTCAGAGCCGCATCTTCCTCCTCCTCCTTCTTGATATAGATCCCTCTGCTTCTCATGCCCACCTTGGTCATTCTCCTGATCTCTTCTTGTTGAAGAGCTGCCCACATGTTTTCCCAACTTGGAAGCGTTGTTATGCCCAAAATGCCTTGGAAAAATTTCTCCCAATCATAAAAAATGCATTCAGAGCAGTCCTCACCATGATACCTTCAACAAGTGTGACCCTCATGGCAACCAGCTGATCACGGATCACCTTCAATCTAATGAGGAAGAGGTCGATCTCTTCTCCCTTCAACATCTTGAATAGTTGAAGTTGATTATCCAAAATAATTCTCCTCTAAACAGAAGTCCCCTGATACCATGTGGTCAAATAATTCCACATCTCATGTGTTTTTTCCTTCTAATAAATGTGTGGGGCCACATGATCCTTGACTCCATCCATGATCAAGCGCTTAGCCTTCGCTTGAGTTTCTTCATAATTCTTCAACATATCAGTGTCAACAGGAAAAACAACTACTCTCTTGATGATATTATTGATACAATGCTCATCTAGAACTGATAGTATTTTGTCAATATCTGCTCAAATTAAGATGTCAAACTAGTTCTCTCCTCCTTTTTTTGTTGCTTCCCCAGAAAAATCGAATCTGAGTTTCTTGGCGCTAGAAAATCTCTATGGAACCCACTTCCTTTGAAAAATTATTTCCCTCTCAGAAATCCTCAACCAACTAATGTCAAATCATCCCTCTTTGATCACTCTTTACTGCTGATCATCATTGGATCTAGACTCCTTGGCAAGAAGTCTTTTGAGGATTGAACCTCAGGCTAAGAGAGGCAATCCCGAGGTAACCTCAAACCACGCTTAGCCAAATAGCTAGCCCTACTAGGCCAGGAGAGGGCTCTCTCCGTATAGAACACAGTCAATATGACTGAGGAAATAATATTTTAGGCTAGGTATAGTAGCTCAAGGTTTTTATTTTGATTTTGTAGGGTTTGCTGGATCAGGAGGAGTTAAACAGCTAGGGCAAGGAAATTAGGTCAAAATTTGCAGAGGTTCTAAGGGGCAAGGTAGGTAGGGGGCTTGAGATGAAAATATTATTATATTGAGGTGAAGATAATGGTGAGGAGTTAGGAAGATCATATAAGATTAATTCTCCCTAAACTGAATAAATCAAACAAATTATGCTAAATTTCCCAAAACAGAGCATGAAACATGAATTCTGCCTTTCAACTTGAAATTAAGCATATCATATACATGAAAATGATTTATGAGCTTACAATACATTCATACAAATGATAAAAAAGAAGAAACTATGTCAAACACTACATACCACATGGATCCCAAAGAAATAGCTGCAAATTTCTATTAATGTCCAAGCCAAACTGGTACAAAAATGTCTCTTGAGATGCCAAAGCTCCAAGTGAGTCCAACCATTATAATGATTGAGTGAATACATCAAATATACCTCAAAACCACTCTCCCTAGCCTCAGGGAGTCGAATCCATGAGATATGGATTAGTTTCACCTACTCCCAAACAAGAATCTGAAGACTAGGAAAACTCAACAATTTTCCTCTAAAAGAGAGGAAACAGATTCATTTGACCTCTAGATAAAAGTCAAAACATGACATTTAAATTCACCATGACCATTTATATTAGTAATTTTCTCATTTTCCCAAGTAAAAATTCAAAAATTCAAAATTTTGCTGAAGATGATGAAAACTGCATTTTCCTGGTAAATGCGCAACGCCATGACAAAAAAATATCCTGTCTTGCAGACAACTTTTGGAGGTCATTCTGATGTCCAAAGCAGCTCCATGGTAGCTCATTGGAAATACCTCTGAGTCTAGTTTCCAAATATGCCTCCATTTTACGAAATGGTGTCCATCTTCCCTGTCAAAAACCTGTTCTCCCAAGACTAGTAAATGTGCAGTGCCAAGGCAAAAACAAGGGCAGAAACATGTTTTTTTGGTGGTTTTTTTGCCTTTTTGAGGAACCAGTTCTCCTCAAAATCTTCTGAAACTTGCTGGAGTTAATTTCCTCATCATTTGGAACATGATGGTGGTAGTAATTTTTCAATTGGATGCCCCAAAAAAGAGCGCAGCGCTAGTGGCACTGCGCGTTTAGCAGAATTTCTGTTTGTCAAAATTGCCCAAAAACCAAAATTTGCACTAAAGTGCCAAATATGCCAAAATTTGTCCAAAATTGTGAGGTTACTTGCTGATAAATGGCTGGAGGCATGAAGAGACACCTCAGTGAGTATGTCTAACCTCTCCTTCTCCTTTTTCTCAGTCAAGGCTTGAATCTTTGCATGGGCTCATTTGAGTTTGGCCCTTGCAATTTTGTTCCTAATGGAATAATGCTTTGCCATCTTTCTCTAAATGTCACTGTCTTTTTGAGCCTTGACCAAGAGCTGCTCCAAGTGTTGTTTGACCCTCTCAAACCATGCTTCTTTGCCTTTAAGAATTAAATTGGCGATTTTGTCCTCATTTTCCTCACCTAGGTAAATCAACTGAAATTAATTCTCTGTCTCATGTTTTCCCTCCTCATCATCAATGTTTGGCTCTATTACCTTTTCCTTACCTTTGTCCAAGTGAAGCAAACACGTGCCTATGACCTCTCTGATAGGTATGTACCAATGTGCCCAAATCAGCCCTCTTAGGGTTGTTAATTTCACCTCTGCTAGGTTTCCATGATGTATTTGGTGTCAAAACCCTAGGGAGAGGATGAATGAAATGAAGGAGTGTGAAGTGAATGGAGGTGTGGGGAAATGAAGGAAATGGGAATATATAAGGTAGCCTAGGCTAGTGAAAACCCTAGGGTAAATGGAATGAGATGAAGGGAGAAGGAGATGATATGGATAGCTTAGATGAATGAAGGGAATGAGTGTAAATAGAAAACCTAGGTCAATGAAAACCCTATGGATTAACCATTCTCATGAATGATATCAGTTTAGGGAGGTGAACATGGATATGGTGTATGAAAAATGAAAATGAACTGAAACTAAGGGTTTCATAAGGAATAAACACTTCAAATTTGTAATAGACACCAAATATCTTAGAGGAAAGATAAATTAGAGTGAAATTATTGTTTTAAATCCTTTTGAAGAAAGTGGGAGGAGATTTGAGCTTGTTGGAGGTGGTGAAACTCTTCAAAACCTTCCCTGTGTAAACGTGCAACACCAAGTTAAACGCGGAGCGCCAAGGCAGCACCGTTTTGTAGACAACATTTGGAGGCCTTCCTGGTGTCCAAATTGGGCCTAGGATATATTTTTTGAAATATTATCCTATATTCTTTCCAAATATACCTTTGGTTTTCTATTTGGAGTGCATTTTCCTTCTCAAAAGTTGATTTTACCAAGACTTTTCAAAAAGTGTTGAATGAGGGTGCAAAAATGCAAAGTGCTGGTACATGAAACTTTTGAAGGCCTTCCTCAACTCCAAATTGATCTCATGATAGCTTATTGGAAATATATCTCGGTATAGTTATCATTTGACTCATCAAGAAAGTCATTTGGACACTCCCTCTAGGATAAAACGTGACGTTTCCAAGGTCACTCCAGAAATGCAGCAAACCTCGTGTAGCACATGTATTTTTAATATTTCTCAAAAACCATGATAATTGTGTAAAAAAGGAAGGATTTTTTTCTTCCTTGGCCTATTATGAACAAAAAACTCTCTCACTTTTGTCAAATTCATCTCTGTTTGGTCAGAATCATAGTTTGAAGCGAAACTGGCGTTGTGTGTGGAAAATGATTTGTCCCTTAGAATGATTTCCAGAAAAATGATGGAGGCATGATGTTTATGAGTTCGGATGGATTCATAATTGCTAAAATTACCTCCCTTATTCCTCCTCTAATCATCCATATCGAACCCTACCTCAGTAGGAAAGGAAATTAGGGTTTGGTATAAGCAAAACAGTGGATTTTAGGACTGCCTTGTAGAGGGAGGGAAATGAAGGGGTTAGGGGCTATATAAATTCTTGGGGAAATTTTGGGGGATAGGGATAGATGTTAGATTGTGGGGGAAATTTTAATTTCAAGGATTGAGTAAGGGGAACGGGTCCAGAAGGGAAAACCACATGTCTAGTCTCGAAAAGTGTCAAATTGTAGCAATAGGCTAGGGTTTGTAGAAAAATGATGATTTTGAGGGACAGGAGTGATGGGAAGTGTTTAGGAAGGTATATTAATGATAGTGGAAAGTGTAAGAGCATCGGGATACAATTCTTGTTGATTATTTAACCATGGAAGTCATGAGACCAAGAAAAATGCCCTCAAAACCCTAGGAGAGCGAAATGAGCTTTCCAAGCAAAATTGAGAGAAAAATATGGTAAACACAAAGCCACTTACTTGGAAATGATAGTTTAGAACCTGAAATTTTTGAATACATTTGACTATTACTACTCCTTAAAAATATGAATTTGATGGTGAAATGACCAATTTTCATGATTTTGACCCTATGACCTAATGGGATTGTTTTTTGACCTAACTTTTGAATGAGACTTTGACCTTTGACTTTAAAGACTTCCAAGTGAACAGAGAATTTCCATACGTGTTATTATGCTCAAGGAGACATGATAATGAGTCAGCTAATATGATATTCTGAGGGATATGGAAGCTTATTTGACCAGGACAACCACCAGTGGAACAATTTTATATCATGACCTAATGAAATGATGAAAAAATTATTCAGAATGGGACATCTAAGATGCACATGAAAATATGTTTTGATACTTGGTGGAAGTATGCAAATACTGACACTAAAATTGGCTCTAGTTGGGGATGGCAGCTCCTTGGAGGTTCCAAGAACACTGTAGACCAAGTGCCTATTTCATTGGGCAATGGAGTCAATAGCTAAAAACCAAACTGAAAACTAAAAGAAACTTGACACAATAAACTGACTCAAAACCGACTCAAGATTGACTAAAAAAATAACTTGAAAATTGAAATCCCTCCTTATTGATGGCAGTACATCACCAAGACTTGAGGGCTTCAAATCCTAATGACAACCATCGGCCTACTGAAGACATATATGCAATCATGTGAAGTGATCCTTCTAGTGTAACCAATCCAACAGATGGTTATTTGCTTGAATTCTGCTCTCACTTTCCTCAAGCAGGCAGAATGACGTACATGTAGGGAAATCACAATAAAAACTGAAACCAAGACTTATGTTGACAAATGAGACAAAATTCGTCTTCTCCAGTGCTTGCAAAAGACTATCGAAGGGATCTTAAAAATCAAGAAAAATTACCTCTTGCTGATCTAGAATAAACAAGGTAGATTTTTCTCTTGAATCTGATCTCTCTTCATAATGTACCTCAACAAGAGAGTGCTCCTGGTCTTCAAAAAATTTTGAACAAGTAGGTGAGAATATTTCTTCTTGAAAAAACAATTCAAAGCATGAGACATGGGAAGAAAAATTTGAATGACAGTCCTCAATGCTTTGGTCCTCTGCAATTTGAATATATTGTTGATCATCTTCATATGACATGGCAACCAGATTGTCATGTTTTTTATCACACTCATCACTCATAAGAGGGAAAACTTCAGATTGTTCTTGAAACCCAAAAATGAAATTTCTATCATATACCACATATTCATCCAAAGAACATTTTTCACTTACTTGAACAAAGATCTCATCTAGTTTTTCATAAAGGGAATGGATTACCTCCTCATGAAGACTTTGTTCCGATGGGATGAGAACACTTAGGTCTATAACTATGTTTTCTTCATTCTAAGTGACCTCAACAATAGAGATCTCCTTCATGGGATCCGAAACAACATACTTTTCATCATCACAATTTGAATCTAGATTTGGATAAGCCAGCTTGACTTTACCACAATCTGAGATTGGAACCTCATTTTCCTACATACCATCTTTTGCTGCAATCAGATTTGAAATAAGACCTTTTCTTCCATCATTTTCAACTATACAAAGATCTTCAACCTGCTGCAAAATTTCCTGAGCATCTTGATAAGTATCCTCTAAGATTTATTTATGCTGCTGAAATGGATTTTCATACAGGGCTTCCATGATCTCATCGTCCATGAATTCATCATCTCCATAAAAATTCACAAGATTTTCAATAAAACTATCAACATTTTTACAATAGTTATGAACTAATACTAAGGATGGAAAATATTCTTTATACCTTTCAAAGGATATGGTATGAAAATCCTTTAAACAGTAAATACAAGAAGGCCGCAAAATTTCATACCAAGATCGAGCTTCATCTTCCAGAGTGGCCATGAATATCTTCATCAAGCAGTCTTCAGGAAAATCAATCTTTAATCTACACACATTCATTTGAAATCTCACCAGATGAAGAGCAACATCATTACCTTTCACATTTTTAAACATAGGAAAATTCCTTTGTCAATCTACCTTAGGAATTTTATTTTGGAAACCTGGAATGTGATCTCAACTCATGGGAGCATACCTTCTGGCAACAGTTTCCATCTTGAAAAATCTAGAAGCTACTGATCTTCATGCAGTGGAGTCACCATAAGGTGTTCATTTTTTGGATCTTTCAGTGACTGGAGTCGCCAGGTTGTGGTTCAGCATTCATATGCATCTTATCGCTCTCCACCATCAACAATTGAATCTAAAATTTGATGATATTTCCCAGGGAAGATCTGATATTACTTTTTCTTCCCCAGTATGGTCGCCAAAATGTTATCACTCGGATTGAAACTTAGGCTGAGAGAGGCAATCCCAAGGTAACCTCAAACCAGGCTTAGCCAAGTAGCTAGCCCTACTAGGTCAGAAGAGGGCTCTCTCCATATAGAACACAGTAAATATGATTGAGGAAAGAATATTTTAGGCTAGGTATAGTAGCTCAGGGTTTTGATTTTGATTTTGTAGGGTTTGCTGGATCAGGAGGAGTCAAACAGCTAAGGCAAGGAAATTAGGTCAAAATTTACAGAGGTTCTGAGGGGAAAGGTAGGTAGGGGGCTTGACATGAAAATATTATTATGGTGAGGTTAAGAGACTGGTGAGGAGTTAGGAAGAGCATAAACGATGAATTCTCCCTAAACTGAAGAAAATAAACAAATTATGCTAAATTTCCCAAAACAGAGCATGAAACATGAATTCTGCCTTTCAACTTGAAATTAAGCATATCATATACATGAAAATAATTTATGAGCTTACAATACATTCATAAAAATTATAAAAAAGAATAAACTATGTCAAACACTGCATACCACATGGATCCCAAAGAAATAGCTGCAAATTTCTATTAATGTCCAAGCCAAACTCGTACAAAAATGTCTCTTGAGATGCCAAAGCTCCAAGTGAATCCAACCATTACAATGGCTGAGAGAATACATAAAATATACCTCAAAACCACTCTCCCTAGCCTCAGGGAGTCGAATCCATGATATAGGGATCAGTTTCACCTACTCCCAAACAAGAATCTGAAGACTAGGAAAACTCAACAATTTTCCTCTAAAAGAGAGGAAACTAATTCATTTGACCTCTAGAAGACTTATCTGATGCATCTACCCTATATGAAAGTCAAAAAATTACATTTACATTCACCATGACCATTTACATCAGAAACTTTCTCATTTTCCCAAGTAAAAAGTCAAAAATTCAAAATTTGTTGAAGATGATGAAAATTGCATTTTCCTAGTAAATGCGCAGCGCCATGACAGAAAAAATAGCCTGTCTTGCAGGCAACGTTTGGAGGCCTTCCAAATGTCCAAATCAGCTCCATGATAGTTCATTGGAAAGCTATCTGAGTCTAGTTTTCAAATAGACTTCCAGTTTTCAAAATGGTGTCCATATGACATGTCAAAAATTTGTTCTCCCAATACTAGTAAATGCGCGGTGCCAAGGCAAAAACAAGGGCAGAAACATGTTTTTTTTGTGGTTTTTTTCCTTTTTGAAGAATCAGTCCTCCTCCAAATATTCTAAAACTTGTTGGAGTTAATTTCATCATCATTTTGAACATGATGGTGGTGGTAATTTTGCAATTTGATGCCCCAAAAAAGAGTGCAATGCCGGTGGCGCTGCACATTTAGCAGAATTTATGTTTGTCAAAATTGACCAAAAACCAAAATTTTCACTAAAGTGCCAAATGTGCCAAAATTTGTCCAAAATTGTGAGGTTACTTGCTGATCAAGGGTTGGAGGCATGAAGAGACACCTCAACAAGTATTTCTAACCTCTCCTTCTCTTTTTTCTCGGTCAAGGCTTGAATCTTTGCATGGGCTCGTTTGAATTTGGCCCTTGCAATTTTGTTCCACATGGCATAATGCTTTGCCATATTTCTTTAAATGTCATTGTATTTTTGAGCCTTGACCAAGTGTTGCTCCAAGTTTTGTTTGACCCTCTCAAACCATGCTTCTTTGCCTTTAAGAACTACATTGGTGATTTTGTCCTCATTTTCCTCACCTAGATAAATCAATTGAAATTCATTCTCTATCTCATGTTTTCCCTCCTCATCATCAATGTTTGGCTCTATTAACTTTTCCTTAAATTTTTCTACTTGTTGTGTTGATGAAGAAGGAATGGCCCCTTTCACTCAAAATGAAGAAAACACATGCCTGTGACCTCTCTGATAGGTATGTACCAATGTGCCCAAATCAACCCTCTTGGGCTTGCTAATTTCACCTCTGCTAGGTTTCCATGATGTATTTGGTGTCAAAATACTAGGGAAAGGATGAATGAAATGAAGGAGTGTGAAGTGAATGGATTTGTGGGGAAATTAAGGAAATGGGAATATGTAAGGGAGCCTAGGCTAGTGAAAACCCTAGGGTAAATGGAATGAGATGAAGGGAGAAGGCGATGAGATGCTAGCTTAGATGAATGAAGGGAATGAGTGTAAATAGAAAACCTAGGTCAATGAAAACCCTAGGGATTAACCATTCTCATGAATTATATCGGTTTAGGGAGGTGAACAAGGATATAGTGTATGAAAAATGAAAATGAACTGAAACTAGGGTTTCATAAGGAATAAACACTTCAAATTTGTAATGGACACCCAATATATTAGAGGCAAGGTAAATTAGAGTGAAATTACTGTTTTAAAGCCTTTTTAATAAAGTTGGAGGAGATTTGAGCTTATTGGAGGTGGTGAAACTCTTCAAAACCTTCTTTGTGTAAACACAAAGCACTAAGTTAAACGCGCAACGCCAAGGCATCATCATTTTGAAGACCACATTTCGAGGCCTTTGAAGTTTCCAAATTGGGCCCAGGATAGCTTGTTGGAAATATTATCTTGTGTACTTTCAAAATATACCTTTTTTTCTGTTTGGAGTTCATTTTCCTTCCCAAAAGTTGAGTTTCCCAAGACTTGTCAAATCGTGTTGAATGAGGGTGCAGAAATGCAAAGTGCTGGTGCAGACAACTTTTGAAGGCCTTCCTCAACTCAAAATTGAGCTCGTGATAGCTCATGGGAAATCTCTCTCTGTCTAGTTATCATTCAAATCATCTATAAAGTCATTTGGACACTCCTGCTAGGATAAAACTTGATTTTCCCAAGGTCACTCCAGAACTACAACAAACCTCATGTAGCACCTGTATTTTTAACATTTCTCAAAAACCATGATACGTGTGTAAAACCTGAAGGATTTTTTTCTTCCTTAGCCTATTTTAAAAAAAAATCTCTCTCATGTTTTTCACATTCATCTCTGTTTGGTCGAAAACATAGCTTGAATCAAAACTGGCCCTATGTGTGGCAAATGACTTGTCCCTTAGAATGATTTCTTGAAAAATGATGGAGGCATGGTGTTTATGATTTGGGATGGCTTCATACTTTCTAAAATTACCTCCCTTATGCCTCCTCTACTCATCCATAGCAAACCCTACCTCATTAGGAAAGGAAATTTGGGTTTGGTGTAAGCAAAACAGGGGATTTTAGGACTGCCTTGTAGAGGGAGGGGAATGAAGGGGTTAGGGGATGTCTAAATTCTTGGGGAAATTTTGGGGGATAGGGATAGATGTTAGAGAGTAGGGGAAAGTGGAATTTCAAGGATTGAGTGAGGGGAAGGGGTCCAAAAGGGAAAAACACATGCCTAGTCTCGAAAAGTGTCAAATTGTAGCAATAGGCTAGGGTTTGTGGAAAAATGATGATTTTGAGGGATAAGAGTGATGATAAGTGTTTAGGAAGGTATATTAATGATAGGGGAAAGTGTAAGAGCATCGAGATACAAGTCCTGTTTATTATTTAACCATGGAAGTCACGAGACCAAGAAGAATGCCCTCAAAACCCTAGGAGAGGGAAATGAGCTTTCCAAGCACAAATGAGAGACAAATATGGTAAACACAAAGCCACTTACTTGGAAATGATAGTTTAGAACCTGAAATTGTTGAATACATTTGACCCTATGACCCTATGACCTAATGGGACTGTTTTTTGACCTGACTTTTTAATGAGACTTTGACCTTTGACTTTAAAGACTTCCAAGTGAATAGAGCATTTCCATAGGTGTTATTATTCTCAAGGAGACATGAGAATGAGCTAGCCAATATGATCTTATGAGGGAGAAGGAAGCTTATTTGACTAGGACAACCACCATTGGAACAATTTTATATCATGACCTAATGGAATGATGAAAAATTTATTCAGAATGGGACACCTAAGATGCACAAGAAAATGTGTTTTGATCCCTGGTGGAAGTATGCAAATACTGACACTAACAAAAGGAAAGAATAAGGATTTGTTAAAGATTATCTCTTTTCACTGTCATGAGCTAGGACACTATGTCACAAATGCTTTGCACAATAAGGCCAAAAATAAACCCTTAGGAGGAGCGAAGGTGAATCTCTTGCTTCACAATTTGAGTTGGATTTCACTCTCATCGCATGCATGGTGTCATTGGTGATAGGTTCTATGTGGTACCTGGATAGTGGAGCCTCATTCCATATGACCTGAAACAAATAGTTCTTTAGCAACTTGGAGGGTAAGGACCTCTAGTTTCACATCAAGATGGGAGATAATGGGAGGTATAATATGCCTGGCATCATTATTGTTATCTTTTAGATGGATTTTGGTTCTCCTCTCACATTAAAATATGTCATGTATGTTCTTGGTTTGAAGAATAACTTAGTTTCAATTGCTATTTTGGAATACCGTAGCTATGATGTGATATTTATAAAAGGAAATGTGTTCCATCATCACATAGCCATGAGACAAGTGAAGAATATTGGGGTTCAAGTAAAGAATCTCTACAATTGGATGTAGAAAATTATGTTTCATTGAGCACAAAATAAGAGAAGGTGGAGAAATAAGACATTAGTGAGTTATGGCATAGAATATTGGGCCATCTACACCAAAGAGCTTTGAAAATCATGGAGTAGATTTCTACAGGACTTCCCAAGGGTGCACTTGAGCAGCATGATACATGCAAAGTTTTACATTGAGTAAGTACACCAAGGCCACCTTTCATGATAAGGACAATCGAGTGAAAGTGATCCTTGAAATAGTTCACTCGGATGTGTGTGGACCTTTCTCGACAGCCTCCACGGCCAAGAATGGGTATTATGTGATTTTTGTATATTATTTTTCACGCAAGTTTTGGATATTATTCATGCAGAAGAAAGACCAAATGTTCTCAAAATTTTGTGAGTTCAAAGAACTTGTTAAAAAATACACAGACAAGAAGGTGAAGGCTCTTAGGAGTGAAAACAGTGGCGAATATGTGTCGAATGAATTCAAGAACTTATGTGCATAAGAAGGAATTCAACAAGAGTTGATAGCACCTCATAAGCCACAAAAAAATGGGGTTGCAGAAATAAATAACAAAATAAATGTGGGAGCTGCATGGGCGATGATACATGATCAGGGCCTACCATTTCACTTGTGGGCATAAGCACGCAACAAAGTTGTGTATGTGAATAACAGAAGTCCTCATCGGATTCTTGGGATGAGTACACTAGAAGAAGCCTTTTCCAGTAAGAATCCAAATGTGGATCACTCTATAATTTTTGGTTCATAATTTTACTGTCATTTTACCAAATATGCACGGAAAAATATAGAACCAACAACCGAGTTGGGAAATTTTTTTGGGTACACTGATACACTTCAAAACTATCAGGTGTACCTTCCATCTCAGAGGATAACAGTGGTTTGTAGATATGTGAAATTTTATGTGAAATTTGATGAAGGAAATCCATGTGAGTTTCCCTTGAGAGTGAACTTCAGATGAATGCAGATGAGAAGTTCTTAGCTCCAAAAGAAAAACCTCAAGATGCGGAGCAACCAAAAGAACAGGAACAGAGAGTGGGAGCACCCACTCATTGTTGGTAGGCTAAATCAGTCCATTTTTAACCTCTATCATACTCTAGATACATGACCTAAAACCTTTGTTTCAACCTTGGAACCCCTTCATTCCTGGACTATTTTTGAATCATGCCCATTCCTGCACTCTCTTTATATTTTCATATTAAAGGCTTGTCATGGACTTAGATATTTATTTATGGATTTATACCTTTAAAATGATCTTTGCAACTAATATTTATTCTTTCCTAAAGTATTTGATGAAAAACGTATTAATCATTGTGGTAGAATGGATGAGTTCAGGTAGGATTCTTGCACTAGATGGTGGTTCCTGCACTCCTGGACAACTCACCAACTATACAGTTATTTCATTAAAGATCAACTCATCTCGAGTTGGGCTTGGAGTGGGAGAGAAATCAACGGATATTAAAGATTAGGACTCCAACAATATTTCTTATATTAGAATTTTGTAACAATCGAAAGGCTTAGTTTAAATTGTTGTTATATTTTTGTTACGGTCATAGTTTTAAGAGCTTGTATTTAAGGTAGAACTCTAATAGGAAAAAACTAGTGATGCTACAACAATTTTGTGAATTGTGATTCTTCTGGTATAGCCCTCTTTCTAGGTTGGATTCATATCTCATGATATGCATTTTCTTCTTTGAAATGTAATGCAAAGGACTGTGCCATGTTATTTTATTTTTGTGTTTCAATCTTATGGTGATGCGTTGGTGAGAGGCCGAGTTTCCAAATTTAGTAATAGGGAAATGAGCTGGTTGGCTAGGGCCCAGCCAACCCAACTCGTTCTCCCTTTGTTAAAGGTGTGTTAATTTAATTTAAATTCAAAGTGTGAATTAATTATTTATATCAATTTATTCACAAGTGACATGGTTTGATTTCAATGAAATTGTGTGTTACGGATCCGTGGTTTGCAGGCTTATTTGTGCTTGATTTTAACTTGCATAATTTCCCCCCTTTTATGCTTGATTTATTTCTGCAATACTAGTGCAAGTACGCTGCCTGTACAAGTGTGTTCTCGATTCTGCAAGTGAATTTCCTTGATTCATTTCCGCAAGTATTTTTACCTCTTTCCTTTTGCAAGATATTTATGTATTTCTACAAGTAGGTGTTTATTTCAAAGAAAGAGACATTCTTAATATCTTGACTTTAGACTTAAGAGTTAATTGTGCTTTGATGAATATGGAATAAACGTTGTTGTAACATAAGGATATGTGCTTGCACTTAACATTTTCAAGGAAATGATTGAATTTTATGTTAAATTATTGAATTAACCTTTCGAGTTAAAACGATTAAGAAGCAGATCTTATTCATATGAACAGTCATCATAGGAACAAGCCTGTTGTCACAATCAGATAATTTCTTTAATTGCATGGAAGAAGTTTCTTGTTTTAAGAAAGATTTACTTTGACTTTTGAAATCATTTCTTGTTTCGTGTTTAAGTTTAGTTAAAGCATATTTCTGCTTGTGAAAGTTATTTTTGGAGTTTTTTTTACTTTGCAATTTATTTCTCTAGTTAACACGCTTTTTACTTTGTGAAAGTAATATGAAAAATTAGTATAGGAACACTAGTTTTCTGGTGCAGGAACCTTTGTTCCGATACAAAGACAAATATCTTGGTACATGAACATAGTGCTCTAGCCTAGAGACTTAGAGCTCCTGTATTAAGGTCAAGATATTCAATACAGGTACAAAACATACTTCAATTAGGGGAATTTTGAGGTCTAAATGGGCCTCCTAAGGAAAATGTACAATTAAAATTCACTTTATGAGAACCAATCACATTTTAGGGGATGACACCATCCCTAATGGTTGATGTGGCATTGCTTGAGTTAAAGATACTTACTTGTCACATTCTTAATGGTGGATAAAAACTCATGGTTAACTATGGTAGTGCTCTAAGTACTTTTAAAGTCAAAGAAAATTACTCATAATAGATGTCATTTCACATTTTTTGAATAAAATTAATACATAATATAATATATTACATTTATTATATTATTTTCATGGTTAACCATGGTAATGCTCTAAGTAATTTTAAAGTCAAAGTAAAGTACTCATAATAAATGTCATTTCACATTTTTTGAATAAAATTCATACATAAAATATATATTACATTTATTATATTATTTTTATATAGTACATTAATTACATGTTATTATACAATTTAAATAATATAAATTTTAATTAATAACATATTACATAATTAATAATTTATGAATTTATATTTATATTTTATTTTAAATTATTTAAATACAAAGGACAAATGCATTAGTTGTTCAATGATAATGACTTTTTCTTGAAAAACTCATTCTTATTTATAGTCACATCAATACAATTTTTTTATTAATTTTATTTTGGTACAGCTTTTGAATTGAATTTAACCATGGTTACATTAATTGTGGTGCAAAAAGAGAATTGAAAATTCATAAATATTATTTTATTGATTTAGCTATTATTTTATTATTTCCTTAGGAGGCCCATTTTAGACCTCAAAATTCTCCTAATGGGTACAAGAACGTTGTTGTAGTATAGGAATGACAATTTAGTGCAAGAAGGAATATCTTTAAAGAAGACAGACACCTTTAATATTCCAACTATCATTCTGTCATATAACCATACTGAATATAATCATAAATATTCATTTCATCAATCATTACTGTTTACATAAACTTGAGAGTTCCTTTTATTTGGTTCTCTGAAAAGTACTTTCTTTCATATTCTAGCACTAAAACTTCTTTGGTATTAATTGTCGTGTGACCATTTCTTTTGATTCTGCAAGATTTTAATTAGAGAAGTAGGAACGGAATTAGGAAAGGTTCATACCATTTCTGGCATTTCCTTTGCTTCACCTCAAATTTTACGAAACCATCAGGTCGATAATTAAGTGTTGAAAGAGTTTGTTGAACCACAATTCCTGCAACCCACATTTTGTCACTGTTTCTGGGGAGATGTTTTGAAATTGGTAAGAACTTTATGTTTTTTTCAAAAGGGGTAAGTTTGCTATTATTTTTTCTGCAATGTGCTTATATTTTTTGAAGGATTTTATAAGTGTTGATTTCTTATTTTAATTGCAGCATTTGATTGAGCCTTTGTTTTGTCATTTTTTTAGATGAATTCCTAAAAGGGGTAATGGTCCAAAGCCCAATAGGGGCCAAGGAAACACTGATAAATCTGAAACTTTTTCTCATATTGGGCCTTCCCTTCCAGGTAGAAAGTCTAAACAGACAGAGACCAATCACGCAGGAACTATCCACTTGGACTATGGTGACAGTAGTTCGAGTATAATACAACCAATAAAGGGGAAGAAGGAGACTATTGGACTTCAAAGAAATTTAACCCATAGTTGGTCTTCTCATCCTATTGAGAGCGGTTCATTTGGAGGTACAAGAATGGCTGATCATGAAGACCATGCTGAGGGAATTGGAGAAAACCAGGTAAATGAGGAACAATCCACCTTCAAATTTCTGATCGTGGATCCAGACATAGTTGTGAAAATAAATAATATTCCTCCATCATCTCTTCCTCATTTTTATGGTAAGGTACACGAGGACCCATATTATTTCTTATTTTATGTACCTCATTCTCGTAGGCATTTCTTGGCTGTAGAAACTACACCGAGTAACCAACTCAACCAGTCTTTAGGTTCAAGTTGGCCCTTGAAGCAGAGGGGGCTCCCTCAATAATTACAAGGCTTTGTTTAACAATGTTCACCATCATTGGACAATGGCCTATGAAGCACAATGGTCAGATTCATGATTTTATTTGGGTGGTTACTAATAATTGCATAATTCATATTCATGAATAAATCCATCCCTTGCAGAGTCCTTTCTCAAAGTGTCAACTTCCAGCCTGACAGAATAAATTAATTTGAAAGAATTTGAAAGAAGAATGTAAGGGGGTTCCTGATAATTAAGAAGTCAAACAGAATACTTAATAAATAAGGAAGAATTGGATGCGTGTAGAAAGCTTCTACAACCAAACAAAACACATTCCAGAGAAGTTAGAAGTGGCAAACAATAACCAGTTCAAAGAAGAGCTAACTCAGACAGATAGTCCGATATACTAATCTCTTTAAACAATTAAAATTTTGCAGGGGATTTCAGAGAGATTGAAACTCAATCTATTCTTACCCAAATCTTCTATGCAAATCTGAACATGTGCAGAAATAAAATATGAAAATACTGGAAAAACATACAAGAAACACAAATTATGTCAAAGCCAGAGCTTGAAATACCTCAATTAGGATTTCTAGAGAAAATTTTTACAAAACTGAAAGGTCTTGGCATCAAAAGCCAAAAAAATTTCTTATTACGATTCTTAAATATATGGAAATACAAACTGCTAAACTGTTACAAAATTTTAGAAATAAAATCCTGAACAATATACTAAAAATAAATAATCTTTGGATATCCCGCAAGAAATTTGGAACTGTTTGTGAATTTTCTGCCTTAAAATCTAGAAATTTGTTGCATGATTGCTAAAAATATGCAAAATGATCCTCAATCTGCTGATATTTTTATATTCTGAATGTTGATATCTCTGTGCCTTTAAAATTTAGAGCCATTGTTGAAGATCTTTTTGGAATGCTTTTATGTTGCTCTTTAACAATGATTCAATAATGTCATAAATATTTTCAAATATTTTCATCCACTTCTCATGGATTTACAAAACTATGTGTGGTTTTGTAAATCCATGTCCTGTTTCTCCTTCCCTGTAAAAACTCATTTTTACTTTATTTATTTTCACACTGTAAATTTTCTTTCTGTGAAATTCATTTACAGATTTACAAAAATATGTGTGGTTTTGTAAATCCATATCTTGTTTCTCCTTCCCTGTAAAAACTTATTTACTTTCACACTGACTTTAGCTTCCTTGAAATTCATTCACCTCAATCTCATATTTTTCTCAGCTATCCATTACATGGTATAGTTTTAGTAGCCCCTAGTGGTAAGTGGTTTTGGTAAATGGTTTAGGAAAAGGGGGTGCGAAGTTAGGAGGAAGTGACAACAGGTAAAAAGTGGTAGAAGTTAAAACCATTTTCGATCTGCCCCCTTGGTTAAATGTCAGAAGAGCTAGAGGGTCTTAAATACATTGATAACCGTAGATTTTTTTACTCACAAATCCCTAGGAAATTATATTTGGGGAATTTGGCTTTGACTTTGGTTTTGGTTTTTACGATTAGACTTAACCTTAATAATTTTATATAACATAAATTTTAACTTTAAATAAATATTTTCATAAAAATACAATTATTTTAAAATTGAAATTATTATTATAAAAAAGAGTTAATAATTCATTTTAACACATGAATAAACATATGTTTGAGAATTTATCCAAGCAGTAATTAACAATTTCTCACTGAAAATTTGTAATTTTCATTGACCAGAATATGTTACAACAAGTGATTGGGAAGACCATGCTGAGGGAAGTGGAGAAAACCAGGGAAATGAGTAACAATACATATTTGTGCATACGAGTAATATTCATCCATCATCTCTTCCTCATTTTTATGGTAAGGTACACGAGGACCCAAATTATTTCTTATTTTAATTTGACATATTATATAGAAGCTATGATTACTCCTCTCATGCTCAGAAGTTAAATTTGTTTCCTACAACTCTCAAGGATTGAACAATACGCTAGTTCATGGGATTAGGAGAAAATGCTATAGCTTCTTGGGAGCAAATGAAGAGAGTTTTTTATTGAAATATCAAGAATATTGTAAAACTAGAGAGATGCGGGATGAAATCTTTACCATTGTGCAAGGTGATGATGAGACCTTGGAAGATTATTTGGAAATATTTTTGTATATCCTCCAAAGGTCAAAACACAATTTTGATCTAACTACTATTATAACCTTGCTCTTACGTGGACTTACTAATGATGCTAGAAATAAGTTAAATCTATTAGAACAAAGGGGATATTGCTCAGAAACCTTTTGATCAAATTTGTGACATGTGCAAGAAATTCTCAAGGAATCAATATAGATCCGAACTCGAAGTAGAAATAATAAATCTAGATCTACGAATGCTATGATTATTGGGTTGGAGAACAAAATGGACAATATGAAAATTGAAATAATGAATATTGTTAGCAATAAAATAGAATATTTAACATTTCAACAAAAACTTATAGAAGAACAAGAGTCATTGTCTAGTTTTTGTAGAAAGTGTAGGAAAAATCATCCTTTAAGAGAATTCCCTAATGATGTTAAAGGAACTAATAAATGTGTAATTTGTGCAGAGAACTGTGCCACCAAAAAATGCCCCTCCATACTTGGATTGAAAGCAGTATTTGAGGGAGGGCAACCTGAACTTGAGTCATTACATGCTATGAGAGCATGGAGAAATTGGCCTCAGATAGGTGTAGGTATGGCTCCTGAAATACCTCCACATTTTTTTGGTTATAATGCACAACCATATTCCTATCATAACACTAATCACTCTCAACCATGGTAGCATGGGAACCAATTTCAGTATGGACAACCCTCCCAACCTTGGCAACAAGGTTGGAGAAGGCCAAACCATTCACATCATTCCTATCTTGCACCTATGCAATCATATCCACCTGCATATGCACCTTACCCAATGCCGCAACCGTCATTTCCCCAGCAAAGTCAGCTGATGCCACCACTACCTTTGCCTCCACCATTTCGACCTCCTCAATTGTTTTCTCAACCCATACCAAATCCTAATAAAAAAGTGGTACAAATGATCCATTATATTAAACCACTTCTTCCACCAAGTTATCAATCCATGTTGGTTCAAGTCAATGACCTCCAACTCAGATCGGGGAAGGTAGTAACATCAGAAAAACAAAATCAACCCATGGTGATTATCAAAGAGAAAAATGAGGAGGAAAATGCTGACCATTTTGGGAGATATGTCACCATTCAACCCATCCCCATACCTTCAAATCATTTTCCATCCTCTTCAAACTGGCCTCCCTATCAAGAGAGGCTAGTTATGGAGAAGAATGACCCTGTTCCTGATTCTAGTCTGGCTTCTAAGCTTAGGAATCTTTTTATAAAGGTCCCTTTGCTCCAAGCTATCAAATAGATCCCCATATGTACAAAAATTATTAGGGAAATATGCCTTAGGAATCCAGGAAGGAAAAGAGTAGAACCTCAAACCATTCAATTTGTTGGAAGAGCACCAGAGTTAATCACAGGGTGTGTACAAATGGAAAAATATATCGACCATGGAAACCCCATTGTTTATGTTCAAATAGGTGATTTCCTTGTCTCTAATGTGCTTATAGACCTGTGGGAAGCCATTAATGTTATGACCAAGAAAACCATGGATCAAATTGGGTTGATCCATATTTTTCCTACTCCTACTGTGCTTGAATTGGAAGACAAATCTAAAATCAAGCCGGAGGGAATGTTGGATGATGTGGTTGTTGCGATAGACTCTTTGGAATATCCCGCAGACTTTATTTTACTTCAACCAAAGAATTCTGTGGGAGTACATCCCTTAATCTTGGGACATCCATGGCTTGCTATGGTTGATACCTACATTGGATGTCGATCTGGTGACATGTACATTTCCCATGGAGATTATAGGAAGAAAGTCACCTTATATCCACCTACTAACTCTATACATGAGCTTCTAGATACCTTATGGCTAGATTATAGTAGTGACGATGAGACTCAGTCAGTTTCTATGATACATCACTATGTTAAGTCAACTCAGGAGGGTGATATACGAGACTTCCTAAATAATCTAGGCACCATGCAAAATTTTGAGTCGCTATGTCAAATATTTAGTCTGGATTTTCAAGAAAGTAATGATTCCCAACCTTATTCACCATAGTCTCTAGAATCACCTCTTTGTACTCTCAAACCCGAAATCACTCTTGTTGATATTATTCCAAGTAAATATTTACACATTAGCTCAAACCTGGATGCATCCCAACAAGATCAGCTTGTAAATTTGTTGCAAAACCATCTTGATGCCTTTGCATGGGGATATGAGGACATGAAAGGCATCCCTCCTGAAACCTGTACTCATCACATTTATATTCAGGAGGGAGCCTGACCTGTTTGACAATCCAAGAGACGTATGATCCCAAATCTAAGAGAATTTGTGAAGGAATAATTACAAAAACTCTTAGATTCTGACTTTATTTATCTTATATATGATAGCTAGTGGGTCTCTCCATTGGTATTAGTCCCAAATAAAGATGGGATATGACACATTTTCATTGATTACATATATTTGAATAAAGCCACTCTCAAGGATTACTTTACCTTCCCTTCATCGATTGGGTTCTTAATACCCTTGCCAATAAGAAGTATTTTTCTTTTTTAGATGGCTTTAACGGTTATAAACAGATACAAATCGTACCCGAGGATCAAGATAAGACCACCTTTACATGCCCATGGGGGACATTTTCATACCAAGTGCTTCCCTTTGGGCTATGTAATTCCCCATCCACCTTTCAAAGGTCAGTGCTGGCCATTTTTACTGACCCTGAGTGTGTGGAGATCTATAGGGATTAATTTTTGGTATTTGGTGATTCATTTCTTAAAGCCCCCAAAAATCTAGAAAAAATTGCTTTCTCATTGCTAAGAATCTCACCTTGCCTTGAGTGAAAAAATTTATAGATTAATGTGCAAAGTAGGACTAGTTCTTGGCCACCTCATTTCTGAAGAAGGTATACAGGTTGAACCAGCTAAGATAGAGGTTATTGTGTGTCTTCCTACACCCAAAACAAAAAGGGAAGTGGGAGGATTTCTGGGACATGCGGGCTACTACAAGAGATTCATTGAGAACCTTTTTAGGATAGCTACCCCCCTTTTCTGATTACTAGCTAAGGATAGTGAGTTTTCTTGTTCCCCAACTTGCCAACAGTCTTTTGAGACATTAAAGGAAAAATTAGTACATCCACCAGTTTTGAGAGGGCCTAACTGGTCCCTTCCATTTCATATTTCCTCTGATGCCTCAGATACTTCCATTGGCGCATCTTTAGGACAATAAGAGAAAAAATATTCCTATGTTATCTAATTCACTAGTAAAAACGTGTTACCTGCTGAACTAAATTATACGGTGACTGAGAAAGAGTTTTTGGCTGTGATTTTTGCTATTAATAAATTCAAACACTACATTACAATATATAAAGTATTTTTGCATACAATTTGACATTCACTACTAGAAGTTGTACTCCTCGAATAGATCTTTCTAACTAGGTATCGTGTGTGTCAAATAGAGATCGTATGCCAAAGTTACGACCCCGAGAAATTGATGTACCAATTTACCCCAAGGGGGCCCATAGTTTGGCATTTCATCTCCTAGGGTTAGGTTTTTGGATGTTTAGGTTTTTCCATTGTTTCTCAATAATAAATAGGCCTTCAAGCCTCATTGTAACACAAATCAGAGGAATGTAGCCGCCACATCTCTTCTTAGAGATAAGCTACCATCGCCCTAGCTAGTTTATGTCCATTATGTTTCTCAACATATTTCAATTATTTAATATTAATGAAATGAAATTTTATTGTTGTTTCATCTCTACATTTATGTTTAGTAATATATTTTATTGCGTTCATGCATAATTCAATATCACTAGTATTAGAGCGGTCTTCTCTTCCTTGATCCTTCTTTGAATTTCCCCAACAAGGTTGGGGTATAAGGAGTTAGGGATTGATCTGGTTGAACCTTTGCAAGATCGACCTTACAAACCCCGATGACTACCCATGGGGGAATAAAATAAATACGAGGAAGTAGGAGATACTATCAAAATATTGCTCGAGGAGGCCCTCGAGAAACAAAGGAATGCGATGATGGATAATTTTTCCCAGATCCTTCAATAGTTGCCCACTGGCGGTGCATCTACATCCATCAAACACTCTGGAGGCACCACTCCTGTTAAGGTACAAGAAAACTTTGACATTCCCATATTTGAGGGCCAAATAGATGCAGGTGCCATAGATAGATGGTTGAATCTATTGGAAGGATATTTCTCGGTTCATGACTTTTTTGACTAGGAAAATATTACTTTATCACTCGTCAAAGCTTCCCCCCATGTCAAGGACTGGTGGGAAACCTACCATGAGTGAAAGGACAAGGGGGAACCCTCTCTATTCTTAGTCACACCCACTTGGAATTATTTTTGAGACACCATCAAGGAACAATATTATCTTGTCGGGACCTATGAGGACAAGTACATATAATGGACTACGTTATAGCAACAAAGGGATCAATATGTGCATGAACTGATGAATATGTTCCATACACTATGCACAAAGTTGGGTATCAAAGATTCAGAGAAATTTTTGGTGCTAAAGTACCGCAGTTGTCTGCACAAATAAATTCATGAGGAAATTAAGTTCCTCAACATCTCCTCGCTTGGTGCGACATGCCATTATGTTGCCAAGATTGAGCAGAAATTCAAAAATAAGAAGTGATACTTTGGATCTGTGAATCAAAATCAAGGGCAAGGTGCCCCTAAACCGCAGAACAAAGGAAAAATCCAAGGTGGGGTGTACCAAGACAAATTTCCAAAGCTGCAAGCAAATAAAAAACACTATGAAGCTGAATAATGACATGGGAAAGTGGTGTGAGTTCCATAAGAGATCCACTCACAACACAAGTGAGTGTCAAACCAAATAGTCACTGGTGGCCGAGATGACAGCTTCTGAATCAGATGCATATTCCAACTCTGATTTAGAACCTGATAAGGGGAATGACAAAGGGAGGTGTATTATCGATCTAGAGCTCAATGTCATCATTTCCACCACAAAGATATAAAAGGAGGAACCCTACGATCCAAAAGAGGTGGAGCATCTCTTCCATTCCGAGATGTGGGTAAAGGGTTCCATTAGGGGAATTTTGAGGTCTAAAATGGGCCTCCTAAGAAAAATGTACAACCAAAATAAACTTTATAAGAACCAATAGGATTCAAGATGATGATATTTGTTGTCACTCAAAAAAATGAAGCATCATTTGACAAAGTCATATAGGTTCATGTGTCAAAGGTAGGGTTGTAGGGTTCATTTTTCATTACTTGGTCAAGGAAAATTTTTAATTTTTCTTATTAAGCTTACCCTAAGGTCTAAACCCACTCACTTTCAAATCCCCTCATGTCACATCACTCATAATTTTCTAATAGTTTTCATTTCCCAAATTTTTAGTACCGAAATTTTAATTTTAGCCAAGAAACCACAATTTCGCAGCAAAATACACTGATAAATTTCAATTTTCGCTACAAAACCGTTGATACTTTCATACCGAAAACACCCAGAAATACACTAAGAACGCTACGAAAGTGAGGTTTCCTGATGGTCACGTCAAATTAATTGTTAGGTGTCAGAAAATAATTTGAAAAGGATAAGTTAGATACCATTCGAGTTAGTTAGGGTAAAGATCAAGGTACATGGTCAGGGCTGAAGTCGTCATCACCATTTTAGGCATGTATGAGTCATCATTGTGTTATGAGTGGGCATCGAACTTCAAAATATTTTCAAATTAAGTCATTTATCATTCTTCATTCCTTCTTTGCGTGATATTGAGCTCTGGAGAGCATTTCATTAAGCCAAAGTTGTGGCTGGTATTTTCAAAGGTTGTAGATATCAGTGATCAAGCGAGGCAGAGAATTATCAAGCGAGGAAGAAAACTATCAAGCGAGGCTGAGAGGACACTAAAGAAACTATGGCTGAAAAAATAAAGACAAATAAGGGTGGTCAATGTCTAAGATATGAGCCATCATATATTAATCTGATCAATGAAGACCCAACAGCTGTAGAAGTCTTCAGAAGGATAGGATTTTTACAGTTTTGTGAAAGACTACAAGGTTGCCATGTACAGGTTTCCAAAGAATTTTCTCTAAATTTTAGTGGAACAGCTACTAAAGTAGGGATGCTGAATCTTACCATTACACCAGAGGTCATTGCAGCAACAACAGGGATTACAAGGGGACAAGAGAAGTGGTTCAAAGGGTTCAAATTCAACATGGAGGAGTGCAAAGAGTTTATCAAACCAGAAAAAAGTGAAATGGACCTTAAAAACGCCATTCCAAGGAGCTGCATGAAGGATAACTACTCATAGTTGCTTCTTACCATCCAGAAATATTTCACTTGTGAAGAGAGATACCATAAAGTATATTCTTACCATTTCAAGCTTATCCTACACTTTGCTGGTAATATATCTCTTAATCTGCCTTTCTATTTACACGGAAGTTTAGCAAGGCCTACGAAAAATCTGAAGGAAGTGAAACTTCATTGTTTCATCATTGTTTAATAAAATTTTTGATTTTACATGAGCTCCAAAAAATAGGCAGAGATTGGTCTTCTTTATTATTTTTTAGTGGTTTTGAATTGGATACCCTTACTCCTACAAGAACACCTAAACCTAGGAGTATCCCATCACCTTTAGTGGCAAAACCAAGTGAACCAACAAGAGTAGAGAAAAGTGAACCAATCATGATGGAAACAGAGCAATTGCAGAGTTTTGATACACCCAATTTCCCACTTGCAAAACAAAAATCAAAAGTGATCAAACCTGCAAAACAAAAACAAGTTGTGAGTAAACAAGGAAGCACAAGGATTACAAGGAGTCAAATAGTGGCTTTAGAAGAAAAAACAATGGATGTAGAAGACAAAACAATAGTTAAAGGAAATTTATAAGACACACTACATGCCATTGATATTGAAGAGACTCCTATAGTCCAAGCTGAGGATATAGAGGAAGGTGGACATAAACTTAAGAAAGCTAAATATGAAAATAAGATATAGTTTGAAGGTGACGATGAAGGTTTTATGTTCCAGGCAAGAAATCCCATGAAAAGGCATGCTAGAAAATTTTTGGAGAGTAGCAAAGAATTTCATCCAGCTACTGATATTGTCAAGCCACCACAAGACATTATTGATCTTTCATCTCCTGCAGAAAAAGATACAGTTAACAATCCAAATAAAGGAAAAGAAAAAGTAATTGAAAAAATAGAGTTTGAACTCCTTGAAGAACAGTTAAGGTTAGATAACCATGAAATTTTAGTTATGAACAAGGAAGTAAGGAAACACAATGTCCAAAAGGTTCAATTTGAAAATATGAAAGAGGTTTGGGAAGAGTAGGTTGACAGTGTTTCCAAGACCCTAGATAAGACACAAAAGTTAATCAAATGGACCATGCCATTAAGGAAAGAGGTGAAACATGTCAAGAGAATGAACACGCACTTAAAATATACCAACAAGAAGCTGAAGGATCAGGTTAAAGACCTCCAAGAACAACTAGAGCTAATCCATGAGGAGCTGGAGAAGAAATGTCTAAAAATGACATTATTTGAGGAGCCAATAGCTCAACTCATTATCAATGAGGAAGAAACACCTCAAGACTCCTAGTTTGAGCTGGTTTATGTTTTTTAAGGTAAATGGCATGTTGGAAACAATTTTTTTACAGTTGGAAGACACATTTTTGAAGCTAGACAAAAATATGGAAATAACACACTTTTCAGCAGTTTCGTAGCGTTTCCTAGGCTTGAAGCCAGGAAAACGCTACGAAGCCATTGTAGCTTTCTTTTTGCCTTTTGAACCATTTTGGGGAGCTTCCAAGAGGAGGAAATCACATGGATGATATTTCAAGACATGAGGAAAACAATGCAAAAGGAAAGAAACAGAAAGGTTGATGGCAAAGGGCATTTTTGTAACGCTACGAAAGTACGCTACGAAACTGTCATAATTTCGTAGCGTGTTGTTTTGAAGCTTTATGAGAAAGTTTTTGTGTATTTTTGGATAGGTGGATACTTCCAAAGGGTCAAAGGACTATGTTAGTAGTTATTAAAGACTTGAAGACTAGGAGATGAAGACAACTCATCAGCCAAACCATGCGTTGAAGATAAGGACCAATTTTCCTAAAAAGCAGGTTTTGTTTCCATATTTAGAGCTAATTAAGATGTCATGTAGTGATGAGTTCCATCACACCCTATTCGAACATGTGAAGGAATATTTTTCAAATATGTAACTGATATTAGGAGATAAATTATTTGATGTAATAATGAATAGTTTGGGTCCTATTAGGAAAATGACTGTCAAATAGAGTAGCTGTCATTTTCTCATTAAAGTAGATGTTTTCTTGTTATGCAAGGTGTCATTAGGGAAATATCGATGAATCTAGCTAGGAGGTAGATCATCTTATCATGTGACAAGTCTATTAAAGGGTAGATATTCGAATTTCTAAGATTTTGGAGACATTTTGGTAATACTACAAATTGATTGTTTTCAGTGATACAAAGAACTTTTACTTGACCAATTTGAGATTCTCATGGAGTTTTTAGTGCTTACTTGATCTATATTTTCTATGTGTACCATTTGCAGTGGTTTTCATCTTTAATACTCAGAATTCATTCATGTAATTCTCTTACTTCCTTTATAGATGAATTGAATGTGTTATTTCATATTTTCATGTGTGCTTTACCTCTACTAAAAAGTTTTACCAGCCTCATCTTCCATGTCAAGTGAAATTACTACTGAATCATTGAATTTGTTGACTCCATAAGCCCAATGATTGCAGACTTATACTCTTTTCAACCTATACACATCACAAGCAAGTTGTTTTCCAAGTATAGTTAGCCATCTAGAATCATCTTTATTCAATATCATTAACCCCTTTGAGAGAGCCCTCTCAGAATGAAGAGGCTAAACTTCAGTTACAAGTTGGTCTGAAACAGTTACATGAAGTTTTCTGATTAGTAGCCTATCAAGTGAAATTTTGTGATAATATTTTGGTGCATCTGTCGGGAGCCTGAAGATTATACTTTCCCGAAATTTTGACGCTGAACTTCTGAAGGTAGAAGGAGCTCAAAAAGTTGTTCGAGGCTGCATCTACCTTGGTGACTCCATTCAAAATTCATATGTTCAAAGGTGGATTCGAGAAAGATATACACGAGGAGTAATCCTGACCCGGATCCACCTACCATTGTGGACAATCCAAACACCATCTCCAGAGGTAGTCAAGGCATTTCTGCAATATTAGGTACTCCATTACATAGAAAATCCTTTTCCTTTGAAGTTTTAAGAAGTACTGAAGATAAAATATTTGATGATAAAATTCAGGAAGTCTTGTTTAGGTTTTAAATTGAAAAAGAATTGATTGAAATTATCTTAGACCTACATATAAGAGGTATTGATACCTCAGCCTTAGTGACACAAAAATATAAAGAATAGTTTTGGGAAGCAGTCACTTCAGAGTTACTGTTAGAGAAAGAATCATTGGATAGGTTGAAGGAACTAGACCCATTTGAAATATTGTTAAGAAATAAAATTGGTGTTCCTCTTCTTGATTGGAGTTCAATTGTGACTGGAAAACAAAGACCAAACAACCCTCCTCCTAACATTTCCTTTTCCTCTACTACTGTTGTCCATAAAAATACCACAGTCCCAGTCATCATGGCTAGAAATGTGCCACCTCCACCTGCTGCACCTGCTAGGTATGCTCATCTTTCCCTTCCAGCTATCCTAAATTCCCTTCCTAGCAAATATTTTTCTAGAATTAAAACTCAGGGAAGTGATGAAGAGATTACAGCTTAAAAGCATGTAGACCAGTTCAATGGCTTTATAGACAGGGAGGAGGTTGACCATGAGGATTTCAAGATCAGATTGTTTGCTCAGATATTCACTAGTGAAGTTAGGAAGTGGTTCAAAGCCCTTACTCCTGGAAACCTACATAATTGGAATGACTTTGAAGATAGCTTCTTGAGGAAGTGGGGAAATAGAAACAATCATGTACAAGCCCTCGCTGAGTATAATAGTTTTAAGATAGTTGTTGATGAAATTGTTCAAAACCTTTCAAAGAGATTTAACAAAGTTTATGACTCCATCCCTGCCCAGCTAAAGCCTCTTCCAGGAGCAGCTCAGTTAATATATCCTGAAGCTTTTTATTATGACTTTTCTATGCTGTTGAAAGAGAGAGAATATCCTTCACTTGCTAAAATGCAGAATGATGCAATGAAGGTGGAGGTCAATATGATAGCATCAAAAAAGTCCAAGATGAGTAAGACTAAGTTCAAAGAAGAAGATAATCCTTCCACCTCTGATGACAAATTTGATTCCATGATGAAGACAATGGAACAACTAATGGATAGGCTTGCCCTTAGTAATGTCTCTGCTCCTCCTACACAACATGAACCTCAGTTTAGAAATCCTCAATTCAGAAGACCTCAAAACCAACAAAGGCCAAGGGAAAATAGAAATCAACCACCTAACCCTCAAGTAAGGCCTCCTTTTCAAAAAAACTTAGTTGATGAAGAAGATCAGCCTGAAATACAAGAAGATTCGATTCATTACTTAGATGAAAACATGTCAGGGATGTTTTTAACTAAGGAGGAACATGATGAGTCAAATCATGATGTAAAAAAGGGTGAGGAACCATATGATTATTTTAAAGGGTATCAACATGCAATATTTGAGATGCAGAAGCAGTACAACCTTAGAAACAGAAATGTGCCAATTACTGCAAACAAAACACTACCCAATAAAGATGCCCCTAAGTCTATTGAAGTTAGGAAAGATACACCACTTCCTCCTCTTGTTAAAGAGACTGAAAAATCTGCTTTTGGTTTTAGTTTGGAGAGTGAGATCTCTAAGATCAAAATCCTAGTCCCTTTTGGAGAAATTCTTAAGGTAAATGAATATATAAGTATGATTCTGAAAATGATAAATTCCCAATTAGGAGTTGTTGATATTTTAAATGTTCAAGAAGATCATCCAACCATATACTTGGGTCCAAGATTAGAGGATGAGTAGAATGAGGAGGTGCCTCCTTTTTATGTTAGTCTTAGCATTCATGACATGACATTGCATAATGCCATATTGGATTCAAGAGCCTCTCACAATATTATGCCCAAGGTAATCATGGGAAGAATGGGGTTGGAAATTACTAGACCATATAAGGATTTGTTTTCCTTTGGTTCAAAAAGAGTTCAATGCATTGGTTTAATAAAATATGTTGTTGTTGGTCTTACACAAGTCCCTGCCAAGACATGGGTCATGGAAATTGTGGTAGAAGACGTTCCACCAAAGTTTGGCATGTTTTTATCAAGTTCATGGGCAGCAAAAATCAAAGGTACAATGCAGATGGACCTAACTTATCCCACCATTATTTTTTTTGGTGAGAAAAGGAGAATTTATAGAAAAACAAGAATGGCTTACATGGTGAGTAGTAAAGATAAACCTTAGAACTTTCCAATATATGATGTTGATATTGAACTTCGATCTGCTATTATTTTCAATGAATTGACTAATGAACTAGAGGATGAAAAGAAGGCAGAAAATCAACAAACTATAATTCAGCAGACAACAAATTAGAAAATCAGTGAGGACAAGGTGGAAGGTTGGTGGTTTTTACATTTGATGGATCAGCAGGAAGAGAAGGGGCAGGAGTAGGAATTTGGATCACAACTCCAGAAGATGAAAGCAAGTTCTTTTATTACAAACTAAATTTTGATTTTAATTTTGGGCTTAGAAATTTTGAAAAGAATGGGTGCCTAAAATATTTTTGTTTGTGGATATTCTGAATTAGTTATTAAGCAAGTTGAGTGTGTGTATCAAACAAAGGATGTGAGAATGAGGGCATACATAAATTTAGTCATGGACATGTTGGAAATTTTTTAAGAACATTCATTTATAGTGAAGACTAGGGACCAAAACTTAGTAGTTGACTCCCTAGCTATCTCTGCAAGTCTATTTATCATTCCTATTCATTCCACTAAAATATATGAGGTTGAAGTTCGCCATATACCTGATATCCCTAGTAACATTATCCATCAACAAGCTTTTGAGGATGACCAGCAAGTCAAAAACTTTATAAAGCTGAAAGAAGAGTTTGAAAGTACACAAGTAGATCAACAAAACATGCTTGTTGAATCTAAGGGAAATTCTAAAGTGTTGCAGCTAAAGAATAACTCTATACCCAAAGGTCTCATACCCCTTGAGAAGTTTTTTTATCAGAATGATGTGTTCAAGTCTCCTAGGATACAAGCTGATGATGAAGAGGTAGAGAGTTGTAACCTTGGTACAATAACTATGCCAAAAATGATTAAACTTTCAAAGTTTCTTTCACTTGATATGAGAGAAATATATTGAGATGATGAAAAGGTTCATAGATTTTTTTGCTTGGAGTTATGTTGATTTGAAGAAGTATGATCCTACTATCATTCAACATACCATTCCCATTAAAGAAAATGAAAATCCTTTCAAGAAAAATTTGAGGAGGATTAATCCACTTCTCATGCCTCTGATTAAGAAGGAAATCAAGAAACTCTTTGATGCAAAAATTATTGTTCCAATCATATTCTCAAAGTGGCTTGCAAACTTGGTTCCAGTCAAAAAAAAGAGTGGAGAAATTAGAATATACATTGACTTCAGAAACTTAAATAAAGCCTCTCTGAAGGAAAATTATCCTCTCCTAAAGATGGACCAAGTTTTGCAGAATATTGTTGGTTCCCAAAGGATGTCTATGCTTGATGGATTTTCAGGGTATAATCAGATACTTGTGCATCCTGAAGATCAAGAAAAAACAACCTTTACCATGCCATGGAGCACATTCATGTATGCCAAAATGCCCTTTCGTCTGATGAATGCAGGAGCTACCTTTGAGAGAGAAATGGACATTGCTTTTGCTAAGGAGAAGGACAAGATGGTTGTTGTATATTTAGAGACATAACATTCTTCTCAAGGAGAGAAGAAGATCACTTGAAGCACCTAGAAAAGATCATGCTAAAGTGTAGAAGGCTTGGCATTTCTCTCAATCCCACTAAAATAATTTTTGCTCTAACTTCAGGTAAATTACTTGGACATATTATTTCTAAAGATGGGATTAAGATTTATCCAAACAGAGTCAATGCAATTCATAAAGTGGATCTCCCAAGAAGCAAAAAAAAGATTCAGTCTTTCCTTGGAAAGGTAAATTTCGTGAGAAGGTTTATTCCTAATTTTGCTAAGATTGTGTTGAAGCCTCGAAAATCGTTGCAACAACATTGGGGGATAACCACCCAGTTCGGACCTTAATACAACTCCTTTTCCATTTATGATAGTGGCTCCAACTGGTTTAACTAGGTCCAGTTACCTTTCCCCTATCGCTATTGGTTTACGATGTATCTTTAAATACTAATAAACAGGGATATCAGATCGCTTCTTCTTGCTGATCAGGCAAGAGAATGACTCTTAAGCTGATTTGGGTTCAACTAAACCACAACTAAGATTTTGCCTCTTTGAGAAGAGGACTTAAAAGAATGTAGAACTTAATCTAAATAACAAATTATTCTATAATGCAAGCAAAAGAAACTAATCTAAATC
The DNA here is from genome assembly GCA_034641835.2 of Pinus albicaulis. NCBI lineage: Eukaryota > Viridiplantae > Streptophyta > Pinopsida > Pinales > Pinaceae > Pinus > Pinus albicaulis. Next base: position 571,864,394 of record CM076584.1, on the reverse strand, counting down.
ATATCTTAATTAAGTAGATGTAAATCTAACCCAACTAAGAGCAAGATAATTAAATAATGAGAATTTGAATATGTTTGGCTTTTAATTAATATCAAGCTAACGAAGAAATTCAATTAGCATGGCATTTGTGAATACCAAAACACATTTTATTGAGACCATTTAACTGAAATAATAAATCAACAACATTCCGGAAGAAATTCACAAAAATGATATTGATTGTCAAATCAGTCAAGCGAATAATAAACAGTAACATGTGGAAGAAATTCGCAATACATTACTATTTAATAAATCAGTTTTATAAGACAAATTTCTGAGTAAATAGTTACTCATAAATCAAAGTTTAATCCATAAGAACAGAGATACATCACAATATTGAGACAAATTATCCAGATCAACAGAAATGCATAAACATGAATAAAATGAAACAACAATTTTATTATCATAAAATTGAAGCTGGTATTTGATACAAAAATGCCAAAAATACTATTTAATTAAATCCGTTTCTCTGATCATGGTCTCTAACAGTCCTTTACATTACTTGAATTTTTGTTTTCAAAACTAGAGCTACAAAAATGCAAACTCTGCCCATCATACATCATTCAAGATATAAAGAAAAACCCTCAATAATGTTCAGATCTGAAATTTTCTCTCCTCCCTTCTACAATTCTAAATTCCTGTAACATAAATTCTTTTAGAAGTCTATAATTGCAAAGGAAAGCAGCCCTTTTCACATTTTACAATCTTTCATTTATAATATTTCCAGAAGAATTTTGAGAGGAGAGTTTATTGAAGAAAAATCTACCCAATCTAATTTTAATTGCTCAAAAATTCCAATCTTTAATTGCTGGAGTCTTCTCATTGATTGAGAGCTTCTTCTTATCATCTCTTCAACTATTTTCCTGCAAAAACAAATCAAAAACAAAATTAAAATGCAAAAATAAAATCAAAATGTCCAATCTAGAAATTAAAATAGATCCAATTAAAACTTAATTAAAAAAAGAAAAGAAACATAAGCTTTCTTTTGATTTATGTGCTGATCTAATTGGCCAATGAGAACATAGACGAATGAATTTGCACTCATAAGAAGTTGTGGCAAATTAAAATGCAAAAAATAAAACTCAGAAAATTATTTTTGTTTAAAAATTCGTAGCTCGATTTTTTACTGAATTTTAGACCCAATAAATGATCAAATCTAGAAATAAAACCTCTTCAAGAATAACCTCCATCATTTTATCTTTCCAATGAGCTTTTATGGGCCTCATTTGGCTAAGTAAAACTCCATTTATGATCCTCTAAAGTTAGTATATTAAAATTGCCAAAAATCTGGAATTTTTATTGCTTGAGCTAAAAAACCAAAATTTTAAATTAAATTCTAATCCTAAATTAGATTATGATATTTAATTAATTAATTCTAATTAATTTCAATTATATTATTCATCTAATTTAGTTATAATCTAATTCTAAATTAAGTTTTAATTATCTATTAATTAATTATAATTACATTATTAATTGTTAATTATAAACTAATTATTTAATAAACTATTTATTAATTAATGTTAATCTAACTAATAATTATAATTAAGTATTTATAAACAACTTAATCTAATTAATAATTAATTATAGTTTAATTAAATTAATTACATTTTATTAATTAATTTAATTAATCTAAAATTAATTATTTCAAATATTTAATATTAAATCTAAAATTAAAATAACTAAACTAACACTAAACTATACTAACTTAAAACTATGCTAATATTAAACTAACACTACATTGATTTTAATCTAACACTAACACTAACACTAACACTGAATTAATATTAACAACTAACACTACACTATTCCTCTTATACTCATGTGTGAGTGAGTTAAAAGTCAAACAAAGAAATGCATAGGTTATAGCATCGCAAACGGCATATTGGAGGTAAGGGCCATCGAGTGTTTTTAAAAATGTGTTATTTAAAACCTCCGATGCGATATAATAAAATGTATCATATGCCTTTGACTTATTTGCAATCGGAGTATCGGCAAATGAAAGTCATCAGGGTTTCTAAGTAATGCATCCTTTGAAAATCCCCGATGCGATGTAATTTTATTTTTTGTTTTTTTATTTTTATAAATTATGAAATTACCTAAAGTGTGATTTGCCTAAATAAACTACAACCACTTTAATATTTTGAGTTTTCAAGATAGTAATTTATTTGAAAATAGAAAATTGAAATAAATGACTGAAATCCTGATGCTTTATGATTTGACTGTATAGGTAAAAAAAATGAAAAATGTTAGTAATAACTAGCTACCAGTTAATATTTAAACTAAATGCATTATTGAACTAATTTAATTAAAAAATGGAATATTGTACATTTTATGCATTTTTAACCCAGACGACATAAATGATTAGACTTCAAAGGAGTGTCATTTACAAACCAATTGACCAAATGAGGTGAAACAAGCATCAATGAAAAGCTTATAAAAGATCGATCGTAACAAGACAATCAAAACAAAAATCTAAAGAAAATGAAAAATAATAAAATCGTAGGATGATCAACTTAATAAAAAGCTTAAAAGGCATTTAGCCAAAAAATTTATAGAAAGGGTCCCCATTATTTGAAATGAACAAGTCAAAAATGGGTGGGGTTGTGTTTACCAAAACGCCTAAAATTAAAGTAAAAATAATTAAAGAAGAGAAAATTATTTTTTGGAATGCTTGACTAGGTTCATTAATCTGAATAAAAGCAAGAATCATCGTACTGTAATTTTCTTAAAATTCCTCATCAATTAAAAAATTTCATAACTCTATATCAATCCTTAATTAGTTGTAGAGATAAAGCAGGGGTCACTTTACAGGTTAGCTTTTAAAATGTACTCATTTGTCACAAGTAGAGCCACTGCTGTCAGCAAACATCTATAGTCTCGACAGGGTTACCTTTTAATCATGAATGATTCAGAATCCTATCTATTTAAGAATTATTGACCTAGAGATAAATCCATTTATATATGTTTTATTTTTTTAATTTTTTTTTTTTTGAGTTCTTAAAAGCCATTGTCCTGGTTTGGTAGCCAGATAGTTGACAATGCCATTCACTGGTTATAATTGGACTGAACAAGCTGGCTCGTGATGACACCCCTTGTCTTATGATTGTTTGTAATCATAAGCCATTAACCTGTTTTGTTTAGCAGTGTTAGTAATATCAGCCTACTTTTCCCCTATGATCATGGTAAGCAGGCTCGTGATGAGACCTCTTATCTTTTAAGTTTAAATATATTTGTGAATTACACTCTAGAAAAATAATACTCTTTTAAATAGGGAGAATCATTAACTCCTTAAGAGTTCAGAATGACAATTTCAAAGTTAAAAGTGCTTTGCTGTAAAGTGTTTTTACTTGGTTAAAAATAACTTTTATTGACTGATAATAGAATTTTGAAATATCTTAATAAAATATTGAAATCTTAAAATAATTACAATTTTGATGAAAAAGAAATTTCTTAGAATTCATGATACTTCGTCAACTTCTCTTGCTTTATAATCTCTTCCTTAAGTATGCCTACCTTTATAATAAGAAAAACAAATTTTGCTAAGAGATTTAAGAAAAATATAATAGGAGACTATTAACAATTTTTCCTATGTATGCCAACCATTGTTAGGTAACAAGAAGGCATTCCATATAAATCATGGCAAAGTCACCAAAATCAAAACTGAAAACTAAAGGAAAGAATTCTTAAGCTAAAGTGAGAAAAGAAATCAGTAAACAAAAATAAAAATGAAGAAATTTAAAAGTGGAAAGAAAAATCCAATTTTTGAAATACAAACTCTAACAAGAATGTTTATACCAATGTCTCAACAACATGAAGTAAAAGAAAATAATCATGTAATCATTCCTTCTTATGTTGAGATCCAGAAAACTTATACCTTGCAAGGTTGTAAGTGTTTTAGGCTTTAGATAGTAGTGATCATAAAATTCAGCCACAGTAAAAAAATTTTGTCTGATGTCAATCTTCTTGTTTCAAAGCATTATCTTAATCATTTTCTAATAAAATGAATGCTTTAAAGAAACAGATTAAAGGTTCAGAGATTTCCTAGTGTAGATGTTTCAACGAAGACTATCGATGCTTCTTGAAAATAAAACCAGGAAAAGAGCATAGGACTTCCAAAATATGATTTGGAAGATGATTGAAAGCTTTTATGAAGCACTGCAAAACAGATTTTTTTTATATCACATAATTTAAAAAACAAAAATGAAACTAAAATAATGAAATGGAAATTAATGAAAGTGGGTACATGAATCTTACCATTGGATAATTGCATTTGATCTTACCTAAAGGTATCAATTTCTCTAATACTAGTTGACTTCTTATTTTAGTTGACATTAAAAATATGAATAAGGCAAACTAACCAAAATCCTATAACCCAAAATCATTGTTTATTTTATTTAAACTAAAGCAAGCAGTAAAATGTAAAAATATAATGCTTTGTGTTCAAGGGAGTTGAAATTAAAACAGATGCATCAAAAATGAGATTGAGAATTTGCAGTGATGAATATTCTCAAAATATTATAAGTTTTATACAAATTTCATGATTTTTTATAAATTATTCAGAGTTAAGACCAAATTTAAGATAATGAAATTTAAAATAGAGAGGTCTTGAATTTCATATTTAATTATGGAATTATTTAAAACTGAATTATATGAGAAATTAAAATGATTTGAATATGCTGCAAATTTGTCATCAATCACTTTAGTATCATAGCGGCTACCCAAGATTGCTTTAAATTAACACAATGCCTTATCGGATGATGCGTATTGCATGTAGAGGCATTCGTTGGAATTTATCGCATCGGGGGTTGCAGTAGCAAATTGCCGATATGAGATCATGCGAAAAGAATATGTACGATGAGATGGAGAGATCATATCATTGAAGAAATGTTATATTTAGGATCGGTGATAATCATTTTGCAAATTGCACATCGCACACCGCATCTTGCGATTTGTATTTTGTACATTGCACATTGTGCATCGCAGATTTGGAATAATGGTATGTCCATGAATAAAAATGCGATGAAGCGATTGCGATATCGAAAATGCGATGGATGACGTGGCTTTTGGCATGAACATCAAAAATGTGATGAGTGATATCGATATCAACATATCGTAATATTGGAAAATAGCCATGTTGGAAATGCCAATATGATTCTTGCGATAGCAGCAACGCGATGGTTATAATAATCGGTGATGAGTGAAGAGCAATAAGCGATGAGCAATCGTCAATTAGTAAAAAGTGATATCGATGAGCAATTGGCGATGAGTTATCGCATCGCAACTTTTAAAATGAGCACACAAAGATGTATTCAATTTTTCTCCCGATTTGCGATTTGTGATTAGACTTATCGCATCGGAGGTCTTTCAAAGTTAACTAATGACTAATTGTGATATGAATTTAATAATTTACTATTGTGATTTAAACTTTATCGCATCAGAACTTTTCAAATGGAAGGATTAACTTTATGTTTAATGCGCTTTTGCGATCCGATCCATCACATTGGAACTTTTGTGATGAAAAAAAAACTTTTCAATTTATTCCAATATGATATGTGATTTTGCATTTCATTTTATCACATCGGAGTTTAAAATAACATGTTAAACTTTTTCTTTCATATTTTTGTGAAATGGGATGAATGATACGGCTCTCAGCGATCGAAAAAATTAAGTGCATGATGTAACAATATGATACGCCGATATGCGATGGAGAATGAGCCGATAATTCTATTATGAAATTTTAATATTGCATCGGGTCCGAGACATCGGTGCTTTTAAAATTATGATCCCACCATTATTGCAATTGAACAGACGCGATATTTCTTATGAACTTGATTTAAATTTAATATAGGGTCCCAAATTATGTGTATATCACAATATTGGTAAAGTTGATTATCGGAGATCGGTGAAGATAATGGAAGTATATTCAATTGAAAACCTCCGAGATGTGAAATGCGATATGGTATTTTATGAAAAACTGAATGAGGTAACACATCAGAGGTTTTGCATCAAAAATATAAAAATCAAGTTGAAACGTTTCGAACATGAATCTTGTGATAATGTTTTAACTTTCAATTGGGTTTTCTAATGAATGAAAGTAAAGTTAAAGAATGCTCAAATTCTAATGAATCACAAAATAAAATTTCCCTGAACCATGTTGCAAATTTGAAATGGGTTTGCTACTTACTTAAAATTTTTGAAAACAAATGAAAACCTGCAAATAAAACAGAACAAGAATAAAAAACAAACTAAGGAAAAAAGAAACTATTAATAGATGAAAATGAACTAGTAAATGCGTACCTGGAAGAGAATTGTCTGTGGATTTTACCTTATGAATCTTCCAATTCTTCCTTCTATTTATCAAAATTCTGACTTTGTTCAAACTCATCTCATTATTTATTCTAAATCGGAGTGTGCAATCAGCCTAAATAAAATCTTTTTATTCATGTTCTGAAATTCATAAAATTCACCAGAAATAAATATGAAAATAAGCTTCCCTTTAAATTGCAACAACAATTTATTACCTCTTCTCATTCCGAATTAACTTGAGAAAAATATGTATGGTTATAGTGACTGTTTAATAATGCCTTTAGTAAATAAATATGATGCACATTGCAGCATCAAATAATAAACTAAATATCAGAATAGGATAAAGCCACTAATTTTGGGAAAATATCAACACAGATTTGAATGTGTACACACAGCAAAATGGACACCCTTAGAGTCATTTTAACAAATTTCGAAGAAGATAATATGAACTTCATGTGATTATAGCTAAAGGTTACACTGACTAATAATGATTAAATTGACATTAAGCTTATAATAGACAGTCATACATTTCATGGGATAATGAAATCATGAAGCTTTATATCCTTAAAAATTTTAGCAAATAAATTTCAGAAGAAAATCATATGAGGACATTTTGAAATAGAGAAAATTGGCTTTGAGGTGATTGGTGCTAAATGCAACCTCAATTGAATTTAGTCAAGACATTATTCAAAATAGGCAGAGTAGAGATATTGCTGCAATAAATTTTGATTTAAAAATGGGAAGCAAGAATTAGAAATTTTCTGATAAGAGGCGAATATTTCCCTGAACATGTATATGATATGAGAATGGTTGATTGCTCGCTTTATTTTATATCTGCAGAAATATTAAGAATAAATTAACTGTACAAAAAAAAAACTAACTAAATTAATTCTACTTCTATTCTAACCATATACATGAAAATGACTAGGTATAGTCATATTTCCAATGTAACCACTCTCTCATTTTAATTCATGCATATATGTATAGTTCAAATGTTAGTAATAAAAATGCAAATCTAATTGAACTAAGAAAATTAAATCTATAATCAGAATGTACAGTTATTATTAACAACTTATTTTCAATTACTTTCTTTTGAAATGTCTTTTCCAATTGAATTCCAATTGGATCATAGAAATCTAGATGGGTTTCTATTAAGGATTGGAAAATATTTAAAAGAGGAGATGAAAAGCCAGATTGTGGATATGAGCTTTTAAATTCAAAAGCCTGAAAAAATTGTTAGTTTTAAACTATTAATAATTTTCCATGAAGGAAAACTTTCCAAACAATTCTCCAATGAGTTAATGAAAAATGAATGGAAATCTGTCAAATAAAATGGAAAGTTATTAATTGGATTAGATTGCTGGCCAGATTGTAAAAATGCATTCTCTTGTTGACACTATCTTTGAGAAGATAGAAGCTTTTGATAAAACATTAGCATTGATTGAAATTGAAATATTAATATCTTTTGATGTTCATGATTATAATATGAAACTTCGATTTCCCAATAGGGCAATGCATCAATTGAGTGTTCACTATTAAAATGCTCAATATGCCAGCATAGAGTGCCAAAAATTTGAAAAACAAAATCCGAAAATAAATCTAAATTTGAACAAAATAAGTGTGAAAGAAAAAATAAAGTGAAATCACTATTGGTACAACTAATGTTACAACACAATTGGGATTATTTTGAAATAATTTCTTTTTTACAAGGATTGGCGAGAATAATGAAATTTAAATAATTGTCAATTCCAACTTGTGAATTAGAAAGAGAATTATGATTATGAGCAAAAATGGGAGTTTGATCATGATATGAATCATAAATTGGAATGTTTTCCCGAATGGTGAAATCATGAAGATAATTTGCTACTCTAAGATAAGGATTAGTTGAAATAATTTATAAATTGAAATGTTCCTCATTCATAGATGTTATTTGAATTTTATCATGAGGATTGTCTTGAGAAGAACAAAAATCAACATCCTCAATGTTAGATTAATTATCATAAACGACTTCAGAATATTCTCTAGAATTCTCTTTGATCTCGTCCAATATATCAAAACAAGGAGGAATAAAAAATTCATGCTCATTAATGGCAAAAGAATGATCAATAATTGTTTCTCTATCTTGATAAAAACTTATTGGTAATTCATTTAGATCAGCCTCTGTAGTTTCTAAAATATCATTAATATTAAGAGGGGAGAAATTACCATCATTAAATATATCAGGATAAAGGGGAAAATGTGAATCTGAAACAATGCATTTAAAAAAATCTTTGTTTGAGAACTCTCGTACATTATCCTCATTGTAAATTTTAGATTGTAGATCATTCATTTGTCTATTTGTGCTTTCTTGAAGAATTGTGCTTTGGTTATCTGAATTTGGAACTTGCTCATCATGAAAAAATTCAGAAATTTGTACAGAAGTTTGCGTGTTATTATTTACTTTGATTGCTGCTTGCACTTGTTGATTTGCAATTTTATTTTCTGAATTCATTGCAGAGTAACTTTCATATTTCAAGGTTGTTCTTTCTCCAAAATTGATGCTATTACCTTCTTGTATTTGATAAGAAACATTTTCTAAGCTTTGTGAGACCAATTCATTATGATTTATTTGCAAATCCATATTAGAATTCTCATTTATGTTCGAAGGGGATGGAATAAAGCTTGAACTAATTTCATATGGATTGGGAATGGGAGGAAGAGAGAAAATATATTCAAACCAATCTAGTGATTCTTCTTCCTTAGGTTTATCTCCAACTTTAAATCTTAAACAATTCAAATGAAATTGAATATTAAAATCTCTAACAGACTCATTTTCAAATCTTCGTAATTATTCAATTTCATTGCATACTTGTTCATAATCGTATCCATCAAATTTAAAAATGAAAATTGTAACAAATTGATCCCATCTGTGAATTGAGACAACCAGAAGAGTTCTACACCGGTTTCTAGCTTTTGCCACAAATGTGAGAGTAAAAATGATGCATAAAATGCCTTCATCAATTCCTTGAAAATCATAATTTGAAACATTTTGAATAAATTGAAAGACATGATTAAAAGCAGAAGAATTTTTCTTAATTTCAAACTTTACGTCAGACAAGAGTCTTACTATTTCTAGTGGAGTATTGGAATATGCTTATCCAGAAATAAAACTCCAAATTGGAAGTTTTAAAGGAGCCATTGTAATAAAAATGAAATGTTAGAATTCAAAGACTCCAAAGTAAAACAAGTCTTAGCCCTCCTTCTAGCGCCAAAAATGTTGAAGCCTCGAAAATCGTTGCAACAACATTGGGGGATAACCACCCGGTCCGGACCTTAATATTGCTCATTTTCCATTTATGATAGTGGCTCCAACTGGTTTAACTAGGTCCAGTTACATTTTCCCTATCGCTATTGGTTTACGATGCATCTTTAACTACCAATAGACATGGATATTAGATCACTTCTTCTTGTTGATCGAGTAAGAGAATGACACTTAAGCTGATTTGGGTTCAACCAAACCACAACTAAGATTTTTCCTCATTGAGAAGAGGACTTAAAAGAATGTAGAACTTAATCTAAATGCAAACTTATTCTATAATGCAAGCAATAGAAACTAATATAAATCCTATTTTAATTAAGTAGATATAAATCTAACCCAACTAAGAGCAAGATAATTAAATAATGAAAATTTAAATATGTTTGGATTTTAATTAATATCAAGCTAAAGAAGAAATTCAATTAGCATGACATTTGTGAATACCAAAACACATCCTATTGAGACCATTTAACTGAAATAATAAATCAACAACACTCTGGAAGAAATTCACAAAATTGATATTGATTGTCAAATCAGTCAAACCAATAATTAAACAGTAACATGTGGAAGAAATTCGCAACACATTACTATTTATTAAATCAGTTTTATAAGATAGATTTCTGAATAAATAGTTACTCAAAAATTAGAGTTTAATCCATAAGAACAGAGATACATCACAATATTGAGACAAATTATCCATATCAACATAAATGCATAAACATGAATAAAATGAAACAACAATTTTATTATCATAAAATTGAAGTTAGTATTTGATATAGAAATGCCAAAAATATCATTTAATTGAATCCGCTTCTCTGATCCTGGTCTCTAACAGTCCTTTACATCACCTGAATTTCTGTTTTCAAAACTAGAGTTACAAAAATGCAAACTCTGCCCATCATACATCATTCAAGATATAAAGAAAAACCTTCAATAATGATTAGATCTGAAATTTTCTCTCCTCCCTTCTACAACTCTAAATTCATATAACAGAGATGCTTTTAGAAGTCCAGAATTGCAGAGGAGAGTAGCCCTTTTCACATTCTACAATCTTCCATTTATAATATTTCCAAAAGAATTTTGAGATGAGAGTTTATTGAAGAAAAATCTGCCCAATCCAATTTTAATTACTCAAAAATTCTAATATTTAATTGCTGGAGTCTTCTCATTGATTGAGAGCTTCTTCTTCTCATCTCTTCAACTGTTTTCCTGCAAAAACAAATCAAAAACAAAAATAAAATCAAAATGTCAAATCTAGAAATTAAAATAGATCCAATTAAAACTTAATTAAATAAATAAAAAAAGTGAAACATAAGCTTTCTTTTGATTTATGTGCTAATCTAATTGGCCAATGAGAACATAGACGAATGAATTTGCACTCATAAGAAGTTGTGGCAAATTAAAATGCAAAAAATAAAACTCAAAAAATTAGTTTTGTTTAAAAATTCGTAGCTTGATCAAATCTGGAAATGAAACCTCTCCGGGAGTAATCTTCATCATTTTATCTTTCCAATGAGCTGTCTTGGGCCTCATTTGGCCAAGTAAAACTCTATTTATGAGCCTCTAATGATGATATATTAAAATTGCCAAAAATATGGAATTTTTGTTGCTTGGGCTAAAAAACCAAAATTTTAAATTAAATTCTAATCCTAAATTAGATTATGATATTTAATTAATTAATTCTAATTAATTGCAATTATATTATTCATCTAATTTAGTTATAATCTAATTCTAAACTAAGTTTTAATTATCTATTAATTAATTATAATTACATTATTAATTATAAACTAAACTAATTATTTAATAAACTATTTATTAATTAATGTTAATCTAACTAATAATTATAATTAACTATCTATAAACAACTTAATATAATTAATAATTAATTATAATTTAATTAAATTAATTACATTCTATTAATTAATTTAAAATTAATTATTTCAAATATTAAATATTATATCTAAAATTGAAATAACTAAACTAACACTAAACTTTACTAACTTAAAACTATGCTAATATTAAACTAACATTATACTAATTTTAATCTAACACTAACACTAAATTAATATTAAAAACTAACACTACACTATTTCTCTTATACTCATGTGTGACTGAGTTAAAAGTCGAACAAAGAAATGCATAGGTTATAGCATCGCAATCGACATATCGGAGGTGAGGGCCATCAGGTGTTTTTAAAAATGTGTTAGTTAAAATCTCTAATGTGATGTAATAAAATGTATCATATGTCTTTGACTTATTTGCAATCGGAGTATCGGCAAATGAAAGTCATCGGGGTTTCTAAGGAATGCATCTTTTGAAAATCCCCGATGCGATGTAAATTAATTAATTAATTAATTAATTTATTTTTAATTATGAAATTACCTGAAGTGTGATTTTCCTAAATAAACTACAGCCACTTTAATATTTTGAGTTTTCAAGATTAGTAATTTATTTGAAAATAGAAAATTGAAATAAATGACTGAAATCTCGATGCTTTATGATTTGGCTGTATAAGTAAAAAAATGAAAAATGTTAGTAATAACTAACTACGGGTTAATATTTAAATTAAATACATTATTGAACTAATTTAATTAAAAAAATGGAATATTGTACATTTTATGCATTTTTAACCCAGGCGACATAAATGATTAGACTTCAAAGGAGTGCCATTTACAAACCAATTGACCAAATGAGGTGAAACAAACATCAGTGAAAAGCTTATAAAAAATCGGTTGTAACAAGGCAATCAAAACAAGAATATAAAGAAAATGAAAAAATAATAAAATCGTAAGATGATCAACTTAATAAAAATATTAAAAGGCATTTAGCCAAAAATTTTATAGAAAGGGTCCCCATTATTTGAAGTGAATAAGTCAAAAATGGGGGTTTGGGGGGGGGAGGGGGGGGGTTGTGTTTTACCACAACAAATTGTAAAGGACATAACAAAGATGTTGAAGAAATGAGCTGACATCAAGTGGACATCTAAAGAAAACACTCATTTGAGGAGATTAAGAAGGTGCTCACTTTAAGCACCAGTGTTGATCAACCCATATTTTTTTAAAGAATTTTTGGTTTTTACATTTGCATCAGAAAATAAAATTGTTAGAGTTTTGTTGCAGAAATGACAGCAAGGATTTTAATTGAAGATCAACCTTTTCTTATTCAAGTTGTGTATCAAAGAGATATTTGAAAGTATGCATAACAATCTATGGATCTGAGGCATTTTCAATATGAATATACATCTCATTGTTAACTAAAGACTTTATAAGAGCTACTGCCTTGGAATTTTTTACTTCCCATTTTGCAAGTAAGGTTGCATCTGTTGGTTTATTAGGCTTAATGTTGCTATCACATATTTCATGCCATAATTCATTATATATGAGAGTGCTTTCAATTATACATTTATGTGTCTTGTAATATTTGACCCCTTCTAGCTTATCAGAATCAGAGAAAAAATTAATTAACTTCGACATTGTAGTGTTGAAGCAGTGCACCAAAAGAAACAAGCACAAAAAACATCAAGATGCGAAACACTCCACACACAACACGCCACGCAAAAGGAAAACAATATATTGGGGCTTGGTCTTGACCCTCAGATAGTCATTGGAGGAGGAGAAAAATGACTAAGCTTTTCACTTGGCTCTAGTCAATTTCTCTTAAGTGTTTACAATGAAATCCTTCAAAATTTGACCTGTTTACAATTATCTTCCAAATTTTCCTTTTAAAAAAAACACTCGAACCCCCCCTCAAAGTAAAAGGATACTTTGAGTTACAAAATCACTCTTATCTCTCCAAATAAAATTACAAATAAAATCTCCTTTTTACTCCAAAAAATTTGACCACTTCACCTCTCACCTTATTTCTAAAAAAAACAAATATAAATTACAAAATATCCCTCATCTACTTATTGATCCAAAAATTACAAAATATTACCACTCAATAATTTGCAGTACAAAATCATTGTCACTAGTGGCTCCAACTCTGGCTCCTTGTATTTGCGATCCAGCGACGCTTGTTTAGTGGCTTATCAAACCCACTGTCGCTCGGAGGTCCCGACTATCTTTTAAACATGAGCTTCCTTTCCTCTAATTCATCAAAACTATTACAGGCAAAGATAACCTAAGGCCTTGGGTTGAGATACCTAACAGAGCAAATGGCATGTCATCACAAGGACTCTAATTACTAATTTTTATGCTTTAAACTAGAAAGTGAGGATTATGGACCTTACCTATTTATCATTCATTTGAAGTAGATCCCGTAGGGTGCAAACCCCCTGCTACTCCTTGTGCTCCAGAACCTACAAATCAGTCAATAACAGGTACAAAAACTAGTTTTACAACATATATGTCCTAGATGTTAGCATGTTAGCATACATAATCTCATAAAGATAACATGAAATAAACTATTCAATATTATTAAGCATGTATAAGAGACACATAACACATGAACATTAGGAACAAGATGGTACTTCTCTTATTGATAACATGTATAGAAAACAATAGTGGAGAAATCACCTAAAATCTACCACGGCCTTGAGAAAAATCATCCTCTGGATTCGTTCAACCCTAGCCTCACAAAGCTTCTTCCATAAATGGTGCATAAAGGATGTCACATAGAATGAAGGTGATCATCATAAGGAAAAAAGTGTTCCCTGAAACTTGGGAAGTGTAGGAGGCACAGGGGAAATATCAGACTTGATCAGTGCTATAATAGGTTATAATATCAATAATATTCTCACTCTCCTCCCTTAGGCCATTTCCTTGAGGTGTATTTATACTTCCTCAAATTAGTTTTTTTTAGTTGGGGAATAGTTAGGCCATGGGTTGGGGTAGTTAAGTTACAGTAAAAACCGTAAACCTCACCTCAATAATAGCTAAATTATATATTTTTTAATATTTTAAATGGCATACGCGGGTCAACTATGGATGGACCCACGTATGCACATGGAAAAAACTGGGCAGAGTCGCGTATGGATTTTAAAATATTGTTTTTTGAGAAATGTGACCAAGGCTGAATGGAAGGGTTTCCCAAGGCCAATTCATAAGTCATCAAGTATATAGAGGTGATGAATGATGTTATAAAAAATGCCCCCTAATATATGAGGTCAAAAGGGGTAATGATGGCCGAAATGTATTATGTGCATAGAAAGAACCTAGCGAGGACTAGAGAGGACTTCACCAGATTTCAGCCTACCAAAAACCAGTGATATAAATCAGAAAGATAGCTCATGTCTGAGGTGGGCATACCCATGCTCAGTGAAATAAAAGCATGTTTGCATATTAGCTATGGAGCGAATCCAATATGTATACCAGTATAACTGAAATGTAAAGTACATAGTGAATCATCTAATCACTTCTCGGAAGTATACGTAAAAATCATGTCCAAGTATCACATATAGAAGACTGATAAATGATGTTGCATAGATATCTGATCACTGAAATCACAATTGAATGTCCAAGTACCAAATCATAAGTGGTGGAACAAATGGTACAACACGCAACTCGGGTGCCAATGTATAAGATGATGTTGTGATGAAACTGCAACATATAAGGGTGGATGGTGTCATTGGTATAAAACTGAAGGAGCTTTCAAAGTGAACCAAAGCATGTTGATGCGAACCTGAGGTCTTCACTGATCACAATGGCACAATTATACACAATGGGAATAAATGAGCTGAGGTCGACCATGTAAAAAATCATTTGATTATCGGTCATTGATGTATACCATTAACAAACGAGAGACAACCCACTGATAATGATAATGAATGTCAACATGCCCCAGTACAATCTAAAAAGTGTGAATAAATGAGTTGAAGTTGAACACTTGAGTGAATCTACCAATCAGGAGACATTCATGTATTCTCACTGTCAATAGAAAAGGAGTCTGCCACTGATGACTGCAAACCCTAAGGTACTGAAAAAAAGGACTCTATACCTTATTCCCAGAGCAATGAGTCAAATTCGATGGGAAAATATCTGCTGGAAGGAAGGCGTTATGCATCCTATATCATTCAAGCGTGAGTGTAACTCACATGCCAATATTTGGAATGAATCAGACAAAATAAAGTGAAGTAACCAACCCAAAGTATGTTTCTGACATGCACAAAATGTAGCTAGCGCACGACAGAAACCCTCTAAACCAACCAATAATGAAATTTGACAAAGAGACAAGATATCCATTGATAGGGTCAAATGGAAATCAAGGTACTGCACGAATCCTAGGTGTGATAATGTAAGATGAAGTCAAACACAAGGGAAACCACTTAGCCAAAGACCCATGATGTTGATCAAATGTTGAGCACAAGTTCACCTATCAATGATGTAAATAGGGCTAGGGCGCGGCTCTAGGTATACTCTCAGAGCAATATGTCAAAGTCGATAAGAGACAAACCCGCCGACAAGAAGTCAATAGAGACCTTCTCAAATCAGCACGAGAAAAAGACCAAATAACTAATGTGATAGAACAAGATAATGACAAATTGGGATGGCCGACTGAAAAATGAGTCAAGAGACACCGCAGAAAGGCCGAATCAGGTTAACTTCCCTTGAACAAAAGCACGACTCATTTTGACTATGTCAACAAATAATAACTCTATATAAGTTTGTCATGCAGGAGGCATAAACAAACCCTCCATATGATTGGAAGAGATAAACAATTGGGTGAGTACTGACCCGATAACAAGGTTATGGATTTTCCTAAGTCAAAAATTAAAACCATTCCAAATGGAGAAAAAACTTAGCTTTATTGTGCTTTGTTCAAGGGCGACACAATTAACACAGTAGCTACCATCATGTATGGAAGTATTGTCCCATTCCCACTCTTTTTCAAATATTTAATTTTTTTGTCTTTTTCATATTTCAAAGCTAAAAAGGAATAAAAGAATGCTTATAGTACAATGGATAAAACGAGTATCATTAAACATATGCACTAGTTCCTGGGATAGGAACAACCCTATGCTCAATGCAAGGTGGCAAAAACTGGTAAGTGACACTCAAAGGGATGTTCCATCCATGGGTGAAGGTGTCAACCTGTGAAGGCTAAGTGATTGCATGGTTAACTTGTGCAGAAAGACATGGTCAAAAGAGGGCTTTAACATGAGTCCAAATGAAGTCGGCTAAAGGCCAAGATAAGCAAGTGGTCAATATGGAATGCAGAAATACAACTCAAAAACAATGGGAGCCTCTAAGGTATATGGCCAAAATAAATATAGCGAAGAAGAAGAAGAATGAAGCTTAAACGCATAAGTCATGGCGGGACTAAAGACGATTCCCAAGCCTACACATATTGCAACATGGGCGACAACTGCTAGTGAGGAACTAACTAGGAATCCCATGTAAAGGATGGCTCTACCATCATATCATGATTTAAAAATTGGAGTGTGAAATTGGTTAAATAGTCATAACATGATGGGGTCGACCCTATGGCAAGTAATCAAAATGGAGGCTAGCATGCAGAAGTGCAACGGAAAGAGAATTCCTTAACGTATATGCCAGTTTAGAATCAAATACCTTCCATGACAGGTCAGCAGTCATGGATCCAAAGAAAATTTGAAAATGTCTCAAAATCACCTAAATGTACATTTGGTCATTTGTGCAGTGCAGAAGTGTAGAAAGAGCTCTAGAGCAAAAAACCCTTTTCTTGTAAATGGAGCAACCAACCACCGAATCAATCTAAACGAGTCAGGTAAGCCTCATACTTAGCTTGTTTGTCAATTTTATTACCATTTCAAGAAAGTTTTTGGATTTTTGACCGTAGGAAATATATTTTCTTGAAACCCTCTGTGTATACGCGGGTTTGTCATGAGGAAGTCATGTATAGATGCGGCTGTGTCTGAATGAATTCATGTATGTGCAGAGTGGAATTCAAAAATTGATATCTAATGGGTCAATGGATGAAATTGTTCAGGATAAATATCAGCTAGAGGGAAAAAGAGCATAGTGCAATAGACAATGAATTCATGCAGGACCAACAATTGTTGGATATCCTTCGGGATTGTGAATTGTTAAAGTTTTTAAAAATTCCAAATATGAAAACCAATACTTGATTGCTCAAGATGTTGGTTAATAATTGGGAACCAAACAAATACTGCTTCATGATAGATGAGATGCCATTGAGGATTGAACTAGAAGACATTTATTTTATAACTAGACTTTCCTGAAGGGGAGAACTAGTTGATTTTCATGGCAAGCCCACAGGAGGGCTTAATGTAGATGAATATGTCCAGGTATACCATTTAGATGGTGGAAAGAAGGTGGGGAAACAACTCCCAATCAAATATGTACGAGAATTGTACATGAAAATCATTCTTTTCACTATTGGTAGTGGCAGGGTTAGCATCCCTTCACTAGGCCTCACACACTCACATGATTCTAGCAGTGGATTGCTTGAACAACTTCTATGATTGGTGCATATCATTATTGTAAAATCTGAAGAAACAACTAACTTCTATCCGACATGCAAAACCAAAACATTTTGGATATGGCACTATTCTACTGACATTATTCTTTGAGAGAGTCCCGGGGCTTCGGCCCAAGATGATCTCAACCATCAGTAGCCAACGAGATCTGAGGATAGCTAGATGGGCAGATTTTATGAAGAGACTGGGGGGGAGTGAAGTTCCCCACACAACATTGGATGATGATTTCTTCCAGTGGCGGGGCGAACATGTCATCTCACTAGAGGAATATCCCTATGCTGGGATGGATTCTAGAGTAGATCCTGATTTGGTTCTTCCACCAGTAGCAGCATGGGTTGCAATGGTAAGATTGCGCAATGATTTTTTGATTATGTGATTTTTTTATTTTTTCAAAGTATATGAAAAATGAAAAAATGTTTTTGATATGACAATATGACTTACAAAATTTTAATGATCATAATGCAGACATGCGACCGGTTAGGCCTGAGGGCTACAGAGGAGAGTCGAATGATGCTGAAGACCCAGGAATAACCCTCCATGCCATCTAGAGAAACATGGAGAGTTTAACTCGCCAAGTACCAACGATAGCTATAGAGAACCTTCCTGAATCTAGAGGAGAGTGGTTGGAGTACCACAAGACTGGGTGCAATTATTCCATCATGTAGCTATTGTCATTGTGTTCTTTTGGAACACACATGTTGGGCAGGGACCTCAGGGATAGATATAGATTTGATCAGATGACTGTATTATTATTTTTATGACAGACATGATCAGGCATAAGCCCAAATTTTGTAGGACATGATGGTCCAATTTTTGTATATTTTGAACACTTTGATATATATATATATATATATATATATATATATATATATATATATATATATATATATATATATATATATATATATATATATATATATATAGCAATTTTATATGATGTTATTGTCCCAAATGTACAATGATGAATGATTTTTTTGATATTTTTAAAGTACTGAATTATTAATATTCCAATCAAGTGCTTGATTATCTAATGAGTCTACTAACCAATTATTAGATCGAGGAATGTGAATTAAAGTAATAAATTGAAATGAACATTGTAACAAACATACTCTAAAAAATAATCAATACAAAAATGGGTCTCTGACATGATAGGTTTTGTGATTGAAATATTTTGGTGAAAATCACATCAAAGTAGATTTGGTCAATGTGTTTCGAACCAGCTAGTGTGGTTAATCATCAGGGCAAGATGAAAAATCTGATCAGGTAACCCATTTAAATAGATAGTAAAGCTCCAACTAGCCGTTTGTAAAATAACAGCTGGTTTGACTAAAATAGGAAATAAAATCAAAATAATAATAGTTTATTTATTTTTTAAGGAATAAATCAAATGTTTAATGTTTATAATTTGAATTTTATATATTTATATTTATTTTTAATAAAAATAATAATTATTTAATATATTTTTTATGATTAAATTAAATTTTTACTATTTATATATTTTTTTCTATTTTTATTTTTAGAATAATAATTATTTTATTTGTTTTTATTATTTTTTATCAAATCAATTAAATTAATAAATAAATCAATAATAAATAATATTTATAGTTTGAATTTTATATATTTATTTTATTTTTAATAATTATATGATATGTGATTCAGATCTTATCAAAATAGTTAACTTAATTCTATTTAACTTATTGTAAATTTTTACAATGTTAGCCCAAATAAATAAATTAAAAATTAAAAATTAAAAATAATAATAAAAATTAGAAATTAGAAATTAAAAATAAAAATAAATAAACTACTAATTTTGAAACCACTAGTTGTGAATCCAAGTAAACTACTAACGATTGAACACAAAGAGATATTACCTCTGAGAGTCGGTTGACCACTGCAGTGTATTCTGCCACATTCTTCGAAGCAGGACCAATGCATATACCCCTTGAGACTAACAACTAACCGGATGGATAGTGAATTACCGAAGCCACGGAAGCCAAGTTCCGGATATGTCTACTAGCACCATCGGCAAAGCCAAAATGACTCATCTCATCCAATAATACCTCCCAAAGAGGATCAAAATCATCAAATTCACACAAAAAATCGATAAACAAACATGTACAAAAAATACAATATATACAACAAAGAAAATTCTAGGTTGAAACCTAGGCATAATACTTTTTCAGATAGAGCTCATTTCTGGGCACTGCCAGCTCGTTTCCATCAAAATCAACCAAGTCATAAGCTCCCTTTTTCAGGACCTTTTTGATAATAAAGTGGGCATACCACATGGATTTAAACTTGCCTACCCCCAAGGCATCCTTCTCTTGGGCATAAACCAATACAAGGTCACCTTCAGAGAAAACCATAGGCTTGATCACCTTATCGTACTAAACCTTCACTCGTTTCTTATGTGCCTCACTCATCGTAGCTGCATCTCGGTGCTGCTCATCGAGATGTTTTAGATAGATAAGGCATTCTTCGAGACTAGAAGTGTTAGGAATAAGCTCAAAGGCCAGCTTAAGGGAAGGAATTTCACATTCAATAGGAAATATAGATTCCAAACCTTAAAATAGTTGAAACGGAGTGAAACCGGTTGCAGTCTTTACAAACATTTGGTATGCCCAAAGTGCAGGGTACAGCATGACATGCCAATTGGATCTAGCTTTATCAATTTTCTATTGAAGAATAGTCTTCAAGGACTTGTTAACGGCTTCAACTTTCCCATTGGCCTGAGGATAGTAAGGAGATGAATGCTCCTGCCGAAAACCCAATTTGAGAGCCAATTCAGCCATCATATTGTTCTGAAAATGACTGCCATGGTCAATGACAATCTCTTTGGGGATACCAAAGTGAGAAATGACTTGGTTGAATAGAATTAGGGCTATTGTCTCACCATCGTTTGAAAAAGTAGGTATAGCCTCAACCCACTTCGTAAAGTAGTCTATCACTACAATAATGTACTTATGACCCTTAGCAGAAGGCAGATTACAAGTAGTATAATCAATACCCCACTTTGTGAATGGATCAACAGTGATGACAGGAAAGAGCAGAGCTAGATGAGTGCACATATTCCGAGTATAGAATTGACAAGGATGACATTTTTTGACTGCCTCAACACAATATTTGAAAATTTAGGGCCAAAAGTATCATGTACGCAAGATTTCTTGGGTTGTAGCAACCCCAGATAAATGACCACCACAAGCTCCACTATGGTAATCGTTCAGCACAACCTCAGCTTCTTCGAGAGTTAAGAAATTTCTAAGGATCGAATCAACCTCGTGACGATATAGAGTGTCACCGATAATCAAATAATTTTTAGCTAAGTGACGCAACTTTCGATGCTCATCTTTCGAAAAAGCTAAGGGAAACTTCACAGTCTGGAGATAAACTATGAGATCTCCATACCAAGGATCTTGTGAAAAAATGAGAAAAAGATGCTCATCAGGGAATGATTCTTCATAACAATCTCTTCTCCATAGGGAAACTCAGAAATCAACTCTCCAAATACCAATGACTTCTTCGATTTGGCAGAGAGGAATTCGAGATCAAACTCTTGCAAAATGACAATCCATCTATTGTATTTTACCCCAATCACTCGCCTACTAAGAACAAATTGAAATGGATTAATTGTCACTAAAACATAAGTTTTGTGAAGAAGGATATAATGCCTGAGCCGCTGGACAGCATGGACAACTGCCAAAGCTAGTTTCTCAATTGGAGAATACTAGAGTTTAGGACCCACCAAGCCTCGACTAAGGTAGTATACAACACACTCACAAAGAGCTTCATCTTCCTGAACCAGAACCATACCAATGGTATATTCTTCTACAATGAGATACAAGAGGAAATCCATGCTATAATCAGGTGGACTCAATAATGGAGCAGAGGTCAATTCTTTTTTCAGAGCATCGGATGAGCATTGAGAAAATTCATCCCAGAAAAATGGAAGTTATTTCTTTAACAACCTCATAAATCCCTTTGTAATCTCGACATAATTCGAAAAAAAAAATCTGTAAGAAATCGCCTTTGCCTTGTAGACTTTGAAGTTGACGGATTGAAGATGGGGGAGGCAACTGAAGTATTGCCTCAACCTTGAAGGGATCTACCCGAATCCCTTTCGTAGACACGATGAATCCCAAAAACCAACCGGATGTGATAGCAAAAGCACACTTATTAGGGTTCAACCGAATTTTATAATAATGACACCGTTCAAAAACTTGATAAAGGTGTGAAGAATAATCAATTATCTTACGAGAATGAGCAACTAAATCATCCAAATACACCTTGATAATATGCTTGATGTCATAGAAGGCATAGGACATAGCCCGCTGAAAGGTAGCTCTAGCATTTTTAAGGCCAAAAGAAATATTTTTTTAAGAAAAGGTACCCTAGGGGAAAATAAAAGCAGTCTTATGTTGGTCCTCAGGACGAATAGTGATCTGGTTATATCCCAAGAAACAGTCCATGAAGGATAAATTTTCATTCCCCACACGCTCATCAACAATCTGATCTATAAATGGTATGGGGTAATTATCTTTAGGACATTCCTTATTCAAATCCCTGAAATCAATAAAAACTTGGATCGTTCCTTGTTTCTTTTCCATGGGAATTGGATTCAAAACCCACTCAATTAATGGAACGGGGTATATGAAACCTGCCTTTAGTAGTTTCTCAACCTTGGCTTTGATAACTGCATCCTTCCTAGGGTTGACCGGAAAAAGCTTATGCTAAATAGGCTTATCATTTTCGTATGTCTTGATCTCATGTTGGACAATAGATGGATCTATACAAGGCATTTCCTCATAAGACCAAGAAAATACATCCCGAAATTATCAAAAGAGATCGGTGTAATTCTGAATCTATTCAGGGGAAATTAAGCTCCAATGAAGACATTCTCAATAATATTTGGATCTCTAGAGATGTTCACTGGGGTAGTGGCAGAAATGACAGCCATGTTCCCTTCAACAAATACATGTGCTAGTGCTAAAGGGTTCAAGATTGGGTGAATAGGACTAGAACACTGAAGGCTAGAAAAACTTGTTTCAACTTCTCACAAGTCTGGTAGAAAATAGGACCGATGATGCAAATCATCCCATGGTCTCTCTACACCAGTCATTGCTTCAAGGATTCCCTCTTCATATGGAAGAGTGGAATCAAGGCAATCATGAGCAGAAGATTAACTAAGAATCTAATCCAGAGCCACACCTCCATCTAATTCCTCCAGTGAAAAAGAAACTGGAATGGATTTTGCAGAGTCAACAATATATTGATAAGAAAGCTCAGCTAAAAACATAGGGAATGCCATTCCACCCACTTGACCTTCCTCTAATGTGGAGGTAGGAGAGGCAAGGTCCAAGGGTCCGAAAAAAATGAGTTTGAAATAACTCTCTTCGATCAGGAACCCTGGAGGATGAAATAGCATGAATATGAACTGAAGGAGGTGGAAAATCGAAAGTAGCCATCAAGTATGTATACATTCCAACCCCAAAATTCTCAATAGGTTGCTTGGTATCATTCACCAAGGGAACAGTCGAGTCAGCAAATGCATTCAGATCTATAAGAGAATAGTCCATCTGATCAACAATGACAATCCATATCATAAATCCAGTTTCGCCCCAACAGAAGGTTGTAGTCTAGATTTGCATCAACTATCTCGACCTCTATATAGAAATTTTTACCCCCAACACCGATGGGTAAAGCTGGAAAAATGCCATGTGGCCTGTGAGAATGACCATCAAATGCAGTCAGAAGAGTAGCTGAATGGAAAGTTGAAGGAGCTCCAATAGAATTCTAACATGAGACAAAAATCACACATGTGGAAGCCATATGATGACGAGGTCTCTTTTTTAAAATTTACATGTCAAATGTGATGATAAGATAATTTTTTGAACCAATAGCCCCAATGGCAGTGAGCAATGAACTCCTTTGTGCAAGACACGACTGGAGTACCTCTAACGCAGACATGGCGCAAGGAATTTGAGCCAAATCTTCTACAATCGAGTAGTTCTGGATATCATTCACATTAGGATTGATCATTGTATGATTTGTAAACCATTTCGACATCTGAGGTATAGGCTCAACTGCAGGCCTCTCAATATGGAGCGGCTCAACATTATTAGGAGCAACTTTAGCTTTCGAAGACTCAGCTTCACCATAATCACGAGATCTCGTAGCGATATCTGCGTGATCACTCATCATGTATATGTTTGATGAATTTTCCCCTTCCTGGTTGCCCATAGAGGGAGCTCCAGTATTTGCATTCGCGCCAGCAAGAAATTGCTGCCCTTGGGGAAAAGGGTTTTTTAGTACAACCTTGGAGCTAGAAGAACCCTGCTAAGCTAACAAGCATTGAGCATCCTGAATTTTTGGGCAGAGGTGATTAAGATGGTCTCTGGTGCATAACTTGCAGGGAAACTTAACCTTCTTTTTATTATCCCTCTTACCCTCTCCAACATGATCATTGGATCTGTTCACATTCCCCTTCCCATATTTGTCTTTCTTCTTATTATTTTGTCTCTTCTTCTTCCTAATGGATTGTTGAATTCCTTTGAGCTTAGAAGTTTGAACAACATTAATAGTCAAGGGCTGAGAAGGAGTTGACACTGAAGGCGTAGCCTGACTAGAAGAAGCAGATTGTATATACAACTGTTGCAATTGATTTAGCAGGTTAACCATACCACTATCTATCGTACCGATAAGTCTGTCACCATGAGGACCAGGTTTTATTTTGGCTAAATCTAGCTTGGAATAAGGAGCATCCGAAAATTTTTATTAAGGACCCCAGACTGAGAATAGATTAGTTCTAGCTGCTGAGCCCTAAAAATAGCCTATTCCTTAGAAAATACCCCTAAAAGGGATACATCCTTTGAGATTTCTAGCTACAGAGATTTCATAAACCATTTGAGAAGGAACTCATTCGAAATTTGGGCTTTGATGAGCCTCTTCCTTCTCCTCCATTCTTGAGTATGATAAAAAATGTGAGTTGCTTTGTCCTGTTGGAAATTGCCCAAGAGATCAGTCATGACATCATAATGCATAGGCAACTAAAAGTGGTTTAAGAACATAGTATCCAACTCACCAAAAGTATCAAAATTTCCCCTTGTCAGCTCAATGTACCATTTTAATGCATTCCCAGTTAGGGTACGTTGAAATAACCTCAACCTAATTGAATCATTGATAAGGGAGTTTTATGAACACCATTAGTGGAAAGTGGTGACATAGTCTGTCGTATCCTCACCAGTCTTCGCTTCAAAATTTGGAATTTCTGAGGCCAGTTTAGTGGGGACTGGAAGCCAACCCGAACTATACCGAATAGGATCATTTGTCAATTTCGATATTTTTTTCAAGATTAAAGTTGCCAAGAAAAGTAAGCATGGAGGAGCCTAGTAATTCCATCCCCCATAGGAAGGATGACCAACATTCTGAAAAGAATAGCTTGGATTTTTTGAGGCACCAGGTTGCTAGATCTTGTTCGTAGAAAATTCTGAGCCATAAGAGAAGCCTTGTGACCCAACATTCAGAGAAGGACACCCTCCCATCGTAGGGTTACTATAAACAAGGATATTCCATCCAATATAAGTGTTAAAAGAGGAAGAAACCCTTTGGCAAGGGTTCTAAGCATTGGTGAATGGAGAAAAGCCATGAGAAGCACCTACCAAAGGGAAAGGAACATTCCCTCGTTGACCAGAGAAAAACTGACTCTCAGCTCCTAACCCTGTAAAATCAGGGTTCCATCCCAAAAAAGCATTAGATCTTTGACCTCCGATGAAAGGATTGAATCGTTGATTTTGAGAGGTGAAAGGAAAAGATCCTAAGGAAGGGTTCGAATGAGGAATATGCCCACTTCCAAAGGGGAAACCCTAAAATGAAGTTGATCCACTAGCCATAAAAGGCATAGGTGTGGAGACAGCTAAAGCAACAGTAAATGAGATAGAAGGAATCGTACTAGAAGGCATTCCAAAAGAAAAGGGGTCAAATTGAGAAGCATATGCTTGGATGCTTCCACTCATAGACGGAATAGAAGTAGAGACAAACATAGCAACACTAGAAGTGATTGTCGAAATGGAAATGGTACCTCCTCCTTCAACTGAAAGAGGAGTATGCACACTTGCAGTGCTCATAGCCAAAGTTGTGTTCCCAACCGTGGCCATCGAAAGAAAGGTATATGAAGGATAGGGGCTAGCCAGTCTCTGAGACTCAGGCCTAACATACAAAAGCACGTCTGGAAAACTAGAAAGAAGAGGAGATGAAGGAGTACCAGGAGGTTGAGGAACCTCTTCTACTTTAAATTCTTTTTCTAGAAACAAGACTCTAGAGATGAGTGGAGTACTCCTCTCTATAGTACCACTAGTACTAAGAACACCCAAAGAAACAGAAACCCCAGACGGAGGATCACTCTTCGTTGCATTCAAAACCACAGGGTGAAAATCACCTATTGAATTGCTCCTACTCCCTCTTGAAGAAGGCTCAACACTCGCAGGAGAAAGTCCACAAAGCCTCCTCAATCGACGAGGCGATCGATCAGCCACTTTATGAGATTAATTAGACTCAAAAAATATAAGAAGCTAGGCAATATAGGAGCAAAGAGCACAATCTATAAAATTTCCCTAAGATATAGTCAATCAAGCAGCCTTTAGGTATTTCCGCTTTGGGTGATTAGGACCAGACACTAAAATACAAGAAAGCGAATAAGAGGGCCTTCTGAAAATAGTCTGGGGTAATTACGCCCCAGGCCTACTAGCGAAGGTAACAGAAACAGTTACGCTGGCCTCCTGACAACATCCTTTGTTGGTTCAAGTCCCCGAGCTTCACAAGGGCACCCTCCAGAAGTACTGATGAAAGTGGTGCAATGTCTGACTCAGGTACCACAGGTATTCTCCCCCATAGTCACTGATGTAGTCCCTAGGAGAGGCAACTAAGGGCACCAATCCATATTGGCAGCCGGGCAGAACGGTCTTAGGTCAAGATTCAACAAATAAGAGAGGGGTTATCTCCCTTCTCTGCCTTCAATCTCCCTCGCGCTTAACTCTCTGGAGGTAGAGCTTTCCCAGTCCACTTAACGGAATTGGATTTCACTCATTAATCAACTTTCTAGGTTTGACAGTTTTAAGCGACCTTGGAGTTTTAACTCTCCACTCACCTATTCCAAGGCCCTATGACCTAGCTAGTTGGTGTATGATTAATGACAATACAAAAAAATTCTAGTTCATTTTAATTAGCATGCTTGATTTTAAATGGTTGTTACTTAAGTCAAAGGTAGATGGAGGTGAAACCGATGGTGTTTTTTGACACAAAAGAAATCAATGAAAACCTACTACATGCAAATGAAATATTTTTCTTTCGATGAAAATATATTTCTAAATGAGTTCTAAAAAACTAATAATAAACAAAAACTTGTTTTTATTTTCAATTATCACTCTTCACACACTTCAGAAAACCTCAAAAAAGACTAAAATGCTTAAGTGCAACTAATGCAAAAACTACCAATGATATGCAAATTCTAGGACTACTGACTAAGGAAGAAAAATTAGTTTCTAGGGAGAATTGGTTCAATCAATTTGACAGAAAAGCAAGGCAAGTCCCAGAAAGAACTCCTTTGCATATAAAATGCCAAAATACACTTGATATAAAAGAGAGAGAAATATAGACAAAGACTCCTTTCAAGATCAAGAAAATGAACCAAAAAACGAGAAACTAACAAACTGCTTCAAAATGTATGAAAACTGAAAAAAGGAAACCCAAGAAAAAGCTATGGAAAGCAAACAAAAAAATTGGCTTTTCACTTTTAAGGAAAACAAAAATATTTCAAAGAGACAAGCACAAAACTACTCAAGAACCAAAATCAAGAAAATGAGCCACAAAGAGATTTCAAAATGCATAAGCCAACTATGCTACTTTCGTAGCGGGACTCAAACAAGAAATAAGAAGAAATAGACCCAAGAAACTGATTCAGAACAATAGCACACACTTCCAGCAAACAAAAACTTAAAAAACCAAGAAAATGTCACTTCAAGATTCACTAGAAGTCTAGTCTCAAGAAAACAAGAAAACCACAGAATTCAAAGAGGAAAAAACCAAAATTGAAGCAATTCATAAGGCAAACAAGTAGAGGCTCACTGTTTTGAGTGGTCAGAACATCCAAGAACTCCAAGAAGATGTCTTGGTACTACAGCCGCAATTGAAACTTCACAAAATAGGCAAAACCATAAAATGACTAGGTCTTCACAAGAAAAAGAGAGGAACTGACATACAACCACAAGAATCACAGTCTAGACACCTAAAAGGTTCCATAGGAGTGGCCAACCACAGACAGGAAAGAATTATAGGGCCTTAAAATTCAGATTTTCAAAATTTACTAAGCATATGTGGGTTCGTTGTGTGCAACACATGTGTATACACAACTGTAACCAAAGAAAAATGCATATACACGGGTCCTTTTGGAGAAAATTGAGGGCACACGTGACTATGTACAGCCAAAGTAGCATATATAAACTAAAATAAGGAAAAAAAATAAATCCCTGGGCCTGATCAGAAGATCGAGGCTTCTAACTGGTTGGGAAAAAGACCTACTAGACTACAAATGTGATTAAACTATTAGGGAACCCACAAGACAGATAAAAAAACCCGAACTAGGAATTACACGGATGTAATCCCCAGTGGAGTCATCAGTTCTGTTATGGGAAAAGATACCCTAAGGCCCTAGGTTGAGAGATCTAATAGAGCAGATGGCATGCCATCACGAGAAGGACTCTAATTATCAATTTTTATGCTTTAAACTAGAAAGTGAGGATTGTGTACCTTACCCGTTTATCCTTCATTTGAAGTAGATCTCGTAGGGTGAAAACCCCCTACTACTCCTCCTGCTCTGAAACTTGCAAATTATTTAATAAAAAGCACAAAAACTAGTTGTACATCATATATGTCCTAGATGTTAGCATATTAGCATACATAATATCATAAAGATAACATGAAATAAACTAGTCAAGATCATTAAGCATGTATAAGAGACAAATAAAACATGAAAATCAAGAACAATATGGTACTTCTTTTTTTGATAACATGTACAGAAAAAAATAGTGGATAAATCACTTGAGATCTGCCACGACCTTGATAAAAACCATCCTCTAGATTCGTCCAGCCCTAGCCTCACAAAGTTGCTTCCATAAATGGTGCATAAAGGATTTCACATAGAATGAAGGTGATCATCACAAGGAAAAAAGGGTTTCCTGAAACCTGGGAAGTGTAGGAGGCACAGGGGAAATATCCGACTTGATTAGGGCTATAACAGGATATAATATCAATAATATTCTCTCTCCTCTCCTTAAGCCATTCCCTTGAGGTGTATTTATACTTCCTCAAATTATTTTTTTCAGTTGGGGAATAGTTAGGCCATGTTCTGGGGTTGTTAAGTTACAGGAAAAAACAATAAAGCCCGCCTCAATGATAGGGAAATTATATATTTTTTAATATTTTTAATAGCATACGCATGTCAGCTATGGATGGACTCGCATGTTCACGCGGAAAAAACTGGGCAGAGTCACGTATGGATTTTAAAATATTTTTTTTTGAGAAATGTGACCAAGTCTGAATTGAAGGGCTGCCCAAGGCCAATGCATAAGTCATAAAGTATATAGAGGTGATAAATGATGCTATAACAAAAACCCACATCCACACTTCTTCAAAGCCACTCTTAACTATATGGTCATTTCCAATATCTAACCAATCGACGATTGCAACAGAAATCGATTTCTCCTCAACTTCGACTCGACTGGAAATAAATATTTTTAAGGGTTAAACCCAGATCAGTGAATACAAGGCTTGGAATTGATGAAAAGAGATGCGGTAGCCGTAATCGGGTCATAATCATTTGTGCTTGTGAATTCCTGCAACAAAAAATCACACCTGAGGTCCCAGGTGTTACACAGCAATTTGTCACCGTCCCTGCAATTCCCCATCCCACACATTGGAGGGCTCATTCCATGACTTGTGAGAAGTAACATAACTTGAAAAAACTTTCATGGCATTCCCCTAGACATGGACTTTCATTGCCCTGAAGACATCTCCTTGTGAAAAACCCTAAAAATAGCCTTTTCATCCTTGGCGCGACTAGCCTGTGTTATACCCGCGCCAATGGGGGAAATTCTTCAAAGAGAGCGCACCAATTGGCGCTTTGTCTCAGAGTCGCACTCGCGCCAAGCTTAATAAAGGGTGTTTTTTAAAAATAAATGGCGGAAGATTGACTTTAACCAACTCCTGAACTAGTCTCTAAATTGAGTTGGGATGTTTGGCTCTAGATTTCCATGTAGAGGAAGTGGTTTGCCACCTCTCATGGAAGCTTCCTTGAGGATAGGGCCAATCCCATGATTGTAGGGATCCCAACTCCTTTTCCACCATCTATATAAGCTTGCCATTTCCCTTTGCAAGCTAGTCTCCAAGAATCTCCAAGTCTCCAAGAGAGTCTCCAAGAGCCTTCATAGCCTAAAGAATGCTGCAAGAGCTTTGATAGTCCTCATAGTGCCAAATCCATAGCAAGGAGATTGACGATCGAAGAGAGAGGCTTGTCCCTATTCCTGACAAGCTTTACCAAGACGTATCCCACTGACGACCCGCCGAAGGAGGATTTTAGCGTCAGAGCCAGGTTTTATCATCCTTTGTTTCATTAATATAAGAGACTACGATTATAGTTCCACTCATATTGTTCATGCTTGTTTATGAGTTTTGTCCTCTCTGACTGACACATAATTGCAAATATTTGGTTTTACGCTCGTATGTTCGTCGTGTTTCTTGTACGTGCAGGTGTTCGATCGCGTCAAGTGGTGGAATTTTGACCTATCGGAGCAAGGGATCGAGAGCACTATCCTCTCCGCAACGACAACAGCGTTGGACTTGAGGTAGGCCTTCTATTGCGCTTTGATTTTTGCAATTAGGAGCTTGCGTTGTAGCATGTTTGATTGTTACTAGACCTGATCTGGGCTAGTAGGGATTGCCTCTGTCTGCAGAGGGAATTTATCTCCACAAAAAATTGGCGACTCGCACACCGTTCAAGTTAATATGGTCTCTAGGTCTGATGACCCATGGATCATCCCTTCGCTTGAACAGGTGACTGATTTTGGAGAATCGATGCCCTTAACTCCAGTAGAGATTAATTACTGTGAAATCATTGCCGCATCCGATCCTCCCCCTCCTCAACATGCTCCTTCGAGCATGGCTTTAGATATCTATTCTCAATCTCACTGGCTCGATGAGGCTGACTCGCCTGATCCTCTTAAAGAGACTTTTCCTTTTGACGAAGCCATTGTTGAAACCATGTCTCTTGAGGAGCTGCCTTGGAGCAATACGCATCATCGTTCCTCCTTTATGCCTAGCCTGGGGGCAATGTCAGATTGTCTAGAGCGTTTTTCATCTCAGGTTCCCACTCTACCTCTCCAGACACCCATATTGACACATGAGGTCTTCTCAGAGGGAAACTTGAGCAACATTACTCAAACCACTCCGATCGACATCTCCGTTAAACCGGGGATAGTTGAAAACATACATGTCGGAGTAACTTGTTCTCCTGATGAGATACAAGTTTATACCAATATTTTCCAAGAATTCAGAGACGTGTTCGCTTGGTCCTATGAGGAAATGCCTGGGATTGATCCCAGCATAGTAGTGCACAAGATTCCTACCTATCCCGACGTGAAACCCGTACGCCAATGCTTACGCCCAGTGCATCCTCGCAAAGCTGCTGCTATTAAAGCAGAAGTTGAAAAACTTCTGAACGCGGGCTTCATTTACCCGATTCCCCTCACAGAATGGGTCTCAAATATTGTCCCTGTAGATAAAAAAACAGGGCACTATAAGGGTCTGCGTTGACTATCGTGATATTAATCGCGCCTGTCCTAAGGGCAACTATCCTACTCCCTTCATATATCAAATCATCGACGAATGTGCTGGGAGTGAGATTTACTCCTTGATGGACGACTTTTCTGGGTATAATCAGATAAATATTTTACCTGCCGATCAACACAAGACTGCATTCATCTATCCGTGGGGTACCTTTGCTTATAAAAAGCTCCCGTTTGGCTTGAAGAACGCTGGAGCTACTTTCCAGCGTGCTATGTCTTACGCATTCCACGACATACACCATATCGTTCAGCCTTATCTGGACGATCTTCCAGCTCACTCAGCTCGGCGGGAGGACCATCCCGAACACCTCCGCCAGATTTTCCTTCGTTGTCGACGCTATAATATCTGGCTTAACCCTCATAAATGTGTCTTTTGCGTGGATTCTGGCCGTCTCTTGGGGTTCATAGTCTCCAAAGACGGGATTCGCCTCGACCCTTTAAAATTTGAGGCTATTGTCAATCTCCCATCACCGTCCTCGTTATATCAATTACAGAGTCTGCAGGGAAAAGCTAATTTCCTTCGACGCTTCATCCCGAACTACGCAGAATTTTCCAAAGGTTTCACGCGTATTTTAAAGTAAAACATTCCCTTTCATTGGGACGAGATTGCTCAACAATCTTTTGAGAAGCTAAAGACGTTACTTGTTAATGCTCTGTTGCTTCGTCCCCCAAACTATCACCGTGATTTCACTTTATATTTGGCTGCCACGTTTAGCACCATAACTATGGTCCTGGTGCAGGATGACAATGATGGTAATGAACATGTTGTCTATTATCTATCACGAAACCTTCTCGACACAGAGACACGTTATGCTCATGTCGAGAAGCTGGCATTAGCCGCAATGCAAGCTGTGCAGCGTTTTCGCCACTACATCTTGCTGCGTACAACAACCGTGGTTTCGGATTGCAACCCCATGACATATATTCTATCTCGACAATTACTGGGGGGAAAATACTCCAAATGGATCGTTATCCTTCAGGAGTTCGACTTAGAGTTTACCACCGCTAATTCGACCAAATCATTGGTTTTTGCGGATCTCATTTTCTCCCTCCCAATAGAATCCACCCCATCTCATTCCGAGGATCATATCCTGGACAAAACACTCTTCCTTATTAGCACTCGCGACGCATGGTACGGTGACATTATCGTCTATCTTCAAACATCAATGTTCCGATCTGAGTTGACCAAAGATGCCCGATGTCGGATTCGGCATCAGTCTCAACCCTATCGTATTGTAGGAGATACATTATACCGCGTTGGGGTAGATTCGGTGCTCCGCCAGTGCTTGACCCTGGAAGAGGCTGAAAGAGTCTTGAATGACTGTCACAGTGGTGCCTATGGCGGTCACATGTCTGGATATGCCACTGCCCAGAAGATTCTGTGTGCAGGTTACTTCTGGCCTTCGATATTCAAAGATTGTATTGTTGCAGTCCGAAAATGTCATGCGTGCCAGGTTTTTCAGCGCAAGATGCGCACGCCACCTCTCCCTCTACATCCTGTCATTACTGTCAGCCCTTTTGCAAAATGGGGCATATATTTTATGATGTGTAACCCTCATTCAGCCGGGGGGCATTCATATATAATCGTTGCTGTCGACTACTTTACTAAGTGGGCCCTAGCGATGCCTACACTAACCGTCGACGGTAAGATAGCTGCCCAGTTTATTTTCAACCACATTATTGCATGTTTCGGGGTCCCTCAGGCCATTGTAACTGATCATGCCACTGACTTTCGAGATTATATTATGGCTGAGCTGACATCAAGATTGGGCTTACGGCATGATAGCTCAACACCATATTACCCCCAGGCAAATGGCCAGGTGAGGTTGTGAACAAGGTTTTGGTCACAATGCTTCAACTAACAGTTGGTATTCATAAGTCCAATTGGCACCTCCAATTTTTCTCAGCTCTATGGGCCTACCGGACGTCAGCAAAGAGTGCGACCGGATTCACACCATTCCAATTGGTGTATGGTCTGGAATAAACTCTTCCAGTTGAGTGCGAAATTCCTTCTTTGAAGTTGGCTGTGGAAATTTTTCCCGACACTTCTCCTGAAGAAGAGCATCTCTTGTATTTGGAACGACTGGATGAAACTCGTCGCTTGGCTTCTTTAGTCATTGAGGCACAAAAGAAGCGGGTCAAAGCTCACTTTGATCAATCAGTCTCTCCATGTTCCTTTGTCGAAGGGGATCTTGTCCTCCTATACGACCAAGCACACGAAAAACTTGGAGCAGGGAAGTTCCAACCCATGTAGCATGGGCCCTAAATAGTGAAACGAATATTGAAAAATGGGGCTGATGAGCTCATTGATTATGAAGGAGTTCCGTTGGCGCGGCCTAGAAATCGGTTGTACCTTAAAAAATACTACGCTTGAAGTTATTTTTTGGTGTGGTGTGTGTACATAGGTGTGTATATTCATTTGTGTGCATGTGTATTGTGGTGTGCGATGTAACCATCTTTCTGTTGATCGGGTCTTCCTGATTGTGCAGATGTCTATTACTCTGTTTTTGGGTTTCGCGGATGGTGCCTCCCGCAGTACCAGGAATCTATCCTCGGCAGCCTGGGTAATCTATGATCCTGCTGGTGAATTGGTTAACTTGCAAGGTGTGTGTCTGGGTCCTACTACAAATAATATCGCGGAATATAGTGTCGTGTTGGAATTATTAACAGAAGTTGTGGAGCTTGGCATTCGTGAATTACTTGTGTATCTAGACTCGCAACTTGTAGTATTACAGCTTAATGGTCACTATTCAATTAGAAACCCGTCTATTTTACATCTGTATCTGCGTATTCGTTTACTAGAGAGGAATTTTGATTATATTACATATCAAAATATACCCAGACATATGAATACATTAACATATGTAGTAGCTAATATAGTTTTAGATAGACATTTGCGCAATTTATAAAATAAAAACATCATCACATGTAAAAGAGATCCATCTAGAAATAGGTATATATATATGTGTGTGTCGAAATGTTTACATAGTGTACATCACATAAGATCAAAAAATATATATGTTCATTCTAATACAGCCGGAGACGACATGTCTCTCAAAAAATATGCAGGAAAAGCCCTAATGTCTAATCTGCATGGTGCTCGTGGTAACAAGCCACTGCACGCACTAAGCGTCTCAGTAGTCGGTGGAGGCGACTGGGCACCCCCACAATGTGTCATTGGTATGCTAGCGGAACATCTGCTAGCCGTGCATAGTTCGGGATCCCCCGGGCGATGCCCTCCAGGTTCTGAATCAGTTCGCCTCCCTCGCCACCCTCAGCCTGAGGGTCATGATCAGCATGGGTTCTCCGCGCAATGGGTGACATGCCCGCGGGCCTCTTTGGGCCGACATCTGCATACACATAAAAACTGTTAGTAGAATGAACATGTATTACCAAAAAAATCATAAATACATAAAATCAAAAAGAGAGTATCATACCCAACTCCTCATCCCAATCCTCCCCCTCTGGGAGCGGAAGATCGGGATCTCCAGTGAAATCGGTCCCAGCATAGGGCCAGTCCTCGACCATGATCAACTATTGCCGCAACCACCCAAAAAACTCCGGCCTCCACGACATCTGTTGGCCTCCTCTTGACCTAGGCATAAGTGCTACCCAGCGAGCCATTCTGGGCTCTCGTGGTACCAGCTCAGCAACTATGGCCCCTTGGCCCTAGAAGATAGGTAGTCATTCCAGGATGAACGACACCAAAATGGAACCGAACTACTTTAGTTTGACTTGCTTGCATCTTGTCAGCTGCCTCTTGATATTGGTTGTCACCGCTGTAGCCCAATCGAACAGTGTAGGAGTCATACACTCAGAGGCTAGTATGAGTTGGGCTTTGGTTGCTTCATGCGGTGCCTGCGATCCTGCAACCCACGTAATGGTGTGTAGCACTACTCTGAGTGCTAGGTCCTGGACAGTGTGGATGTCCACCTTCCCGCTTCCTGATCTGGTTCGTGCCCCTGGGCACACCCTCGCCATTACTTGCTCCATATTTTCACCAGAAGGTCTGATGCCTGTCAAAATAGGTACTGGACCTCTGCGCAACAACCCGGTGATAAAATACACATCGGAAACCTCAAGTTCCAACACTTGGTCCCGAAGTTTAAAAACTTCCTCATTTTCGTCCCATATGCTAACCAAGTATTGTAGTAGCTCAGGGTGAGCTCGTAAACATGGAGTAAGAAAGAATTTCTTGAGTCCACAATTCTTCAGTGCATTCATACAGGCTTCATTCTCCATAGCCATTTCATCTTCCTCCCCATATTCCCTCTCCTTCCATTCGATAACAATTGTGCTTGTATATCTGCATCAACACAATCAAAAATGCTTTGTTAGATCTATGGTACATTTGAAAATCCACATGGGTAGCTCACATTTTTAAATTTCTAAGTGTAAAATTGAGTTGCGCCAGTTGGCGCGACCCCTTTGTGAAGAAATTTCCATTGGCACGGGTCCGTGCCCGATACCCGCGCTAATGGAGCGAGCCCTAAAATTTTAAAAGGGGCCCTCTAGAAGTCTAATACACAATGGAAATCATAAAAAATTGAATTAAAATAGAGCTTAAGGGAACGCCTTTTACCTGGAACAAACGAGGAGCTGAATGACATCCCGGATCAGTCGTAATCATCGCCGCAAGTTTGCACACAAACAGACCACTGTTGCTCTCCAAGTAAGGTAAAAAGTAAAAGTAATTTTATTTTACCATTTGAAGCCTATTTATAACTTTTTAAGTCAAAATTTAGGTTTTAAGTGTCATTTTTTCTCAGTACTTTAATATATTTTGTCGGAAAATGGATTTTACACTTGCTTTTTGTGCAGCGACAGGTTTTTATGCGACTTGGACAGTGAGACGAGTTGTATTTTATACTTTTTCGGACTCGGTAAAAACACAAAAAATTCATTTTGGAGTCATCTTTCAGCTCTTTTCTGACTCTCTAAACATGAAAAGATTGCTGATTCCCTTGTCGTTTTCGATCTCGCTAAAGTGGACACAAAACGACATCTACCCAGTATACGTTTACCCCTTTTTCGGGCTGGGATAGATTACTTACGAAAAAGGAATACCCTAGCCTATCGCGACTAGGAGGTTTTCTAAGATATTGTTTTCTACCTTTTCGGGTCTAAGGAACTATTTACGAAAAGGGACCGTTGGAGTTTACTTTTCTGTTGTCTTTTC
This sequence comes from Pinus albicaulis, assembly GCA_034641835.2. Taxonomy (NCBI): domain Eukaryota; kingdom Viridiplantae; phylum Streptophyta; class Pinopsida; order Pinales; family Pinaceae; genus Pinus; species Pinus albicaulis. The sequence continues at coordinate 571,827,273 of CM076584.1, read as the reverse complement.
AAACTCTCTAAACATGAAAAGACGTCGAGTTCTTCCTTTGTCAGACTCGTTAAACCCTGATGACATTGGATTCAGTCAAAATGACGATATTCGAGTTCCTCCTTCCTAAGGCTCGTAAAATGTACTAGGATGCACTTATATAGCAAGCATATGGTACCCTCTTCAAGCTTGTGTAAAAATAAAGAGGTACTTTCCAGAAATGGTGGGGAAGAGGTCCCATCATCATAATCTCTGATCTGTTGATGTCAAATGCTGCCAAATTCCTATAATTGCCACTGTATGTTTCAAAGTGGCCCTCTTTGTTTCAGCCTTCTCAGGACCTAATTTGATCACTGTAATTCATAAAGCCACATGCCCTTCCCTCACCTCGTGTAAATGATGTGAGGCCACTATACCTATGATCAGGTCACTTCCTATGACTTTACTCAGCTATCAGGAAGCTAAATTATGAAACTCCATACAAGGTACCTTGAAATTTCTGTCCTCAATAGCAGAGTTCTTAGCAGCATTGTGTGCCAGTTTTCTCCCATCATGGTCTGATTAGGTATGATTCTAGAATTGTTTTCAGTTCATTGATTCTTGCAGTAGAATTTTCACATGGTGCCATGAGATTTGTGTCATTATTGGTGGTTTCTCTCGCGTCAGTTAACAACTTTCATCATTGGATGGTAATCAGACGATGTTCTTGCATGTTCGACTTCAGCTCACATATTCACATGCTTGAAATTGTACTTTGTTTGGGTCGAGATGGAGCGCAAGACCCTGGATTGTGTCTGTTGTAATCCAGGCTGCGATTGTGGATTATTATCATTATGTACATGACTCACTGATTGGATGGCTGCGACCATACCGGAGTCTGTTCTCGATCCTCACTGGATGGCTGCATCCATACCTTGGATCTGGATTATTGTATACTCTGTTATGGATGGCTGCGCCCATACCACATATATATCATGTATCTGAGATATCAGTTGTATTTCTCTACGCAGGTTTTCCGACGACGGTGTTTTCAGTTTGACACGTTCTCATAAAGCATTTCACCCCTCTCTCTCTTTCAGGCCTCATGCTTTAGGGGGCATCTGTTACACAGCAATTTGTCACCGTCCCTGCAATTCCCCATCCCGCACATTGGAGGGCTCGTTCCATGACCTGTGAGCAGTAACATAACTTGAAAACACTTTCATGGCATTCCCCTAGACATGGACTTTCATTGCCCTGAAGACATCTCCTTGTGAAAAACCCTAAAAATAGCCTTTTCATCCTTGGTACGACTAGCCTATGTTATACATGCGTCAATGGGGGAAATTCTTCAAAGAGGGCACGCCAATTGGTGCTCTGTCTCAGATTTTCACTCTTTCTAGGCTTAATAAAGGGTGTTTTTAAAAAATAAATGGCGGAAGGTTGACTTTAACCAACTCCTGAACTGGTCTCTAAATTGAGTTGGGATGTTTGGCTCCAGATTTCCATGTAGAGGAAGTGGTTTTCCACCTCTCATGGAAGCTTCCTTGAGGATAGGGCCAATCCCATGATTATAGGGATCCCAACTCCTCTCCCACCATCTATATAAGCTTGCCATTTCCCTTTGCAAGCTAGTCTCCAAGAATCTCCAAGTCTCCAAGAGAGTCTCCAAGAATCTCCAAGAGCCTTCATAGCCTAAAGAATGCTGCAAGAGCTTTTATAGTCCTCATAGTGCCAAATCCATAGCAAGGAGATTGACGATCGAAGAGAGAGGCTTTTCCCTATTCCCGACAAGCTTTACCGAGTCGTATCTCGCTGACGACCCGCCGAAGGAGGATTTCAGCATCAAATCCAGGTTGTATCATCCTTTGTTTCATTAATATAAGTGACTACAATTATAGTTCCACTCGTATTGTTCATGCTTGTTTATGAGTTGTGTCCTCTCTGACTGACACATAATTGCAAATATTTGGTTTTACGCTCGTATGTTCGTCGTGTTTCTTGTACGTGCAGGTGTTCGATCGCGTCAAGTGGTGGAATTGTGACCTGTCGGAGCAAGGGATCGAGAGCACTATCCTCTCCGCAACGACAACAACGTTGGACTGGACGTAGGCCTTCTATCGCGCTTTGATTTTTGCAATTAGGAGCTTGCATTGTAGCGTGTTTGATTGTTGCTAGACCCGATCTGGGCTAGTAGGGATCACCTCTGTCCGCGGAGGGGATTTACCTCCACAACACCAGGCCTCAGTGGAATCAGAAAATGTTGAAGGGAGTTATAAAATTTTGGCTTTTCAGTATGTGAACCAGTTGCTCTGAGCTTGGATTTTTTCAATGCAATGGATTTTTTATTGCGTCTGTATTTCAACCATCCACAAAAATAAAGGTTGTCTCAGTCTGAAATCAAAATGATTCTAAAGAGTAACTATGGGACATTAAAATTAGATGAAAGTTATAACTGTGGGATTTTATTGGAGTTGATAGGAGATAAAGATGAAGTCCAGCTTCTTGTCTCTTGCAAGCATTATTATCATATTTCATGCATCGATATTTCATGCATCGATACTTCTTGGGGCTTATTATGGCCCACCGCCTACTCCTTTTGATCCTATCTCTTCCAGTCATTGCATGCTTCAAGCATCACGGGCCACAGGAAAGCAATCTAGTACACCTTATCAACAGTCATCTCCTCTATAAACCCCTACTCAAGACTCAACTCATCCTTCACTAAAAATTCTTGTATGCCACTTTCCTTCTATTGGTATCTCTCCTAGTCCTTTTCCACCCAAAACCATTCCCCCAAGTCTCTCTCATCCAGGACCAACTCCTCTAGGTCCTTACCCCTCTAGTTAGATAACTTTGTTGTTCCCTCCACAAGGAATATTTTATACCCCTATAATGGCTACATTGAGTCTTCCCAACATCACCTTGGGAATCTAAGTATGATACAATGATCCTCCTGCAAACACTCCTCCTGATAAATTTAAATAATACATAGATTTTACTATGGTTCAACCCATTGTAACCACCCCTTCCTATGCTTCAGTTCCTCAAAAACCTCAACAGGCCACCACTCCTATTCTGAAAGCATTTGGTGAGGGGAAAAAATCCTATAAAAATGGACCCAAAGACAAGGTACCCCAAGCAGCTCCCACTCCTTCTAAACTTGCAAAACCTTAACCTCCTTGCACTTTGTGTGATGTTGTTGGGCATGCCATGAATAATTTTCTTGATCTCCCTCATATTAAGATTGTGGTCTTCGTTACCTTTCCTAACTCTAACATTACTTAGGTCCATGTTAACTTACCCGAGTCATCTAAGAATAAAAAATCCTCATGCACAAATCACCCGTGTGATTTGTGTGATAACTATGGAAATTAATCCCTTCATTGTCCCCATATTGAAGCCTTTCGTGATACACTTCAAGTGCTTGACGAATTATATGTTTCTCATAGTGCTTCCACTTGCAGGTATTGGCCAAAATGATTTACCTAGAGAGGATGTTTCCCAACCAACCATTGTGATTACCCCTCCTAGTTAGATATGATGGATAGTTTAGCCCAAATTCTCTACCTATCTTCATCCATGGGATTGATATATTCATACTCTTTAGGAGTTTCATATTATGCTTCTTTTGAACCTTTCTCAGGAGACACTTTAGTATCAACCTTGGTAGATGTCACATCTACTAGTCATCCCCCCAACAATTTTAATGATGTGTATGTGAACCTTGTCTCTCATAGTGATGCCTCAGGTAGTTCCTTTTCATCATGTGTTCCTCCCTCCTGCCCTCCCATATTTCATTTTTATGAAGACATCATGGAATCCATGACTGCCCCTGATTATCCTTAGGATGGTATACACCACCGTATACTTCCTTCTGCAACAAACTCGTGATCAATATGTTATGGAGTCTAAATGCTTCATCCATGATTAGGTCAATTTGTTCCATCAACCCTTACTTCGAACCCATAAATTTGAACCACATCTACCTTTTTCCCATTACATTTCCGCGCTATTTTTGGGTAAGGGAGCATCCACTTTTGAGAGTCCCATAGACATAATTCTACCCAATCTTCCGAGTGCTTCTGGTAGTGATGACTCTAGTACCACTATTCTTCCCCATTTCAAAGAGCCTCTAGAGTCCCATATCACTCCGAAGCAACCTAGGAATGATCCATTTAATCATTCCTCCATCTTAAATCAACAACCCATTCCCTTAGACAATGTTGTTGGTCAACCTAAGTGTCGTCTATGTGAGAATAAGTTCATTATATCCAAAGCTACCCTTTGGTATGGTGACACCACATATGCGAACCTAAAAATTCAATCCATTTGATTCATATATGCAATGAAAAATGAGATTGGTAATCCACCATTTCCTTTCTCATATTGCAACCATCATAAATTCTTCCCACAGGAAGACAACCATAAACAAGAAATGGTGAATCACATCATCAAATTGTGTTTATAATCCACTATTTTAAATACATTAGGCATTTCCATCGCTTGTTACATCCATACATACAAAAATTGGGGGCACATATGCCCCTACATCTAGTCATCCTCCTCTAAAGGAACTTGTTCCAATCAGGATGGATTATTGAATCCCTATTTTTTATCACTTGGAACACAATGGCACTCCACAATCTCATCCAACTAGGGACATCATTCCCACCTTTGCATACCTAATAAGTCCCCCCCATCATCACATGATGTGAGGAAATATCTCAGGCTTTGGGGCATGATGGAACCCCTAGCCACCTTCTCACTTTATTAACATAAGTTTTGGCCTAGACCCCAAATATCTAGGTATGGTCGACTGTCCTTCCTTTCCTTGGATAGTTTTTCCTATCGACCTCTCTAGAAATCCATTTACACATCACATATCATAGTTGATACCATATATTCAAATATTCTACTCTATGTGATACCACACTTACCACCCAGTCCTCATGTTTGACTTGGTGGGTGGGGATGATCATATACCTTCTCTAGTAATTCATTCATATTCCTTTCTTACCTTAATTCTTCACCAGGAATGATGCTTCCAAGACTAATTAAGGCCATTTCTATACAAGTAAGTCCACCTAAATGAAAGTCGCAGATATGAATTTTGATGTTTGGTTTATCCGCTATGAGTTCATCAGTATTTAGGGCCTTCTCCTCCTCTCCAAATTATCCAACAACTCATTGTGCAAATGAATTGGATTTGGGGGAAAGAATCCCTTTTATAGGAAAACCCCAGATTTTTTTCCACCCATTGCGACCAAACCATAGCTTGGTTTTATCAACAGTTAGCACCATTAGAAATATCTCACCGATCTCTATAATGGGTATCCCTTCATTTTTGGTAATTTGAAACTTCCCTAGGAAGCCATTTTTTCCAAGAGGTCTCACTTTATCGCCTATTAAAATATAATTTCTTCATATGAGTTGCATGTACTCTAGTACCGGTTTACCTTTGTACTTGTTATCTCACATGTCAATTTTCATCGTGAGTAACTTTTATCTACTCATGTTTGTATGGTCCCCTTCAGGTGTCTCCCATTTGGCAGCATCATCAAGTCACCCTTGTTCAGAGCATCATAGGTGAGTCACCCTTGCATCCATGGAGTTTGTTTCAAGTCCCATTAAGTATTGCTACATTGTATCATCTATATTAGCACCGAATTCATCCCATTTTTCTCATATTTGGCCTCCATCTATATTGCTCAATATTTGAAAATCCTTCCTATAATTATTTGACCATCCCCTCCAAAATTGAGTCAAACGTTGTTAGGTCAACCATGCATATTCTTCTCTGACAAGGTCAGTTCAACTATCATCTTGTCTCCTTCCACTATTATACCTGGTATCAATCTATCAGTCATATTTTTATGATCCTTATGCCTTTGTTGAAGAATCCTCATTTCCTCAACTCTAGCAGACCCTCTTATGTCAACTCCAACACATTTATTCCAAAAGAGTGGTTTTGATGGCAGTGTACCTAGGTTCCATTTTTCATCATTGTTTAGTGCCTTGGATCAAGAAAAGGGAATCATAATTTCCCTTTTAATTGGTTGCTTCTCGTGTGCTCAACTCCAGCTCATTATCAGACGATCAAGAATCATACACTTGATGGTCCAATGGTCTAGAAAATTGTCCCAGCATTTCCTAGGTGTGTGTGAGATGTTCCATACATCATGAGGGGGTGGCCCTTCATATATCCTCCCCACACACCCAAATTATAGTAGATTATGATCCAGCCTCAAATGTAGTTCCATATATTTGACTGGTTCGGTTTTAGCCTCTTGCAACACCCATAGTATGCATGCCTCCTTTAAATGGTTCATTCAAATATTCAGAGTGATTCCTTGTTCAACAGGGATTATTTGGTTGTGATCTCCACCTAATTGTGTCAGCTTGGGATACATTATGTCTCATGTACTCAGATAAGAAAATATTATTGTATTCATTCTTGGCCTGTATTCTCCAGGAATATTATGTATATGGGACTCATTGTATCATTGTATCACATCCTATCCCATTGATTCCATCATATCATGTATCATGTGCTTTGTTTCTCAATCCCACATTGTTGGGAACACCATTATTATTGGTACTCGGCTATCTCATTGGGTATGGGTATGCCTCCCCTGCCTCATTTGAGATCATGTACTCCAAAATAAAAGGATACTTATATCAAATTAGTAGGCCTTTCCTCATACGTTCATTTGTCCTTCCTTTCATTGCTTCAGCTCTCTCTTACTATTTCTCTCTCTCTCTCTAACTCCCCTATGGTGTCTCATGAAAATGTAACCTACAATGTATTACGGTCATACGATTTGCTCTTGACGTTGTTACGTTGGGTGGAAATCTCTTATCACCCAAAAAATGATCACCTATCCATTCAAATACCAGGTGGATCGAAATAGACCATGTGGGATTAATTTTACCATGGTAAATTCACTTTCACCATATGAAATAATCTAGTAAACCATTTTTATTAAATTTTTCTGATTAAAATTCAAAAACCCCATGAGAATGATTGAATAAATCATTATTTATTTAATTCTCTACAGATAATTATTAAATCATTGCTTGATAATTATTTCTTAACACCATTGACTTAATCACCTTGGACTAATTAAATAAATATTTTATTGTTCCTTATTCTTATTCTGGAATAATTGTTAAATCATTATTTAATAATTATTTCAAATTCACACTTTTCTTAATCCTGACAATGTGATTAATAAACGATTTTTTTGTTAATTACTTCAACCAATTTATAAATAAATATATTTGACTATTTTGAATATATTTTCCCTCTCCAAAAAATAAAATAAAGTATTCATAACCGCTAGATTTTGATTGGGTCAATAATATTTTATTATTTTCCAAATTCATAATTTAGCTCAATATTTTGTTATAAATAAGATGGTTTTCCATTCATTCTTCATCATGGTAAGTATCATCATCACCACTATCATCTTATCACATTTGACCCCCACTTGAGTTCCATCTTGCTTTTGGGTTTTCTGCATTGATCAGGGATGAGTATTTTAGCTAAAAATTCAAATTTCTTAGAAATGATTCAGACCTAAACGACCAGATAGAGTTTGTATCCTAGATTCCGACGCAACTTGTTTCATCAAAATCTGAGTTCGTATGAGTGAGTTATGGTCTGTTGTTCATTTTCCAAAACAGATAAAAAATAGGCAGAATAGATACAGGGATGATGTGGCAACCCAGTCGACAAAAAGAAATATTCTGGAATATTCTTTAGGTTTCAGCCAATGAGGCTGTGACAAATGACACTTTCTAATTCACCAGTTTGGTCTATGTGGATGAAATTTTGCTAACGGTTCTAAAGTGGAATTGTATTTATTTTATTTTATTTAACTATGATATATGTGTGTGTGTGTGTGTGTGTGTGCGTGCTATAAAAAATATTATATATATTATAATATATAATATATATTATACATATTGGATTATAATATTATAATTAAATTACAATTCAAACCACTCCATATTAAACCATATTTCAAAGTTAACAAATCTTCATTTAACCAAAGGTTCACGACCATATATTATCAAAGGTCATATTTAATATGATTAATTCATATGTAAAGGTCATATTTAATTACGATGGGTTATAACTCCAAAGTTTGTTTGTCATATGGTTAGCCAAATTTCACGGAGATACATGGAAAAAGGTTTGAAGGGGGAGTGGGGCTGGGTTTTGAACCCGGGACCTCCGCCCCCACACACCAACGTTTTAACCGTTAAGCGACGATGGGGAGACTTGAAAGCCTTTGCGACACACCATTATTTGAACTTTGAGCATGCCTTGGATAGGGGTAAAGAGGGGGCCAACCCCCTCCCACATGACCGACAGCTGGGAATTGTTGGAAATACTGAGAGGGTGGGTAAATCAGTACTCCTTCTAGTTAGTATTATTAATAATCTCTAAGAGAATTAGTTAATCTTCAATTATTATCAGTGTTTGTATTATTATCACAAAATTTCACTTGATTGGATGCTAACCAGACAAGTTTATGTAATTGTTTCAAACCAACTTGTGGCTGAAGCTTAGCCTCTTCAGCCTGAAAGGGCTCTGTCAAAAAGGGTTAATGATATTTGATAATGATAAACTAGATGGCTAAATCTACTTGGAAAATGACTTGTTTGTGATAAGTGTAGGTTGAAAAGAACATCGGTCTGCAAACATTGGGCTAATGGAATCAACAAAGCAATAATACATTAGTAAGTTCACTTTACTTGGAAGCTAAGGTGGGTAAGAGTTTTTAGCAAAGTTAAGTACTCATGAAAATGGAAATAACACAGTCAATTCATCTATAAAGGAAGTCAGAGAATTACATGAATAAATTCTGAGTATTAAAGATGAAAACCACTACAAATGGTACACATAGAAAATATAGATCAGATAAATACTAAAAAATCAATCAGAATCTCAGGTTGGTCAAGAAACATGTCTTTGTATTACTGAAAACAGTCAATTACATAAAGCTGCAATTTTTGCCAAAAAGTCTCCAACCCATACAAATTCAAATATCTTCTCTTTAATAGACTTGTTACATGATCATATGATCTACCTCATGGCTAGATTCATCTAATTTTTTCTAATGACACCTTTCATAACAATAAAACATCTACATTAATGAGAAAATGACAGCTATTATATTTGGCAGTCCTTTTCCTAATAGGACTCAAACTATTCATTATTACATCAACTACCTTATCTCCTAGTATCAGTTACAACTTTGACAACTATTCCTTCACATGTTCAAATAGGGTGTGATGGGACTCATCACTACATGACATCTTAATTGACCTCCTCTAAATCTGGAAACAAACCCTGTTTTTTAGGAAAACTGGTCCTTATCTCCAACGCATGATTTGGCTGATGAGTTGTCTTCATCTCCTGATATTTAAGTCTTGGATGACTGCTAGCAAGGTCCCTTAAACCTTTGAAAGTATCCACCTGTTCAAAAATTCCCAAAAACCTTCTTATAAAGCTTCAAAACATTACGCTACAAAAGTATGACAATTTTGTAGCATACTTTCGTAGCGTTACAAAATTTCCCTTTTCCATCAATATTTTTGTCTCTTTCCTTTGGTATTGTCTTCATCATCCTTAGACACCTCTACCATATCATTTTCACCCTTTAGAAACTTCTAAAAATGGCTCAAAAATAAAAAATAAAGCTACATTAGTTTCATAGCGTTTTCCTGGTCTTCAAGCGTAGGAACGCTACGAAACTACTGAAAACAGTGAAATTTCCAGATTTTTGTTTAGCTTGAAAAATATGTCTTCCAACTATAAAAAGCTTGTTTCCAAGATGCCATTAACCTTTAAAATCATAAACCAGCTCACACTATGATTCTTGAGGTGTTTCTTCCTCATTTATGATGAGTTGAGCAATTGGCTCCTCAACTACTATCATTTTAAGGCCCTTTTTCTCCAACTCCTCATGGATTAGTTCAAGTTGTTCCTGGAGGTCTTTAACCTACTCCTTCAACTTTCTGTTTGTAGATTTCAAATGTAACTTCGTTATCCTGACATGTTTCACCTCTATCCTCAATGACATGGTCCATTTGATAAACTATTGTGTATTATCTAGGGTCTTGGAAACACTGTCAGCCTGCTCTTCCCAAATATCTTTCATCTTTTCAAACTGAACCTTATGGACATTGTGTTTCCTTGATTCTTTCTTCATAACAGCAATTTCATGATTGGAAAACTTCAATTTTTCTTCAAGGAGTTCAAACTCTGTTTTTTCCATTACTTTCTCCTTTCCTTTCTTTGACTTGCTAACTGAACCTTTCTCTGCAGGTGTTGAAAGATCAATGATGTCTTGTGGTGGCTTGAAAATATCAGTAGCTGGATGAATTTATTTGCTACTCTCCAAAAGTTTTCTATCATGTCTTTTCATGGGCTTTGTTGCCTGGAACATAAAACCTGCATCTTCACCTTCAAATTATAGTTTTTTTTTTTTTCAGATTTTTCTTTCTTTAGTTTATTTCCACCTTCCTCTATATCCTCAGCCTGCACTATAGGAGTCTCTTCTGTGTCAATGGCATGTAGTATGTCTTCTAGATTTCCTTTAGTTATTTCTTTGTCTTCTAAAATCACTGTTTTGTCTTCTAAAGCCACTATTTTACTCCTTGTCATCCTTTTGCTTCCTTGTTGTAATATTCCTAAATTATCATGCAGCTAATAGGAATATTAATTTTTCTCTTAATATCAAGTTAGATGAATAAATGGGAAAGGAGGCCCATAAGTTGCTTAAGTAGGCATAAAACCCCTCATAATGTGAAAATGGATCATGTTAATTAATAGATAAAACATCCTCATGTGTTAACAAGGTCTAATATGTGTGGACAAGGTCAATCTTTACCAAGTCAACAGCATTAATATGTGAGGAGTGGATCATAAATAAGACAGCTCAGTGTGAATGAAGATCAATCTAGCTAGTCAGAATAAAGACACCTTGGGTGTGAATGGAGACAATTCATGGAGACTAAGTCATGGTTGACTAAATCAAACAACGTTGTAAATAAAAGAGTGGGACTAGAGGATACATCGTAATTTTGGTGGAGGAGCCTTTGCATGGAAGCGACCTCATAATTGGGTGGGACCCATGGTGAGGAATCTCATCAACTATATAATGGAGGGAATGGTAGCCATATGTGGCATAATGGAATATTATATTTTTTATGTGGTCTATTTAGACTTCTTGCATTATTTGGCTATTTAGATAAGTTTGTTGTATTGTTTAGTGCAAGGGTCTTCTCATGCGGGAATTCCCCACTTCTTCTTGGAGAACTTGTTTAAGGGATCTAAGAGGGGCATCATGTGCTACATTTTCCAGTATTTGGTGTTAGGCCAAGAATTCACCTTCAGTAACAGTGCAGTCCCTTATAGAAACTGCATCATTTCTTAAGGTATTGCAGTGGAGGGGTTTAATCCCTTGTATTTTGAGCTAGTTTCCCTAAAGGAGGATCAGCCTTTTCCCTAGAAAGCTAATAGGAGGAGCTACGGCCATTTATTTGCATGATCAACCAATTTTATGCAGAGATTCATCCATACAGCGTGATTCAGCCATAGATCTACATCATATGCTTCTTTTGTTTCATGTTTATCAAGAAACCCTTGCCGAGTCATCTTGGATTTCTGTAAAAGAGGCTAAATCTCTGTTTTTGAGCCTCATTGATTAATATATAAGAAAATCTATTTTTCTCTCATATTTCTGAGTATAACACTCAATAACTACGCTATCACTTTATGCAGTATTTATGTGTTGCAGTATTCTTGGGGTTTGCTGTGTTTTTGGGTTGTTTTGGCCATAAGAGGCTTGTTTAACTAGGAAAAAGTGATTTGTTTCTGAATTCCTCTTGGATTTGGGTGTAATAATGTCAGATATAATGGATCCATGGGCTTCATTTTTTTTAATGCTTATATTTCTGAAAAATGTGTTTTCTATGCATCTATTGTTGATTTTCCTATTTTGGAATATTACAGTTGTTTACTGACAGCTTGTTTTTGTTTTTCAGGTTTGATTGACCTTTGTTTTGCAAGTGGAACAATGGGTGTATCAAAACTCTACAATTTCTCTGTTTCCATCATGACTAGTTCACTTGGTTATACTCTTGTTGGTTCACTTGGTTCTGCCACCAAGGGTGATGGGATACTCCTAGGTTTAGGAGTTCTTGTATTAGTAAGAGTATCCAACTCAAAACCATTAACAAACAAAATTGAAGACCAGTCTCTACCTAGTCTTTGGAGCTCATCTAAAACCAGTATTTTAATTAAACCATGATGAAACAATTAAGTCTCACTTCCTTCAGATTTTTCTTGGACCTTACCTGCCATTTTTGATAAACTTCTGTGCAAATAGAAAGGTAGATCAAGAGATATCTTACCAATAAAGTGTAGGAGAAGCTTGAAATGGTAAGAGTAGACTTTATGGTATCTCTCTTCACAAGTAAAATATTTTTGGATGATGAGCAGCAACTTTGAGTAGTTATCCTTCATGCAGCTCCTTGGAATAGCATTAGTAAGGTCCATTTCACTGTTTTCTAGCTTGATAAAATCTTTGCACTGCTCCATGTTGAATTTGAACCCTTTGAACCACTTCTCTTATCCCCTTGGAATCCTTGTTACTGCTGCAATGACCTCTAGTGTAATGGAAAGATTAAGAATCCCCACTTTGGTAGCTGTTCCACTAAAGTTTAAAGTAAATTATTTGGAAACATGTACATGGAAACCTTGTAATATTTCACAAAATTGTAAGCATCATGTCCTTTTGAAGACTTCTACAGCTATTGGGTCTTCATTGATCAGATTCATATATGATGACTCATATCTTAGACATTGACCACCCTTATTTGTCTTTCTTTTTTGTTCCATAGTTTCTTTCGTGTCTTCTCTTCCTCGCTTGATATTTCTCTGTCTCACATGATATTTTTATGCCTCACTTGATCAATTATCTTTGTAAACCTTTGAAAACACCAGCCATATCTTTCGCTCAATGCAATACTCTCCAGAGCTCAAAATCAATCAAAGAAGGAATGAAGAATGAGAAATGACTAAATTAGGAAAGATTTTGAAGTTTGATATTCACTCATAACACAATGATGACTCATACATGCCTAAAATGGTGATGATGACTTCAGACCTGACCATGTAACTTGATCTTAACCCTCAATGACTCGAATGGTATCTAACTTACCCTTTCCCAATTATTTTCTGACACCTAACAGCTAACTTGACATGACAGACAGGAAACCATGCTTTCGTAGTGTGTTAAGTGTAAATCTGGGTGTTTTCGCTATGAAAGTATCAGCGGTTTCATAGCGAAAAGTGGAATTTCTCAGTGTATTTCGCTATGAAACTATGGTTTCTTGGCTAAAACAACCATTTCGGTACTAAAACCTTGGGAAGTGAAAACTGTTAGAAAATTATGAGTGATGTGACATGAGGGGATTTGAAAGTGAGTGGGTTTAGACTTTAGGGTAAGATTAAATAAGAAAATTTTAAAATTTTCCTTGACCAAGTAAATAAAAATGAACCCTACAACCCTACCTTTGACACATGAACCTATATGACTTTGTCAAAATATGCTTCATTTTTTTAGTGATAACATGTACAATGATAGTAGTAAACAAAAGAAACACAAATGCACACGATTTTTAAGGTGGAAACCCTCTTCGAGACAAAAACCACCTGAATTCTTTTCTAATAATTCTTTAATTTTCAACTCCAATTGAAAATAAATCTCCAACTTCGTAGAATCTAGAAAATCATTCTTCTCCAACTCCCACTAGATGGACGCTCCAACGCCCGAGATTCTTCAGTAGTCAATTGAACAGATGCCCCAACACCCAATGAGATACAACTCACCCTACCACCACCCTACCACCCTGAATTTTTCATAGGCTTGAAATTGTTTGTGACTTCATGCACCAGCCTAGCATCACCCTACCACCCTATAGAAGAATAAAAGAAGAATGGACTCTCGTACCAGGGAAAATGGTCCACCTTACAATGATATAGAATGATGTAGAAGAAGAAGACACATTGTACCATAAACCCATCTATGACACAAATACCTAATGATGATGCTAGACCTCCTGAAACTACCTCTTCAATTCTTGGCAGATAGACACTTGTACAAATTGTACAATGATGATTTTACAATGACTCGTTACAATGATACCTTTACAATGACTATATGCAGTGTTGCCCACGTGAAGACTTCATGTGGTGAACTTCTTGTTGTTGTGTTGCACCTTAACTGCTACCATTTTCATGCTACCCTTTCTCACCCTTCAAAACATTAAATCATGCATTGAGTCTTATCTTGATGAATATATAATACCTGCAAAAATACTTCAAGGAAATACCCATGACATGATAATAGCAAAACTTACCTCATCCTGCAGAGCATATGGAAGTGCTAAACAAAAAAACAAATTAGAATACAAAGAACCTAATTAAATTAAGATATGAACATGCATATACAGAATATACTTACTTGGAGCTTACCTCTACTGCACATTGCTTTTCTACCCTAGAAATTCTAGTCCTGTGCAGCCCTTGACAACACATGATCTAGCTTTTTCTTTCCTTCTAGGAGCTCAATATGGCACCTGATGTATCTATGTTATTTAAGATACCCAATATGTGATTTTCGGTCATGTAGTAGTTTTCTAAGTATTATTTCCAATTCCATAGGTCTAACCCAATTTGGATTCTTCAAGACAAATTTATGCCCAATCTCTCACAATGACCTCATTATGGACTGGTTCAATAGAGATAACTTGTACGACGTTCCACATGTCACTTTTTCCTCATTCAGATCTGAAATTGATACACAAAAAACTAAATTCTGTGCACTATCCGTGACTTTTACAAAATTCCAATCTGATAATCAGAGAGAGAGTTATCATGACTTTCCCAATGTCGCCTCTTTGAGATGAAGTTCAGGAGCCTATAAAAACCCTAACTTCCACATATCATATCTCTGAAATATTGTGCACCATGATATGAAATTTTTACAGGAGCTTCCTCAAGATTTCGGCGTTGCCTCATAAAAATTTTAGCTTCTGAAACTTCGTAGAAAAAAATTTATAGCGAAAATTCCACGATGACCTGTTTCAAGTAGCGAAATCCATACATGTTGAGGATATGAGCATCACAATTTATATAAATGCTTAGGTTGAGAGGGTCTTCAACAAGTGAACATGGGAGGAATTTTAAGAGCTTAAAAATGTTTAATTATTGAATATTTAATGAACACAACCAAAGATTAGTTTCATGCCACAACCCCATGGGGTTTTATCCCACTAACTAGGGTTACTAACTTCAAACATGAATATCTCTCAAACCGTGAAGAATTACATGGTGTGCCATATATCAACGGAAACATCTCGACAAGTAGAAAATATAAAAAATATCCATGAGTTGTAATATATTAATTTGGTAGGTCAAAATTCCCATGCAAGATCGGGGTAGCCCCTGGTGCTGCTTGGGTTGACATCAATGACAACCACTGATCAAAAATCTCCCCCTTTGGCATTGATGGAAACACAAGTACTCCCCCTGAGATCATGACACCTCTTCCTACAACATTCTCTCCCCCTTTGACATCAATAGCAAAGGGTAACTCCCCCTAACACACAACCGTTCTGCGGACCTATACACACTTCCACTCCCCCTTTATATTCTGAATAAGAAAAATCTAATGAGAACTTGGGAGAATCCCAAGCTTCTAGCGAATATATTCAAATGCTTCACGAGGTAAATTTTTAGTGAATATATCAACGATTCGTTCTTTTGTACCAACATATTCAAGTTTGATATGATTTTCAATGACTTGTTCTCTAAAAAAATGATATTTGATCAAAATGTGTTTTGTTTTTGAATGCATGACAAGATTCTTGGATATGCTGATGGAATTGCTGTTATCACAGAAGATAGGAATAAGCTCACTAAATTGTACTTGAAGATATTGCAAAGTTTGTTTCATCCAAAGGACTTGAGTACAACAAGTTGTCGTTGCAATGTATTTTTCTTCCACTGTAGATAACAAGATTGTGGTTTGATTTTTGCTCAACCATGATACAAGACAACCACCTAGATAGAATGCTTCTCCTAGTACTCTTACTATCATCAACGCTTCCTGCCCAATCTGCATCTGTAAAGGCTTGAATAATGAGATTTTTACCCTTGGGATACCACAAGCCATATTCTGATGTGTCCTTTAGATATCGAAGAATTATTTTGATGGAAATAATATGTGATTATTTAGGTGTTGTTGGAATCTTGACATTAATTAGCCATTAATCCACAATTAAAGCCACGATAATCTGTCGGTTAGCGCTAAATGCTATTAAAACTAGATCGCGCTTATCTTATCATTAACTACACTTATCACTTAATTAAGTGTAGTTTAATCTAGCGAAATTTTAGCAGAGTGCGCCAAACTTGGTGGAATGGTTATTTTTATTATTTTAACTGGCAGTCTTCCAGAATTATTGGAGAAATTGGGGGAAATATAATTTTTGTCATAAATAAGGAAATTTTCACCCAAACAGAGCTCACAAAGAGGCATTCTTGGCTAATTGGCATGCTAGGAACTCAATGAAGCAAGTCGCAGAGGCAGAAAAGGTCATCTATAGGTTTTTGTGCATTTGAATATTTTTTAAGCCAAGGGCCACCAAGTGTTGGAGGCATTGCCAGAGCATCTAGATCCAAATTGAGAAGAAAAACAGTCATTTCGGGTATATTTTGATGTTTTGAAGCCATTGGAATAGGTTGTAGAGGAAACAAGAGACTGTAAACGATAATTTTGCAAATTTTTAGCTAATAAAAAGGCCCACACTATGAAGCTATACCAAGGAGATGTAGCCCAGGAGGGGTGAACTCCTTCATCAAAAAATTGTGTATTGAGGTATGTTATTTGTGCTTATTGTGTAATTATTTGTTGTTATTCAGTTATTAGTTTTGAATTCATGAAACACACTAAATTTCACTAAGTTTAATAATTAAACAATCACATGCTCATGGATAAAATCTCAATGGACAAGAAAACCAAAACAAAGTTTATCTAAATCTTAAACTGATATTAGCATAACAAAACTAACAATAATTTTTAGATCAAGTTGGTATCAGAGCACAAGGTTACTTTCTTGTTTTTCTTGAAGGGTTTTAATAGTTGCAATTTTTGTGAAGCTTACAAGGTTGAGATTGCAGAGAGGAGAAGGGAAGTTATTGGTAGCTAGTCCTGAGATTGGGACAAGAAGGAAAAAGGTTGAGAAAGCATCATCCTCACCCAAAGGACCACTCAAATCAACATCTGAAGCACCCCAAATTCCATCTCCATCGGTTGAGATAGAAGAAGTGAAATTTGTACAAGAGCCTAAAGTGATTGAAGAGGTACAAGCTATAGATATTGAGCTTGAATCCAAAGCCAATATTTCAGGCTATGAAGAGACTCATGAATATTCTGAAGAAGAGGATGTTAAGAGAGACTTCAAAGAGATGAAAAGAATGGTTAAAGTCATGTATGAAGCATTCATTGCAGAAAAATCTCGAGAAGGTTCAAAGTCTCCACGTGGATAAGGATCTTCAAACAGTAAGAAGGATGAAGAGAAGAGCCAAAAAAGTAGTGGAGGAAATTCACCTCCATCTCCACCATCCTCATCCTCATCATCTTCATCAGTGTCTTCATATTCCACATCCACCACAAAAATTCACACCCACACTCATTCCAAGATCCCAAAACAAAAGACGCCATTACTCAAGTTGGACATCAAGTTTGAACTTCCCACATACATTGGAGAAGTTAATGTTGAGAAGCTAGGCAATTAGATTCATCAATTGGAAGTATACTGCAGAATTCAAAATTTACAAGAGGACGATATAAAGATCCAATTGGCTTCATTAAGGCTAGAAGGAGTAACACTAGTTTGGTGGGAGGAAAATACACAAGAGAAAATGTGAATCCGTGGTAAGATTTAAATTTCTTGGGTTGAATTCATTTCTTCCATTAAAAGATAGTTTTATCCATTAGCCTATATGCAAAAATCAATTATGAGTTAGCAAAAATTTAGGCAGCTCAAAGTCCAAACTGTTCAAGAGTACACACAGGAGTTTAGGAAGAGAGCTTTGTTGTTAGGAGTAAATTTGAATTCTCAAGATACACTCTTGAAATACATAGGAGGTTTACATTCCTATTTGAAGCATATTATCCTTATGTTTAACCCAAGAAATTTAGATGAAGTTTATGTACAAGCCACACACTTGGAGGCAAGTGGAAAACAAAGCATAGAGAAAGGTGAAAGTGAGGAAAGAGAAAAGAGAAGGCAGGAAAAGGAAAGGGAAAGAAGAATGCAAGTATCAAGAAAGAGAAGGAAAAACTCATTTGCAAAAATTGTTCAAAGACTAGCCATGATGAAGACCATTTTTGGCAACTTCATCCAGAATTGAAACCAAATAGATTGAAATCCAAAGAGAAAGGAAAAATTGTTGCTATATCTGAACAAGACTTAGGGTCAAATTCAGGAGATGAGACAAAAATTACTACTATTTTTTTTTAAAGGAAACATGTTGAAAGTTCTAGTTCCTCAAATAGTCACATCAACACTCCAAATGAAGACATAAGAGAAGAATTGTTCTATATTAGAGTGATTTCTAACCATACAAATATTGATGCATTATTTGATACAGGTTCACAAGAAAACACGATTTTAGAAGATTTAGTCAAAAATCTTAACCTTGAAACTGTGGCACATCATAAACCATACCCTTTGGGATGGATAGTTAATAATGCTAATTTACAGGTTACAAGGAAATTCATTTTTAGATTTTCTATTACTGCAAACTTTGTTGATGAAGTTGAGTTAGATGTAATTCCACTTAACATTTCCAAGATTATCTTGGGAAGTCCATATTTTTATGACAAGAAAGCAGTGTTTTACCGCCATGAGAAAAAATATCATTTTCTTAAAGATGGAGTGGAGTATATTGTGAGAGATCATCACAAGAAACTAAATACTTCTTTAGCTAATGCAGGGAAAATGAAGAGGCTAGTCAATGTAAGCCAAAACTTGACATTGATAATGATAAAACAAAGAGATTTTTTGCATCATACATTTCAAACAGGTCCTTATAATTGTAATGAGTTTTTTCATATTGATAATAGGTTTTCTTTGAAAGAAGGTGAAACACATTTGCAGCAGTCAACATTGGTGTTGAGCGATGTTGAAAACAAGGTGTCAGTGCAATAGGTTGCAAAGGTCAAAGAGAGGACAAAGCAGCTTGGAAAAAAAGGCATAGGTTACACAAATGTTTATTGTTGGTTTCCAAAAGGAACATTAAAATGGCGAAGATACTTGGTCAAGAGTCGACACAAGTTCAAGGCAAAAGCAGCTAAAAATCGCCATAATGACAGAGTACAAGGTCAGAAAGATTCCAAGTTTCCTTTGATTGTTGACCAAGGTAGGAACAACATTTTTTCTGCAAAATTAGATTGTTTTTCTGCAAATTCATAAATATTTTAGCATGACGGTATCAAAGACAGCAATAGATGGTCGTTAGAATCAAGGAATAATTTGAATTTTTCTGAAAAGCTCCAAATGATGAAATTAGTAAAATTTCAATGGATAAAGACTAGAAGAGTGATGGAACAGTCCCCTCATCTTCAAAATCTGTAACAAAGAGATATTTTAGGGTCCAAAAGGCTTCTAGTGGGAAGGAATGATTATGGATCGATAGTTTAGATAAAACTTCGAAGTGCTCATAAATGCTTCAGACTTGAACAACCGGATAGAGTTCATCGTCGGGATTCCGATGCAACTCATTTCATCAAAATCCGAGTTCGTATGAGTGAGTTATGGTATGTTGTTCATTTTCCAAAATAGGGAAAAAATTGGCAGGAAAAGTACAAGGATTATGTGGCAAAAAAGAACCTTCTGTAATATTCTTTAGATTTCAGCCAATGAGGTTATGACAAATGGCACTTTCTAATTCGCTAGTTTGGTCTATGTGGATGAAATTCTCCTAATAGTTCTAAAGTGGAATTGTATTTTTTTATTTAATTATGATATATATATATATATATATATATATATATATATAATTCAATCAACTCCACGTATTAAACCATATTTCAAAGTTAACAAATCCACATTTAACCAAAGGTTCACAGCCATGTATTATCAAAGGTCGTATTTAATATGATTAATTCATATGCAAAGGTCGTATTTAATTACGATTGGTTATAACTCCAAAGTCTGTTTGTCATATGGTTAGCTAAATTCTGTGGAGATACATGGCAAAAGGTTCGAAGGGGGAGCGGTGTCAGGTTTTGAACCCGGGACCTCCACTCCCACACAGCAACGTTTTAACCGTTAAGCCATAGTGGGGAGACTTGAAATCTTTTGCGATGCGCCATTATTTGAACTTTGACCGCACCTTGAATGGGGGTCCAGAGGGGCTAGCCCCTTCCCACATGACCGACAGCTGGGAACCAAGAGCTCCGACAGAAAATTCCAGTAGGAATTTTAATGACATCAATTAGCCACTAATCTGTGATTAAAGCCATGTTAATCTGTTGATTAGCGCTAATGCGCTTAAAACTAAATCGTGCTTATCTTATAATTAATTACACTTATCACTTAATTAAGTGCAGTTTAATCTGGTGGGATTTTAGTAGCGTACCAAACTTGGTGGAATGGCTATTTTTAGTATTTAAACTGGAAATCTTCTAGAAATAGTGGAGAAATTAGGGGAAATACATTTTTTGCCAAAACAGAAGCAATTTTCACCCAAACAGAGCTCATAAATAGGCATTCTTAGCTAATTGACATGCTAGGAACTCAATGAAGTATGTTTTAGAGGTAGAAAAGGTCATCCATAGGTGTTTTTTTTCATTTGAATATTTTTGAAGCTTAGGGCCACCAGGTGTTGGAGGCATTGCCAGAGCATCCAGAATCCAAATTGAGCAAAAAAATAGTCATTTCTACTAGATTTTGATGTTTTGAAGCCATTGGAGAAGGTTGCAAAGACAACAAGAGATTTTAAACAATAATTTTTCACATTTGAAGCTAATACAAAGGCCCACACTATGAATCTGGACCAAGGAGATGTATACCAAGAGGGGTGAAATCCTTCATCAAAAACTTTTGTATTGAGATCTATTATTTGTGCTTGTTGTGTACTTATTTTCTGTTGTTCAACTATTATTTTATATGCTTTTCACTTCATGAAAAACACTAAATTTCACCAAGTTTAATGATTAAACAATCACATACTCATGGATAAACTCTCAATGGATAAGCAAACCAAAGAAAATTTTATTTAAATTTGAAACTGATGTTAGCACAAAAAAACGAACAATCATTTTTAGATCAATTTGGTATCAGAGCACAAGGTTGCTTGTTTTTTTTGCTTGAAGGGTTTTAATAGTTGAATTTTTTGTGATGCTTACAAGGTTGTGATTGCAGAGAGGAAAAGGGAAGCTATTGGTAGCTAGTCCTGAGGTTAGGACAAGAATTAAGAAGGTTGAAAAAGCATCATCCTCACCCAAAGGACCACTCAAAGCAACACCTAAAGCACCTCAAATTCCATCTCTATAGATTGAGATAGAAGAAGTGAAATTTGTAGAAGAGGCTGAAGTGATTGAAGAGGTACAAGATGTAAATATTGAGCTTGAATCCAAAGCTAAAATGTCAGGCTATGAAGAGACTCATGAACATTCTGAAGAAGAGGATGTTAAGAGAGACTTCAAAGAGATGCAAAGAATGGTTAAAGTCATGTATGAAGCATTCATTGCAGAAAAAGTTTGAGAATGTTCAAAGCCTCCACATGGAGAAGGATCTTCAAAAAGTAAGAAGGATGAAGAGAATATCTCAAAAGGTAGTGGAGGAAAGCCACTTTCATCTCCACCATTCTCATCCTCATCACCTTCATCAGCATCTTCATCTTCCACATCCACCACAAAAACTCACACCCACACTCATTCCAAGATCCCAAAAGGAAAGAATCTTTTACTCAAATTGGATATCATGTTTGAACTTCCCACATACAATGGAGAAGTTAATGTTGAGAAGCTAGACAATTGGATTCGTCAATTGGAAGTATACTACAGAATTCAAAATCTACAAGAGGATGATATAAAGATCCAGTGGCATCATTAAGGCTAGAAGGAGCAGCACTAGTTTGGTGGGAGGCAAAGACACAAGAGGAAATGTGAATCCATGGTAAGATTTCCATTTCTTGGGTTGAATTCATTTCTTCCATTAAAAGAAAGTTTTATCCATTAGCCTGTATGCAAAAATTAATTATGAGTTAGCAAAACTTTAGGAAGCTAAAAGGCCAAACTGTTCAAGAGTACACACATGAGTTTAGGAAGAGAGCCTTGTTTTTAGGAGTAAATTTTAATTCTCAATATACACTCTTGAAATACATAGGAGGTTTACATTCCTATCTGAACATACTATCCTTATGTTTAACCCAAGAAATTTAGATGAAGTTTGTGTACAAGCCACAAACTTTGAGGCAAGGGGAAAACAAAACATAGAGGAGAAAGGTGAAAGTGAGGATAAGGGAAAAGAGAAGGGAGGAAAATTGAAGGGAAAGAAGAATGCAAGTATCAAGAAAGAGAAGGAAAAACTCATTTGCAAAAACTGTTCAAAGACTGGCCATGATGAAGACCACTGTTGGCAACTTCATCTAGAATTGAAACCAAATAGATTAAAAGCCAAAGAGAAAGTAAAAATCGTTACTATAGCTGAACAAGACTTAGGGTCAGATTCAGGATATGAGACAAAAATTGCTGCTATGGGTTTGAAAGGGAAACACGTTGAAAGTACTAGTTCCTCAAATATTCATATCAACACTAGTCCAAATGAAGACATAAGAGAAGAATCGTTCCATATTAGAGTGATTTCTAATCATACAAATATTGATGCATTATTTGATATGGGTTCACAAGCAAACTTGATTTCAAAAGATTTAGTCAAAAATCTTAACCTTGAAATCGTGGCACATCATAAACCATACCCTTTGGGATGGATAGTTAAGAATGCTAATTTACAGGTTACAAGAAATTGCATTTTTAGATTTTCTATTATTGCAAACTTTGTTGATGAAGTCGAGTTAGACGTAATTCCACTTGACATTTCCAAGATTATCTTGGGAAGTCCATATTTATATGACAGGAAAGCGGTGTTTTATCGCCATGAGAAAAACATCATTTTCTTAAAGATGGAGTGGAGTATATTGTGAGAGATCATCGCAAGAAACTGAATACTTCTTTAGTTAATGCAGGGAAAATGAAGAGGCAAGTCAATGTAAGCCAAAACTTGACATTGATGATGATAAAACAAAGAGATTTTTTGCAGCATACTTTTCAAATATATTCTTATAATTGTAATGATTTGTTTCAGATTGATAACATGTTGTCTTTGAAAGAAGGTGAAAATCCTTTGCAACAGTCAACATTGGTGTTGAGCGGTGTTGAAAACAAGGTGTCAGTGCAAGAGGTTACAAAGGTCAAAGAGAGGACAAAGAAACTTGGCAAAGAAGGAATAGTTTTCAAAAAAATTCATTGCTAGTTTAAAAAAGTAACATTACAATGGCGAAGATATTTGGTTAAGAGTCGACACAAGTTCAAGGCAAAAGCAGCTAAAAATCGCCATAATGACAGAGTGCGAGGTGAGAAAGATTCAAAGTTTCCTTTGATTGATAACCAAGGTAGGTGTTATCACAAAATTGGACCTGATAGGCTGCTTTATCAGACAATCTCATGTAATTATTTCAAACCTAATCTTGTGACTGAGGCTTAGCCTCCTCAGCCTAAGAGGGCTCTCTCAAGGGTTAATGATACGGATAAAGATATAGATGGCTAACTCTATTTAGGAAATAAAATGATAATGATAGATGTAGGTTGAAAATAACATTAGCATGTATACATTGGGCTTATGGATTCAAAGAAATTCAGTAATTCAGTGAGTCACACTTAACATGGAAGTTGAGGCTTATCAGAGTTTTTAGTCATAAGGTACACACACATGAAACATGTAAAAAAACAGTCAGTTCACTTGTAAAGGAAGTCAAAGCATCTTATAGATGAATTCTGAGTAATATAGATGAACACCACTGCAAATGAGATATATAATAAATACAGATGGAATAGGAAAACACTAAAAACCCCTTAATAATCTCAAGTTGGTCAAGTAGAAGATCTCTGTATTAGCTGAAAATAGTCAATTCACAACAAGCTCAGCTTTTTGCCAAAAATGTCCAACCCTTGAAAAATTTGACCCAATGGCCTTTAATAGACATGTTACATCATCAGATGATCTACCTCTAGGCTAGATACATCGAATTTCTATCCACTGACACCTTGCATAACCATAAAACATGAAATTTATTAGAAAAAGACACCTATCCTATTTGACAGTCCTATTGCAAAAAGGACTCAAACTCCTTATTACTTATCTATAACAACCTTATCTATTTGCAATTACATAATTTACAAGTGTATCATCACATGGTCGAATTTGGATAATGGCATTCAATTCTTCATGACCTCTTAGCTAACCTCCACAAAAATAGGAAACAATACCCTGTTTTTTAGGCATAGGATATTTTTCCTTATTTGAACATTATGACCATCATTAAATCTTCATTTCGTGGTCTTTGGTTGTTGAAAGTTGGCTTAACACGTTCCATAACTCCTTCCTAGCCTCCAGCTATCTAAAATGGCTTCAAAAACTTCTCAAAAGGATATAATGTATTGCGCTACGAAAATACAGCAGTTTCGTAGTGCTTTCTGTAGCACTACCATTACAAGCCTTTATCCTCCAAAAACTTGAATCTTTCCTCTTGCATTATTTTAATCACCCCTTAACACATCTTCCATAACAATTTGAGCTCTTAACGCAACCTTCAACACCTTAAATACTGATTAAAAGAAGAAAAAAAGGTAGCTACAGCAGTTTCGTAGCGCTTTTCTGCTTTTTAAGCTTGGAGGCGCTACGAAACTACTGAGTATGCAGATTTTTTCATAAAATTTGTCAAATTAAAAGTGTGGTTGCCAAAAAACTCAACGTATAACCTATCCTCATCATTTTCAAACCATACAAACCATAAACCAACCTCATTTTAGCTTCTTTGAGGAATTTCTTCTTCATTTACAATTGGTTGGTTTATTGGTACTTCTATGATTGTCATTTTAATGCCTTTGCTCTGTAGCTCATCATGAATTAACTCCAGTTGTTCTTGTAAATACTTCACCTAGTCTTTAAGTATTTTTTTAGTAGCTCTCAGATGGGTGTTTATTATTCTAACAAACTTAGCTTCTTTTATTGCTAGAATTGTCCACTTGAAAGGTTGCTCTGTATTGTCTAAAGTTTCAGAAACAGAATCAACTTGTCCTTCCCACATTTCCTTCATCCTTTTAAACTATACTTTCTCGACACTATGTTTTCTAGCTCTCTTTTTCATGACAATAATTTTCTGATTTGCAAACTTCAACTTTTCCTCAAGGCGTTGAAACTCTATTTTCTCTATCACTTTCTCTTTTCCCCTTTTTAATTTGTTGATTGTATCCTTCACTGTTGGTGATGAGAGATCAATAATCTCTTTAGGTGATTTAGCTGTCTCAGTGGGCTTTTTAACTTCTTTGTTGCCTTCCATTAATTTCCTAGCATGCATTGTCATAGTCTTTCTTGCTTGAAAAATGAAACCTGCATCTTCCCCCTCAAACTCTAATCTCTTTTCAGACTTACCCTTTTTCAACTCCTGCTTATCTTCCCCAATAAAATCAGCTTGGACAATAGGTGTTTCCTCTATGTCAATGGCATGAAGAATATCCTCTAGATTCCCCTTTGTTACTGGATTGTCTTCTATAGCAACTGTCTTTCCTTTCAAAACCACTGCTTGACTTCTAGTTATTCTTTTGGTCCCTTGTTTGCTGACAGCTTGTTCCTATTTTGCATCTTTGACAACCTTTGATTTCTATTTTATAGGTGGGAGAGTTGGTGTATCAAGCATTTTCATTTGCTTTGGCCTTTTCTTAGTTTGCTTTCTTGGCTTCACTCTTGCAGTTTCTTTTGGTTTTGTAACCATAGGTTGAATTGGTTCTGCTGTTGGTGATGATGGAACTCCTTTAGCTTTAGGGTTTCTTTCAGGTGTTAGGGTTTCCAACTCAAAACCATTAACAAACATGAATGAGGACCAATCTCTGCCTATCTTTTGCAGTTCATCTAAAATTAATAATTTCATTAAGCCATGATGAAAAAATGATGTCTCACTCCCCTCAGTCTTTGCTTGCAACTTAGCAGCCATCTTTTCAAGACTTCTATGCAGATAAAAAGGTAGGTCAAGTGAAACCTTACCAGTGAAGTGTAGAAGCAATTTGAAATGGTATGAATAAACCTTGTGATATCTTCCTTCATAGGTAAAATATTTATGAATGTTGAGCAGCATTTTTGAATAATTATCTTTGATGCAGCTTCTTGGGATAACATTGTTGAGATCCATCTCAATGTGCTCAGGCTTCATGAACTCTTTACACTGCTCCATATTGAATTTGAAACCTTTGAACCAGGTTTCTTGACCTCTTGGAATCTCTGTAACAGCAGCAATGACCTCTAGTGTGATAGTCAAACTTAACATCCCCACTTTGGTAGTTGTTCCATAAGAATTCATAGCAAATTCCTTGGATACCTGTGTGTGAGAGCCCTGCAATTTCTCACAAAACCATAGGCAACCTACTCTTCTAAATGCTTCCATCACTATTGTGTCTTCGTTATTGCCTTCATGTCTTCAGGTTCATGCCTTAAGCACTGTCCTCCTCTGTGTATTTTTCTTTCCTCTACCATATTCTTCAGAGAACCTCTCAGCCTTGCCTGATAGAAATCATTCAGCCTCACTTGATATGGATGTATCATCCTTGCTTGAATAAATGTATTAGCCTCGCTTGATATGGATGTAATAAACCTTTGTTAGAACTAGCGACAAGTTTGGCTCAATACTCAGAGCTTAGACATTACGAATGAAAGGAAAAGGGATGAGAATGACTAATTAGGAAAGAATTTGAATTTCAAGTGTCTTTCATAACTAAAAATGATGGCTCACTCATAACCTATACTGACCATGATGACTGCAAACGTGGGTGTGTACTTCAATTTCATCATTACATGACTCAACAAGCCTCTATCTTACACTTTCCCAGTGGTTTCTGACATTTGACAACTCAACTAACCAGACAGTTACAAAATCGCACTTTCGTAGCACATGTAATGTATTTTTTGTTGTTTGCGCTATGAAACTATCAGCGCTTTCGTAGCACAAAGTGACTTTTTCAACGTGAAGCACTACGAAACTGGAGTTTCTTGTCTAATTGGGAGGTTTTGATACAAAAACTTTGGGAAATGATATGAATCCTAAAATGATGAAAGACTTGACATGAAAGACCTTAAAAATGAGTTCATTAAAACACTAGGGTAGTCTCAAACTATAAAAAATTCAATAATTCCCTTGGTCAAACTCAAGAAATGACTCTTAAGACCCTATTTTAACCCATGAACCTAAGTAATATTATCAGAATGATGTTTTGAATTTTTTAAAGTGATAACAGTAGGAACAAAATGTTTTCTACAAAATTAGATTTTTTTTCTAAAAATTCAGAAATATTGCAGCATGACGATGTCAAAGACAACAATAGATGGTTGTCAGAATCAAGGAAAATTTTGAGTTTTATGAAAAGCTCCAAATGATGAAATTAGGAAAATTTCAATGGATAAAGACTGGAAGAGTGAGGGAATATTCCCCTCATCTTTGTAATCAATAATCAAGGTAGATTTGGGGGTCCAAAAGGTTTCTAGTGATGAGGAATGATCAAGGATCAGTATTTTAGCTTAAAATTCAAAGTGCTCAAAAATTCTTTAGGACTGAACGACCAGATAGATTTCATCACTAGGATTCTGGTGCAACTCATTTAATCAAAATCTGAGTTCGTATCAGTGAGTTATGGTCTGTTGTTCATTTTCCAAAACAAGTAAAAAATGGGCAGAACAGGTACAAGGATGATGTGGTAGCCCAGTCAGCAAAAAAAAATCTTCTGGAATATTCTTCAGGTTTCAGCCAATGAGATTGTGACCAATGGCACTTTCTAATAAACCAGTTTGGTCTATGTGGATGAAATTCTCCTAATGATTCTAAAGTGGAATTGTATTTAACTACAATGGCTTATAACTGCAAAGTCCATTTGTCATATGGTTAGCCAAAGTCTACGGAGAAACATGAACCAAAGGTTCACGACCATATATTATCAAAGGTCACATTTAATATGATTAATTCATATGAAAAGGTGGTATTTAATTACAATGGGTTATAACTCCGAAGTCCATTTGTCATATGGTTAGCCAAAGTCTGTGGAGAAACATGGAAAAATGTTCGAAGGGGGAGCGGAGTCGGGTTTTGAACCTAGGACCTCTGCCCCCACACACCAACATTTTAACCGTTAATCCATGGCAGGAAGACTTGAAAGTCTTTTTGACGTGCCATTATTTGAACTTTGAACACGCATTGGATGGGGGTCCGGAGGGGGCTAGCCCCCTTCCACATGACCAAGAGCTAGGAACCAGGAGCTCTGATAGTAAATTTTGGCGGGAATTTTAATGACATTAATTAGCCACTAATATGCAATTAAACCCACATTAATCTGTTGATTAGCGCTAAATGTGCATAAAACTAAACCGCGCTTATCTTATCATTAACTAAACTTATCACTTAATTAAGTGCAGTTTAATCTGGCAGGATTTTAGCATAGCATGCCAAACTTGGTGGAATGGATATTTTTAGTATTTTAACTAGCAGTCTTCCAGAAATAGTGGAGAAATTGGGCGAAATATAGTTTTTTCCATAACTGAGGAAATTTTCACCCAAACAGAGCTCAGAAAGAGGCATTCTTGGCTAATTGACATGCTAGGAACTCAGTGAAGTAGGTTTCAGAGGCAGAAAAGGTCATCTACAGGTTTTTTGTGCATTTGAATATTTTTGAAGCTGAGGGCCACCAGGTGTTGGAGGCATTGCCAGAGCATCCAGAATCCAAATTGAGCAAAAAAAAAGTCATTTCTGGTAGATTTTGATGTTTTGAAGCCATTGGAGTAGGTTTCAGAGGCAACAGGAGACTATAAAAAAATAAATTTTCACATTTGAATCTAATACAAAGGCCCACACTATGAAGTTGGACTAAGGAGATGTAGCCCAGGAGGGGTGAAATCCTTCATCAAAAACTTGTATATTGAGCTTTGTTATTTGTGCTTGCTGTGTAATTATTTTTTGTTGTTCATCTATTAGTTTCTATGCTTTTGACTTCATGAAAAATGTATATTTTCACTAGGTTTAATGATTAAACAATCACATGCTCATGGATAAACTCTCAATGGATAAGCAAACCAAAGAAAAGTTTCTTTAAATCTGAAACTGATATTATCACAGCAAAACTAACAATCATTTTCAATTCATGCATATTGAGAAAGAGAAAAATAACATTGAAGTACAAGGACATCAAATGGACCCATCACATGGAAGGGGATATACAAACCCACATTGTAAATCTTCCTCACTAGGAGTTTTAATAAAATTATTCTTCATTTGAAATTCTCCATTGGGTACTACACTGTTTATTTCTTGTTGTTGTATTTTTTGGATTGCATATGATATTTTGTTGCAAAGTATTTCTTATTTTTCATTGCATATATTAAGCTTAAACAACCATATTTTTTTCTTAGGGCCACCTGTCACTCGTGGTTCAAGTGAATTACTTTTGGTACACTTTCTAATAATTTTCATACTAACAAAATATATTGAAAATTAAGGGTGATTATTCCCAGTGATTGTAACCATTGCACCCCTAATACAACACCAACACCACCAATTTATATTGAAATCATGACGCTATCAAATAGATACTCACCCATATTCAGCTTTATACTATGTAAGTTCCTTGAACAATTTATGGTATCTCCTTCTGCAATCATTAGTTTAAATTTTGGTGCTAGATATACAAAGTAATTAGGAAGTTTTTCCAATTTGTAATTGATAAAATTATGGGTACTACCTGAATCAATCAATATTATTACCCTTTTATTTTTTATATATCCTTCTATATTGATGGTTTTTGGAGTATTGATACCCACCAATTCATGATAAGATATTGTTGGAGTAGTCTCTTCTAGCTCAAGGTATTGTGATGGTTTCACTTCTTAATATTCTTCACCCTCATATTCTATGAAGAATAACTTATTCTCATTTTATTTATGGCCCTTATTGTACTTGCTATAATAGTTTAAAAACAACCCCCTTGTTCTTCTTTCATCCATTTTCTAAGGTTTCAACCTTGTCTTTTTAGGAGAGGGAGCATGATTATCTTTATAGTTATTAGTGAACAATTTTATAGTGGTTATTTTTACTTTCAAGTTTCCTTGCTAGACTAAAAGAATTCTCTATAGATTTAGGTTTAAATAGGAAGACGTCATGTTGGATGATTTCCTTTGAATTTCCTATAAATAGTTCTAAAACATTTGTAGAAATAAATTGTAGACTCAAAATTTCCAATGTAATGTACTAAAACATCAGACTCAAATCTACTCTACTCATCTGTGAAAGCAAATACTCGATCGAGAACACATATAAAAAACATGCATCATGATTCAACAGACATACACAAAGATTTATCTAGGGGAAAGAAACTATTCAAAACCCCTTCCTATCTATATTTCATTAATCAAATAATATGGATGAATACAATATTCTTGATCAAGATTGAGCACAATTTACACAAGTATCTTATACCCTCTTCTTGACTAACTGACTTTTGCCAACACTTCTTTAATTTTCCTAGCCTCTAATCTCTTATTTCCTTGCGATGTTTGATAAGGAATTATTCCCTTATTATTTATGGAAATTTCTCATTGATAATTGTGAAATTCTATTAGGCCCTTCTTTGACTGCATGCACCACCTGTACAATCTGGTAAATTCTACAACTGATAGTACACTTCCCTTGAACTCCAATCTCAATTGGGTAACTCGAATTTCATGAATGCATGAGTTAATTTAGGCCGATTAATCAGTTAACTGGTTAAAAACTGAAGATGCAACCCATGGCTACACCTCCCACTAGTTCCTCCAACAGTTGGAATTATTTTAACTGACCTTAACTCAATTTAACTAAATTAAATTGTTATAACTAAATTTAACTCAACCTAGGCTCCTAAAATTTAGGAATCATTGTACACAACCCAAGTTAGGCCCAGTACTCGAATTAAATAAGCTAACTCAGTTAACTCATTCAAGTTGTCTTGTGATGTGGAATTTCAATTTTCTCCTAATTTAATTCAAGGGAGAATTAAATTAGGAATTTCTTGTTGCATTTTCAACAAATTTTCCTAAAATGTTCTTTAACCTAAGGCTCAACTTTTGGAATTGTTGAATGTTCTCTATAACTATATATTTTTATTAATGATTTAATAATTTCCTAAAGAATGTAAAGCTCTTAATATCCCCATAATGTGTTATCAATTCCTTTGAAAAAATGGACCAAGATATAATATAATCCTCTTCCTTTCACAAAGTCATTGATACCATACATGTTAATTTTGTTCTAAAAACATGGTTGCAATACTTACCTTTTATAAGGCTACCACTTTGTGTAGATCAAATTATTTATCCATCCAGAATATCCACGAGATTTTTATCATCAAACTTCCTCATATTTATCCTTAGAATGTAGTATTTCCTTGGTGTTGACTTAAATCCATAATTATGAGGATATTGGAGTGAAAAATCATGATTATGGTTTTGTTATTAATATTATGCTCTCTTATTGTGATAAAATACTCCCCATCGGTGATTGAGTTCCAAAAATTGCTCTCCTTATTTTCACAATTTCTATGGATCTCAATATCCCTTTTAGGAATACTCTCCAAGAGAAGTCTTTCCATGTTATTTATGGATTTTTGTATTTATTCCTTGATTTCGTTCATCTTATTTTCAATTCCGTACACCATTTCTCTTTTAATATTTTCTTGAAAACCTAATAAATCTGCCTTTTTTTAACAAACTACCACTAATTTCATTAACTTTACTCTCTAAATATTGGGAGAACCTGAATCATTAGTCTTCAATTTCTTCATGAGTATTAGATGATCCTCTATCATTTTTAATTAGTGCAGTAGCTTTCTTTGGAGGCATGTTGGAAAATAATAATAGTACTTATCTTTATCATAACATTCAATCACCAAAACATTTGGATCTTCTAATCAAAAGTTATGTCAATTGTAAGTTATGTACCTTTAAATCCATAATTTAGATAATATCTAAATGGTTGAATTTTTTCTTGATATATCTCTGATATTTGAGCGCTTTTAAGTCTAAAAAATTGATTTGCAATACTCTAGTAGGTCTTCCTTAGAATTCCACACGTTTGACCAGAATTTGATGTGCCAAGTGAAAGTTATGGTAAATTTTCCAAAACTTATTGACTTTTGGCCTCTTCCGAAGAGAAAATAATATTTAATGGTGCCATGTGTTCAATTATCCAAAAGTGTTGTCTATGGAAGCAGAGGAATTGTCCAGAGGGTCAAAAGTGGCCGGAATCTGGGAAAAACAAATTTAAGAAATCTTGTAATAGCATTATTTGAATCATTTTTTTTATAGTGTAAATGGATTCAGCACCTTAAAAAACCTATAGGGCACCCAAAATCTTGAATTTTGATATCTATAACCTGAATTTACAGAAATCCTTGCCGAATTTTATTAAAATTTTGCTGGAATTTTCATGATTTTCAGGGGAAAAAAACTGTCTAGTTAGACTACAACTTATCCAAATATAATCATGAAATTTTCACGTAAGATACTTTGTTATGCCTCCTCAAATATCTAAAAATTTCATAGTTGGGTGTATCACAAAGAAAAATTAATAGAAAAAATGTCATGCTCACTTGTTTGAAATTGATTTCAATACCCTTCACAAATATTAACTTCCACAGGGTATACCTTTGAAAGCATAGTGAAACATAATCTAATTTTTTTACCAGATGTACCTTGAGATGTCTTCATAAGTGTATCTATATTTCATTATATGAAATATGTTGGAAAAGTAATTATAGCAAAACATTCGATATGACTCATTTAAAACAACTTTCAGAACCAATCAAAAACCATAACTTCAACAGAGTATATCCCATAAAATGTAGTGAATAAAAACATAAAATTTTAACCAAATGTTCACCAAGATATATCCTCAATATCTTCAAATTTTCACCATATAAAACATCCCAAAAAATTGTTATAGAAAAAATACCATGATGATCTATTTGAAGCAGCAGAACCTCAACTTTATGAGCTACGATACCAAATGTTATGAACCTTGTGCCTTAAAATTGATAGAAAAAATCAACTTTGATAGGGATACCTTCTTTTACAATGAATACAATGTACAAGGAAATAGTTGATGATCTTAATACTATGTTGTCTTAATATATATGTAGGATTCAAAGGTTACAATTATAATGAAATGGAACCATGAAAGGCTTTGGCCTACATAATTATATAAGAATAGAAATGTAAGCACTAAATATATATGGCTAATAAGGGGCTTTATGGTTAACATGTGGCTTATATAAGGCTTAACATTATGGGAGTTACTATTTGATTACATTATATTTCACACGGTTTAAGGGTAATAGTGTGTTTGGAGTAATAATGTACTAGGGGGTTAGTATTATATGGTGATCCACACTTGTAATCAAAACCACACTTTTTATAATTGAAATGGCACACTTCTACCAAGTGAGCTTAGGAAGCTTATTTTTGTAACCCCCAACATAGGTAGAATTACTAATCTAAGTTACAAGAAAGGAAATATCACTGCTCTACATAGTGGCTTAGGAATCTTATTTCTATAACCCCCAATACAGATAGAATACACCACACGAGTAGGAAATAAATCACATGGGAATCAAAGAAGTGAATTTCTCAAGGATTAGATGAAGCTAAATTCTGTAACAAGGATGCACGAGATATTCAATGATAGCAAGTTGAAATATAAAATGATTAAACTACAATTTATAATCTAGAAGATTCAAACTAAAATTGTGATGTAAAAAATATGAGTAAAATTAGAAATGATATTTGCAATCCTTAAAGCAAGGTAAATAAATAGAGTATCTAGAAATAGAGTAAATGTGAAAATAGAGTATTGTACTTGTCTAATTAGTGAGTTGCAGAAATATAAGGAGACAAAAAAATTACTAAGATAATGGAAATACAAATAAATATTAGAAACTAAACTATATGGTTACAAGAAGTACCTAGCTAAGGAGGGGGGAATATATCCTTAGGATAGGAAATAGTTATAGGAGAAACAAAATGTTAATTAATCACCACACCATTTTATCAGATGAAGTAGAAATGAAACATGAGCTAATATTAATAAATTGAAATGCAAATTACAACCAAATTTTCTCACTATATTTCTCTATCCATGTTTGTCCCATGGCTCAAGTAGAGATAGGTTTTATGCATATTGGTTTCCAATTTAAATTAACTAGTAAATTGAGGGGAAACCATGAGAATATTCATATTCTCGGGATTTTCCCCTCCATTTCAATGATTTCCAAAAACGATAAAAAAGAAAAAACAATATTGACTTTCTCAATTGTGTTATAAGTGGAAAATGGATCACTTTCCTGGTCTGGTCAGCTTCTCTCTCCTAGAAAATCCTTTGCCTCTATTGTTTTCCTTGATTAGGTACATAATTTGTTGGGAAATTGGTTTTAAAAAATTGGAGGTTAACCAACCATTGAACTATGCAAAATTATCAAGACTTGTAGAAGTTGTGTCCAACAACTAAATGTTAGAATTTTGTAGCAAAATTTTCCAGGAAATTTGTAGCATCAACCCTCAAGTGAGTTACAACATCAGTCTCAGGGTAGTTGCAGCATTAGGTCTTAGGTGAATTGCAACAACATACTTCAAGTGAATTAAAGTGCAAGATGAGTGTGTTGTAGCACTAAGAAAAACATATTGCATTATTAGTTTCAGGGCATGTTGCAACACGAGCATTACAACATGGTTGTAGCAACATGCTTGAGCGAGTTGCAACAGCATAGGGGCATTAAAGAAATGGGTCTTGATGATTTCACAACAACTTGTGGGAGTTTTAACAACACAGGGCTATTGTAACACTTGCATTATAGTGATATGAGGTTGTTGTTGCAACATAAATGTGTTGCAGCAACACTCGAAGTATTGCAACAACTAAACCTTCATAACTTTCCTGAAGTATATTCTCATGATTTTCCACAAGTTATCCCAAAGAGGAAATTAGTGTCTAAGTACATAAGAATAAAAATTGAAATGTTATAATAAAAATATAATTGTACCTTGATTATAAATGCATTCTTATGAGAAAAAGGGTATTAGACAGGTGCTAAAAAGATGTCAATTTGGGAAACCATCACAAAGACTTTTTGAAGAAGGGGAGTTACATATTTCAAGGTTGGAATCTCAAATAGTTAAAATTTATACTAGTATGGTCATACTAATTATTTCTATTGAGAAAAAATATTATCCCCTTTTTAAATAATTTTGAGCCTCATGAGAAGCCAAAATATCATGAGTTATGGGAATAGAAATCAGAACTAAAACTTGTAAAAGGAAAATTCTATAAAAAATCTTCTTATCCCTCATTTAGAGTGGAAGCCTAAAGGTCAATATCGAGCCCTAAGATATTTTATTAGACATGGTTAAGTTGAATCATTGGTTGCAGTAGTCAAAAGTTTATTTTATTGTGCATAATGTATGAAGGGAATAGAAAATCATGTTTCCCAAACATTAGTTACAATACCATGCATAGACTTTATTGGAAAGATACATCAAGACCCTTATATATAGGAAACCCCTATACTAATTAAGTCGAAGGTATTTAAAATATTTCTTTATCACATTTATAACTATAAAGTGTCAAGAGGAATAGAGGATTTAGATGAAATACCACTACTAGAAAAAAAATATAAGTGTATAGTAGTAGGCTACATAGTTTTGAAAGCAATCCATTTAGCTAGGGAAATCTCCCAGTAATATAGACATCATTATTAGGTACATGAGAGGCCTTCAAAATCACATAAGGATGAAAGTTAATATATTAAACCACAATACCATAAGTGAGTCATGTTTGTAGGCCCAATACATTTAATCTAATAAATACATTGGTTCTCAAAGTGGTTTAGAGAATCTTTAATACAATTGAACTTCCAAGAAGGGTGAAAAGAATAAATGGAAACAAAAACATAGAAATAATTTTTCCATTACATATGTATATAAGTCTGCTTATAAATCATTTTCAAAATTTTATTATTCATGTTCATACTAAACAAAAATGTTGGAAGATGCATATAGATATTACATGATCCCATGAATTCCATTGATGTTAGGATATTGATGGGTGAAACCCAACTTGGCCTATATTTTGGCTAAGAATCTGCATTTTGTATGGTGGAGTGCAAAGTGGAACGCGTAGTAAAGGATTTTAGATATACCACGTTGTGCCATAGGGGATTCGGGGTGGGTCTAAGCCCCTCCTTTTTGTAAATATCCCAATTTTGCAATGGGTTTTTGGTCATAGTTGCATGTTTGAGGGATTCCATGGTATTTGGACCATGGTATTTTGACAATGGAATTTTATACATATAGGATTGAAATTTTATGTTGAAAAAATATCATATATGGGAATGTTATGGTAAATCATTGTGATTTGTATTTCATAGCGAGGATAGGTTCTAAAGATGAGTGTGCAGAGGCTCGGGAAGAGTTTATAGCTTAGTGCGCAGACATTTTGTCGCCTAGTACGCAGGTCGAGATGAGTTGTATTCAAAGATTCATCATAATAAATAAGCAGTTTTGTGGATGACATTCAAGTGTTCTTATGTGTTTTTTGTATATATTTGCTTAATATATGTTGTTGTGAACTATTTATTGCAATTGCATGTTATGTTAG
This sequence comes from Pinus albicaulis, assembly GCA_034641835.2. Taxonomy (NCBI): domain Eukaryota; kingdom Viridiplantae; phylum Streptophyta; class Pinopsida; order Pinales; family Pinaceae; genus Pinus; species Pinus albicaulis. Next base: position 571,790,225 of record CM076584.1, on the reverse strand, counting down.
TGCAGTAATGGTTTATGGGTTTATATAATATGATGAAGTAATTTATAAGTGTTAAGAGTAAGAAAATATAAAAATATCACATCTACCAGTCCCTCAAGGCTGCAAAAACCTAGTTCTACATCCACCTATAGTCACTATGGGTGAAACTGTGATCTACTTGCAGGTCATTATCGAAAGGGCCAGTGATCAAGGGTTTTGTTGGTGCATAGTAAGATCTAACCTCAGTCATCCCAAATCAAACCAACAAATGGTTTTGTTGTCGGGATTTCTCTAGTGAATGATATGAATGGTAATGACAAGGAACCTCTTGGAGGATATCAACATAATAAGGAGTCTGAAAAGACTGAGACAGACCCTTTTTTCATAGAGAAGATGAAGGCAGGTTTCAAAGCTGCGAAGAAACCCAAAAGAAGCTGAAGGAAGATAAGACGAAGGACATAACACTATTGGTTCTCACTGATGGGGACCTTAATCAGATTGGAGAAATGATACATGAATCTACGACAGAGTCATGGAACAGTATATAAGATCACTATGATGCACTTTTAACAGGTATCGAGGAGAAAATTACATAGTTAAATATATTAGGAAAAGCAACCAAACAACCGGTAAAATATTTGAAGGATGTGAAGTATGGCACCTTCACACCCCTATAACTAGAATTAGTACCATTCATTGGAGAAATCCTTGGGAAAATCCCACATCTTAAGTTTGTGGACTGTAATTTCAAATACATGAAGAAATACTCACAATTCACACGAGGAAGCTATCTAAAGTAGGTATGCTACCTTGAGAGTGGTGTGACAAGGCTGGAACTGCAACAATGGTTGACTGGATTAGCGCATTCAAGAATATTGAACATGTTGAATGTGCCGCACTACGGCAGAATTCCATTAAACACGACCTGTGGAAGACAATTTCTCACGTTGGTGCATAATTGTTGGCTCGAGGGGTCCTGACCCAGGTTTAGAGGTTAAGGTTTGCCAACAAACCCCTATATGACTGGCCCTTTCAGTAGTGACCTGCTTGCGTAGGCCAAAGTCTCACCCAAAGCAGTATGGGAGGATGCTGGAACCAGGTTTCCGCACCTTGGGAGAGAGCAGGTAAGTCAAGCCGGTCTGCAACTATTAGATCTATATAGCAATGGGCTCTTCGCAGAGGTTCCAATAAATAACCAGAATACAGCTTATCAGATCTACTCAATAGGTTCGCATCCACGTGCTCACTATCAGTTATAATCACATAACAGTATAATTTCAGCAAATCAAAAGATCACAGACATATGCACCATGAACACAAAAAGTTTGCAGCTACAAAAAGATACGTAATCATATACTCAAGTCACATCAGCATAAAAAAATAGTTCCAGATAACATTAGACATCCACAATACTTTTGCATATATATATATACCCAAAATCCTCTTACATTCCCAAATTACCACCTGCACACACAACCAGCAGGTTCCGCACATACAAGATAGAGGATCTTCGTGCACACATCCAGCAAGAGTCCTAACCTAAACAACCCTACCACAGATCTAACAATTCGCACTTCGCATCAACCTCTATTCATTCCTACCTATGACTAAAAAAGGTTCATCTATTTATAATGATTTATCCTACACATCCAATGGTCCGCAAATCATGGTTTTCGGACTCTTGGTCTACTCTTGACCCATTTACAATGTGTTAGGGGCTTTGACCCACCCCAAAACCTCTTCGTTAGACTTAAACGATACAAAATTATACAAAACTAGACAAAATTCATAGCCTTCGGGAGACCCTGCTCCAACAGTCCCCCAACACAATCTTGTGACTCGTCCCAAGTCACTGTGCCGATGGGGCTTCAACCTGCGCTTGCAGTACTCTGATCGACTCAACTAACGAAGGTAGCACGCCTTCACTTTGGACATTGGTCCTTCAGTCGCGGCAGTGACACTTTCCAAAGTTTGGTTCAGCTGCTTGATAGCAACATCAACATCCTGTGAAAGTTTGAGAGCTTTGTCAACCCACGACTTCATTCGGTCACCAAGGATATTCTTCTTTTGCCAAAGGTCATCAATCTACTTGGAGCGCTTGGCTGGTGCATAGTTGTTGCAAGCGCTGAGCAAGTACCAGAGTGGGCAAGGTGGCTTCGATTGTCTCGAACTCTTCCTCTTTTTGTCGCAGGTCTTGGTTTATCCATCGCAATATTGGATCACAATGGACCTTAGTCCATAGCTGCATGGAGGTCTCCAGTAGTTGGGCTCCCTGCGCGATCTGCCCTGTGATGACATTTGTAGCTGTGGTGATCAGCACAGTTCACTGGGTCTGGACCTTCGGAGGTGTTTCAGGCTGTAACTTAGCCTACAAATCTGCAATCTGCTGCTCCATGCATGTCTTGACAACCTGAACTTCATCCCGGGAGGCCTTGAGTGCTGCGACTAGTCTTTCTACTTTTGCTTGAGGGGTGGCTGATGTCGGGATCTCTACGGAAACAACTGTGCAAATTCGATGAATCGAGTCTTCGAGTTCTGTGTGCTTTGCGGTGGCGAGGCATACCTTAGTATTCTTTTCAAGGATGGTTTTTTCAGCTACGTCGAGTTGTTGGTGCACTTTTTGGTCTCAATGGTGGATTTCCTAAAATACAGCGATGTGGAGACCCTGCAGGGCCTCATGGGGGAGTCGAGCTAAGTTCAGCTGGACTTCTGTATTGGCCTGGTCTTGAAGTCCCAGGTCGGGTGGACTGAGCACCGAGTTGAGCCAGGGAGAGAACAGAGGCGGCTGTCATATGTAACTAGTGTTGTGCTACTCGTGGTGAAGGGTGGGCATATTGGGGTCACACTAATCTGCAACATGTCTATCTTTAATTGTAGTGCTCGCAGCTTAGCCTGAATTAAGTCGACCGTGGCCCGCTACTATTCTTCTAAGGTGGCCCATCTATCCTCCGCGGCTAGAGTGACTGCATCCGCGATTTTTTCCAAGTCTCTTTCAATCAAGGTAATTGTTTCGTCCCATTCCGCTCACTGAGATCACTGCTTTTTGCGGGGTGTTCTAACTGGCTCACTAGTGCACTTCGTGCCACGGGGGGAGGTAGGTCTGCCTGCATCTAGACCTTCTGTACCCAAACCGGTCTGTGAGTCTTTTTGGGTATCCACCTCAACGTCCTTTTTCTACTACGCATTATTTTGGGTGGTCGCACGATGTCTTGTCTGGTACTCTTGGGCGTACCTCTGATATCTGGGACAAAAATAGGGGGGTTGATTTGGGATGTGTTGGTGCTTCCAACACCCTTCGCGCCAGTTTTGAAGCCAATTTTCCAGTTAGGGGGCCAGAGCGCAATGACGTTGTCAATTTCTTTGTCCATCACCATGTAAGGAAGCAAAGTCCAACCTTTCTCCTTGTGCATTTTGATCTGAAAATTGTGCAGAGTGACCTGAAATGCGGAAATGCTCTTGTCTCTGTCGTACACGGCAGGGGACAACTGTGGTCGGGAGTTAATAGATGTGGCCATGCTACTCTGGAAGAGGACCTAGAACACCTGGTTATCCTTGAGCCGTTGTGGATCCATGGAATCCAAGGTAATCTCAAGGAGGACTGACTCTGCAGGAGCTTCCTAGGAAACTAATGCTATAAGAAACAACAGCCAAGAGTGACAAAAGGTGAGGCCCTGCTCCTGGGACTCACGAACGTTAGTTAGAAACTCATTGCACAAATACTGTGCCTAGTTAAAACATACCCCTTTCGCACATTGGGTGGCTAACTGAATGACGTAGGCTAGAACGGAGGTGACCTGACACTTCCTCATCATTTTACATGCTAACAGCATGGTACCCAATTGCATACCTTGGTCACTAATGGTATTGATGATAAAACCCAAAGTATTACGGTCGACATGATACTTTTGGCGCACTCAGCAGTCTCCCCCTCATATTTCTTACCCACGCTCTCCAGGGGGTTCGGTTTTCTCATGGGGAGACCAATAATCCGATGCACGATCGTAGCGTCAATGGGGATCATGTCCTGGATCCACAAGCATCCGTCATGAATTAGCACGAGCAATTTTCGTGCGAGCTGGTCCGTTACATTATAGTGTCCAAAGTGGGGTATCTTGAGTAGGTTTAGGAGCCCGGACCTTGCCAAACTACGTACCCAGCGTTGGGGGATAACTTTGACCCCATCAGCGCCATGATCTGTATCAAGGTATAACTCGAGTGCTAGCTCAAGAAAGCCCTCAAAGTTGGCCAAATCATGATCGTCAAACTTAACTTCATGAAGGCGTCCAAAAGGTTCACCTATGACAGGGACCTCCCCTAGGGTCAGCGGCATCTGTAGGTAGGTGATCAAGCCATCAAGGTTCTTTGCGTGCGCATTGATTTCCTACATGGGCGAACGAAGGGGGGCAGCTAGTTGATCGGCTTGGCAGGCTGGGCCTCCTCCTAAGTAGCCCGCAAGGATTTCACGTTTCACGGGGAGGTACAAGGCTTCCCTGCGGCCCATTTTGTAGGCTTCAGGGGCTTTCCTAAGCTGTGAGCATTTTCTTTTCCTTTCCTCCTGGTAGGGCTAGGTGTGGAGAGGATCTCTTCGACTTCAGATGCGACTTCCACCACTTCCTCAGTGTCTTGTTCCACTGAGGTTACTGGCTCCAAGAGTTTGGCAGGGTTTGTGGCTGTTGTTATGGCGCAAAATATGAACTCAAGATTGCTACTATTAGAGGGGGTAGGCTGCTCAAACATGAGCGAGATTATAGAGGCATAGAGTTTCTTATAGCACAACTTTGTCCAGGATAACCAGGCTAAGTACAAGCTATTTGAACAATAAGAAACTTGTGTCTGATATATCTCACCTATTTTATAGCCTTGGGGACCGCCCAACGGTAAAGTAGACTTTGCGTGGGACTTACCATCAAGTAAACAGTAAAAAATCTCCCAAAATTTCCACATTAAATGTCGGCCACCCACTCCATCCAATGGTAATTTTTTATTTTTACCCAATTTGATTGTTTCAACGGCTAGTTTTCAAACCCAGGATGCACTCAGCGTACCCATGTGATCCCAGCGCACCCTTGCCCTCCGAGCAACCCTCCCGTGTTCCCAGCGCACCAGCTTCATTATGATGTGATTTCTTCCAACTAAAATTCTGTGTTGCCATATCCCAGACTTCAAGATCTCTTACACCGTTATCTTGCCTGCGTAGTGACCACCTATTATATCTTCATGGGCTTCAACCAAGAGAGCGCAGTTTACATGTTTCAGGTTAGTACTTCATGAATTCTAATAGTGGTAAAGTCCACCATTCGGGGAACCGACTCCTCCTTTTTTTGTACCGAATATTTGGCGGTTGCCATGCCTGTGGTCAAGAACGGAGAGATCTAGGTGAAACGCGCATCCATGACCTTACTGACGAACAACTACATATTAGGAAATCCTTCCTTGCCCGTCTCAATTCGGGACAAGTGTTCCAGCTCCGTACACAACTCTCCTGCCTTGTTGATAATTTCAACACCATATTCTTGAAGCAGTAGCCACCTGCAGACTCCCCCCCCCCAACACAAGCTTATTCCCCAGGCACTCTTAAACCCAATGAATTGTAATCATCTTATAGTGACTTCCTAGCAGATTTCACTGACACTTTTGTAGCTCATAGGGTAGGGCCAACCCTCCCCTCTCTGTGGTGGCATAATCGCGCTCCGCACCTGAGGTTGTCTAACTAGCACATACGATTGTATGATTACTGTCTCTAGTGCCAAGCTTTGTACGGCCTACTTCCCGGGTGATTCCTGAAGTATCCTTATGAAATATCGTCACCCAATCAGAGGAAGTGAGAACAGGTGTAGTGACCATCCTTTTCCTAAGTTGCTCAAAGCTCTTTTGGTGCACGCCATCCCAATTGAGTGAAATATCTAGCTTAAGAAATGTTTTCAAAAGTGAAATGATCAGTGTGTATCCCCGACTGGACTTTCTGTAGTAGCCCATATTTCCAAAGATCATGTGCAGTAGTGTCATAACCGTAGGCTTTACTTGTGTGATTGGTGTCATGAGAGTATTACCGATCTCCTCCCTTACCTTATGCGTATGATTGGGCTGCTGTTTTTCCAGTCGTGCATCTAAGTTGAGAGTGATGTGCATACTGCCCAAGTTCCCCATGATCTCCTTAGGTCCTGAAAACTTATCTTGATATTCCATGATCAGTTCTACAATCTGGCCTATTGTCCCATCATCCCAGCAGTTCCCAATTGTAGCCCACTTGATTTGTACTGTCGTATTCATGTTAGTGCATAGTGGTTTTAGTGGTTTCGTACCATCCACCTTAAGTATCGTAGGTTTTGCAACTGTGCGTTCCCCTCATGATGCTATTATCGAGACCTTGTGTGGAGCTGCTTCGGAATTGTCCATGGTGGCCTTATGGAACTCGACATTACCCTGAATTTTTGTTTCCCATGTGGGTCCTTCTCTTACTGCATCAGGGCTGGGTACAATGGTATCGATAGTCTTTATAGCTTCCTTAAGCACCTCCAATCCTCCCGCTAACCCAAATGTCTCCAATAATTCATCTCTTAGGGTTGTCCACTAGTGGGTGCGTCGATGTAGCTCTACATTGAGATACCAGGTAGCGGGAATTGGTCCCAAGGCATGAATAAACAAGTGAACCCATTCTTTTGTAGTATGATCACACCATCGCTCCATCCAAGCGAACAAATGTTAGCGCGGATTCCCTGGGCCTTGGAACCTATTGACGCGCACATCGGTCGGAGGTTCAAACCGTAGTACCATCATATCCCAACATTCCTCCCATTCCTGGAATGCCCCCTTATGTGTGTCCCAACATTTCACCAGCATTACGTGCATAGCTAGATTAAGATCCCATAGCCTTCGTTCTCTGGGAAGCTCAGCTTCGAAGGTTCGCAAAAATTCCTTTACACTCCTAGAGCCATCAAAGTAGGGTAATTCTCTTACCTCGGAAGATATATACTGGAAGTTCCTGGTAATTCGTAGGCAGCACAGTGTGGAGATTTCCTGCAATCAGTTTTTCCAATCTTCTAATTCTTCTGCGGAGTCAGATAAGCATTCATTTTCCTTCTCCCAGCAAGGCACATCGTCGGTCGTAGAGTTGATCCAGTCTTTGTCCTTCGTAGTTAACTTATAGATGTGATCCATCCCTTCTTCCTCACATGCTGGCTCGGTGTACATTTCTCCTTCTATAGGGTCTAGTGGTACGATCACCTGTGTTCCCTCACTTTCAAACACCATGCTTCGTTTCTTCAAGTTGATAATTCCACCCATATCAATGGCCAATCTAGTCCCAGGAGTGTTGGGTAAGTGTCCGCATCTTCCACAGTCTAAATGACTTCAAAGTCGGCTCGTACCCTAGCCCCGATGATATCTACTACCATCTTTGACAATCTCCCCAATGGTATGATCTTCTGTTGATTAGCCATGTGCAGCTGGATAGTATACCATTCCAACTTAGGTTCCCCCATTTGTTGCCAAGTTTATTTAGGTAGTACATTAGCATCCGATACGAGGTCTAAAATTACCTGGTCCATTTCATAATCACCAATCTATGCAGTTAATCACATCTCTCGGCTAGTGTGTCTCTTCTGCTCATGAATTTTGTGCACATCCTTAATCTTCATGACTAGGTCTACTCTCCCTGCACAACCGTCAAGTAGGGCTTGGAGGTTTTCTACAGCCTACTGATTGTGCAGCAGCTTCATGCATGCATGCAAGAATGGTTTTACCTCATCTTCGATGCCACCATTTGGAGCTGATGTCTCGTTTTGAGCATAGTCTTGTCGAGCTGCTACAGAGGTCTCCTTCTCCTTCTGTAAGCCCAAACCTTTCAGTTTAGTAGTTTCTTTACGAATCAGAGACTTCGTCTCAGCTCTTTCCGCCGACCCTCTGGTGGCCACACCGCTACATGTTATTACATTAATGCTCAGTCCTTCTTCACGGGGTTCCACCTTCACCCGTTGTACATTCTATGTAGGATTATACTGCTTTTCCTATACCTTGGACATCAAAATTAGACAGTCCTAGATCACATGGTCCAACTGTCTGCAATATCTGCAGGATTGTCGAGTTGGGTTTGTGCAGTCCCTCGCAAAGTGACCTATTTCCCCACAATTATAGCAGATTAATTGGCCTCTACCCCTGCCTAGGCTTCCTCCTCATCCCCCTCCCCTACCCTTGGCTGGGGATCCTCCTATACCTGTGAGGGATCTAGGTGATGAGGGGTTCGACTATACCCTATATAGGTTGCCTCAGTCGATCATCAGATCATGCGTTTGGCAGTTATGTTTGTCATGCCCTACAGACCTACAAAACCTACACCAACTTTACTTCTGGGATATATGTGGCAAGTCAAGGGCAGTGGTTGGTATCGTGCAGCCCAGCAACGTAGTAGTCATCGCACCATAGCGTTGGCCCACTTGGTCCCACAGCTTCCCTAGGGCACACCGGGCTAGCTCCCCCAGCCTGTATGTAGTCTCCAAGTAGAAGAAAGTTATCTTTAGTGTGGCCATTCACCCTGCATCATATGCACCATCTTTCAGGGCTGGCCTTCATCCCTCACTCCTTGCGCAGATTCTGGATCTCTATGTGCATTGCTTCTAGTTGGCCTTGTATATGTTGTACTCCTAACTGGGTCTCTTCTCTTGGCATAGCTTCTAGTTTCATGGAAACCTCCAAGGCCTTCTCCTATGTTTCAATGGCTTGATGACCCATAGGTATGGGTAGGTGAGGTAGCAACATGGCAATGAACCACTCCGTGTGTTGCCTTTCATCATACTAGAATCCTCCTTCTCTGATCACTTTCTTTAATCGTTGATCTTCTTCCCATACGGACTCAGATGGTCCTTGCTTGAAATCCTACAAGTAATTTACTATCTGAGAGTAGGAATTAGGTCTCTTGAAATGTTGCTTTAACGCATTCTTGATTTCCTCGACAGTTGCATTCGTATGTTGGTCAATGTATCCTATGTACCAGTCCAGGGATCTCCCTTCAAAAGCAAGGGATAATTGTTCCCATTTCACCGCATCACTTACTACGTTCTGCGCAGTCCATACCGATCCTACGACAAACCAGAACCGATCCATGTCCTCATCACCCACACCTTTCAAAGTAGGTAGCTTCATGTGTGCAACCATATCGTCTTCCGGTGGGGGTGGAGGTGAGTTTTTACCCCTATGAGGGTTCGATGGTGGCGTCAATGGAGGGCTATGTGTAGCAAAATTCCTTACTGGACTGTAAATATATGGATCCCCCTCTTGGTTAGTTATGTAGTACTTACCACTGCGCGTTGTGCCCTCACTCTACTCGGAGCTCATTCACTCTGTATGGCTACGCAAAATGCTTTTTTCGCACAACAAGATCTGAATCAGTAATGGAAAAGTTTTCAAAAACTTACCCTGGAAACCCTTGAAGAACCTCTGCTCCGCTTCTGAGTAAGATACGAATTGATCGACTGTGAATTCTGTCACAAGTCCTCCTATGACATTGTCGACCCAGTGATCTATTGTGCGAGTAATGGTGTTTTTGGAATTTTCTAGCTATAGGATCTGTTCTGGGGTCCACTGTGTGACCCGCTTGTCTTTCCAACACTTCTGGAACTTGACTAGCCTTGCGAGCCACTCCTGGAGCTCAATCTCAATTGTTACAAAGAATATCTCATAGATCTCTGTGAAAATATACTTATTCTTCCACTCTTTGGTGGTCAACTTTTTACTGCAGTTTTCTTTTACTATGAATTCCTGAACTTGTTTTTCAAACCATTCATCGATTTCCTTTCTCTCAGGTTTCCAATACAGCATTGGCATTACCCGATCTCTCTCAAAATGCTCCTGGTCCCGACAACAGAACCATTTTTTGGCTCGAGGGATCCTAATCCAGGTTCAGAGGTTAAGGTTTGCCAAAAAACCCCTATAATAGTGGCCCTTTCAGCAGTGACCTGCTTGCGCAGGCCAAAGTCTCACCCAAAGCAGTATGGGAGGGTGCTGGAACCAGGTTTCTGCACCCTGGGAGAGAGCAAGTAAGTCAAGCTAGTCTGCAACTATCAGATCTATACAACAATGGGCTCTTCGCAGAGGTTCCAATAAATAACCAGAATACAGCTTATCAGATCTACTCAACAGGTTTGCATCCACATGTGCACTATCAGTTATAATCACAGAACAATATAATTGTAGCAAATAAATATATCACAGACATATGCACCATGAACACAGACAGGTTGCAACTACAAAAATATACGTAATCATATACTCAAGTCACATCAGCATAACAAAATAGATGCAGATAAATTTAGACATCCACAATACTTCTACATATATATATCATTACCCAAAATCCTCTTACATTCCCAAATTACCACCTGTGCACACAGCTAGCAGGGTCTGCACATAGCAGGACAAAGGATCTTTGCGCACACAACCAGCAGGAGTCCTAACCCAAACAACCCTACCACAGATCTAACAATTCGTACTTTGCATCAACCTATATTCATTCCTACCTATGACTCAAAAAGGTTCATCTATTTATAATGATTTATCCTATGCATCCAATGGTCCGCAAACCATGGTTTGCGGACTCTTGGTCTACCCTTGACCCATTTACAATGCGTTAGGGGCTTTGACCCACCCCAAAACCCCTGCGTTAGACTTAAACAATAAAAAATTATATAAAACTGGACAAAATTCATAGCATTTGGGAGAACCTATTCCAATAATAATGGATGCCTCTGGATGGGAATGAGGATCCCTTTTGAAGAAATTTTGATGTGGAGAATCATAAACTTGGTGAGCAAGGATCGTAATCCCAATGCTTTTAATGAATAATTTTTGGGAAAATACCACGACAAAGAAATAGCTAAAAGCATGAAGAAGAAATTTGGATTGATCAAAGGGAAGCGAGAATACAACATCAACTCAATCAATGACCATGGAATTCACTTCGTGGAACAAATAATAGCGGGGAAGATCATGAGAAAGTGACAAGCCAATGAAGTACCTACAGCAGTAGTTTCATTAGTTGTGCAATGCACCAACATGGTTCAGTACTACTAGGACGCATACTTGTGCAAAGAATTTCTGGAATATTTATGTGAGGTCTAGCAAAAAAGTACTACATTTCGTTATGCATGGCTAATTTTTATAATGGAAATGTTGGCATGGAGAGAGTTGTAGGATTCACAGTTTCCTCCAGTAGCTTCATATGTGTGTGAAGCAGTGCGGTATGCCTCAATGTGGTATACTAATCAATCGTCGTGAGCACAAGAAAACAAGATATTTTTTTTATATCATATGAATTTGCATATGTTGGTGAACCAGCACCCTCATCTATCACCAAGTCTATACCAACAATATCAATCTATCACAAAGTTCAATTTTAAATTCCATAGAATCTATATACATGCTCACATAGACGCGACGAAGACATGATATCCCCTACCATATTTGGTAATCGAAGATGATCTCCTTGCAGAAGCACAACAGTGGCCTACAAAATGGATGATTGCCCCGGAAACAGAGGTAGAAGTTAGTTCGACAAAGAAGGACACTACGCAGCATGGGGAAGCAAGTGGAAAGGAAAAGGATGAGGAAGATGTGGAATAATAAGAGCAGCGTGACAGAGAACCTCTTGGGGGAGATGAATAGAACAAGGAGTCTGAAAATATTGAGACATACCCTTTTTTTGTAAAGAAGAGGAAGGAAAGTGTTGAAGCTACCAAGAAACCCAAAAAGAAGCAGAAGGAAAATTATATTAAGGACATAACGTCATTGGTCCTCACTAATGGGGACCTTGTTCAGATTGTAGAAAGGATACAAGAAGCTATGATAGAGTCATGGAATAGGTTAGAGGATCGCTACGGCGCACTTCTAACAGGTGTCAAGGAGAAAATTGAAAAGTTAAATATATTGGCACAGACAAACAAACAACCAGTACAAGAGAAGGAAAGGCCTCAAGAAGAGATATTATTATAAACCACACTTGGGGCATGGTTAACGTAGCTACCTACCAAATCCCTACAGTTTGACTCCCCCAAAGTAAAGCAGCAGGCGAAAGGATGGAAGTATGTGAACATGAAAATTGCAGCACTGCCATTACAAATATTGCACAAGCTACATCAAGGAATCATAGATGATCTGAAGCACCGAGAAAAACTCACTTCAAAATCGAAAATTCAGGTAGAACAAGAGCAATCTTCACTGAAGCAGGATCTCGACCATGCCATCCAGGAGAAGGACCAGGCAGTGCAGCAACAACAAAATTTAAAGGAGGTGGTCGAAGCCACATGCTGAGAGGTTACGGAAATGGATTTATGTGAAGAAGAATCAATGGAGGGCAAGGTAGAGAAGCTCGGCCTTGTGGTAAAAGGATACAAGGAGAAAATTGTGTAAGTGAAATTTTCATATGAGATGAAGATCAGTGAGCTCCACATGAAGCTACAGCAAACCACACCACTAGAAGTGAGAGAGGAGAGGGAGATCGAACTGAAGGTTGCAGTGGTCGGCATATTCACATCAATGGTGGATTGTGGGAATTTGTTGGATGAAGCTTTACAAATTTTGAATTTTCTGTAGGAATATCCAAATTTGCAGAAGCTACAAGAATAAATTTAGCAGAAGTAGCAATAGTTGGAGGATATTCAGGGAACTGCGAGGACCTTACCAATCTCACAGAAGCTCGGCAAGATTAGTGGGGGAAATTGAAGAAGATAGAGGAGTTAATAAGGGAAGAACTCGTTTTGATAGAGAGAACTCAACCATTGCAGGATGAGGCTCTCCAACTGTCTCAAGAAGTGGATGGGAAGCTTTAGGAGCTTTGACAAAAAGAAGAGGCAATGTTGCAGAATAAAACAGGACCAGTGACAGAAGCACTATTGGAAGAAGTGCACAATGAAGAAAAGCATATTGTAGAGATTTTATAGAAGTTCAACAAGGCCTACGACAGCATAGCAGCAAAGATCAGAGACAAAGTAGCTGAGAGACTCAAGATGAGTCACATGTGAGTCTTGGGGCCATCATTTGGGCACAACCCAACTTGGCCTGGATTTTGGCTAAGATTCCATTTTGTGGGGTGGAGCACGAAGTGGACCGCACAGTAGGGAATTTTAGATATACCACGTGGTGCCATAGGGGCTTTAGGGTGGGTCAAACCCCCTCCTCTTTGTAAAGCACACAATTTTGTAATGGGTTTTGGGTCATAGTTTCTTGTTTTAGGTATTCCATGGTATTTGGACCATGGTATTTTGATGATGTAATTGTATACATATAGGATTGAAATGTTATATTGAAAACATATCATATATGGAAATGTTATGGTAAATCATTGTGATCTGTAATTCGTAGTGAGGAGAGGTTTTGCAGCTAAGTGCACAGGGGCCTAAGAAGAGTTTGCATCTTAGTGCGTAGACAACCTGCAGCTTAGTGCACAAGTAGAGACTGGTTGTATTCAAAGATTCATCATAATGAAGAATCAATTTTGTGGATGATATTCTGGTGTTCTTATGTGTTTTATGTATATATTTGCTTAATATATGTTGTTGTTAAGTAGTTATTACAGTTGCATGTTATGTCAGTGCAGTAATGGTTTATGGGTTTATATAATGTGGTGAAGTAATTTATAAGTATTAAGAGTAAGATAATATAAAAATACCACATATCACAGTCCCTCAAGGTTGTAGAAACCTGATTCTGCATCCACCCATAGTCACTTCGAGTGAGACTGCGATCTGCTTGCAATTCGTTGCTGAAAGGGCCAATGATCAAGGGTTTTGTTGGTGCATAGTAAGACCGAACTTGGGTCAGCCAAAATCAAGCCAATAGAGATCAATAGGATATCGTATATCTATGAAACTTGATAGAATCAACTTTATCCAATGGAACATTATATTAGTGTACAATTGAATAATATCAATATTATGAGGATTAGAATAGTCATTTGTATTGCATTTTCACTTTTATTTCAATTAGTTTAGTTTCATGCCTTTCATTCTTTATTTTATTTCCATTTCATTTCCTAGTGTACTTGTGCATCTAATTATGTATTTTTTTCCATTTTAGGAAGGGATAGCACTTTTTTCCAACTCTCTCCTAGTATTTGATGTCAATTTTTTTAGTCTATCAGGTGACAGGTGGAAGACTCAATCACTCTCACATCCTCTTAAGTGGATAACTTGTCTCATAGTTGGAGCTAGGTGTTACCCCTTATATTAGCAAGGAGTTCCTACATATATATTATATCATTTTTCACACCATTATAAGTCCAATTTCATAAGTTAAAGCCTTGTACCAACCATGTAAGGCCTTGTATCAGGTATCCTAGACCTTGTTGGGTTAGGCCATGGCTTGTCCCTTTAAGTTAATTTATATTCCTTACATCCTAGATGGGATTGAAGGACCTTGGATGGTTTATTTGAGAAATCATGGTTTTATAGGTGCCTTGATTTTGTAGGGGTGATCACCAATGTACAGTATCGGGCGAACTTATGTCTTACCACATTGTTAGAAGTATATTTATTTGTAGGTGACCTTGGATTTGTCATAGTATCCCTCAGATGTCTCTGATACATGGTAGTCTAATAGTTAGTAACATTTCATGCTTCCCAAGGTAGTTCACATTTCCCAATCCAAAGTGGTCTCAGAACTTGAAAAGTCAAATTGGTCCTATATTCAAAATCTTAAAGAGATAATGATATCCCACGTGGAATTTTTCCATTTTATGAAGCCATGCTCAACTTATGGTTGGTAAAAGTTGGTCAACATGCAATACATAATTCTTGGCAGAAAAACAAGGTCAGAGTTAGGATGTTTTTATATGCATTACATAAAAAAAATTCTATAAGAGGAGAGGAACAAATCCCATGTTATAGATCTCTTATGCAGGGGTGATGAGGTGGCATTGACCAAGATTATGTGGAAACACTATGGAAATGTGGAGCTAACAGGGTATATTATAGGTTAAAACATGGATAATAGTACCTAGATGAGGTGGAGCGCTTGGCCAAATTAGCTAGTTGTCGGAGAAATAAAGAAAGGTCATCAAGTTTGAATCACTATGCATGCTAAATTAAAGTCAATGGATAAGATAGTTATTGGAAATTTAAGAGAGAAAATTGAAGGTTTCTTAGACCAAGAACATAAGGTTGTGGAAAAATTATGGTTGTTACAATTCAAAAAATGAGTATTCTATGAAAAATTTGACTTCCAAGGAGATCACATCAAATTACAAGGTCAAGACAAGTGACTAGGTCATCTAGTGGAATGTTGGAGCACTAAAGGCTTTTATTCTTCATATGTTTTACTTTTCGATCATTTATTAGTGGAATTTTGAGCTTATTTGGGATTTGTGAGGAAATTTGACCCCACTTTGTGGGAAAACATTATGTAAATAAAAATTATTTTATGCAAGTCCACTTAGTCTCCA
The DNA here is from genome assembly GCA_034641835.2 of Pinus albicaulis. Taxonomy (NCBI): domain Eukaryota; kingdom Viridiplantae; phylum Streptophyta; class Pinopsida; order Pinales; family Pinaceae; genus Pinus; species Pinus albicaulis. Next base: position 571,774,819 of record CM076584.1, on the reverse strand, counting down.
ACTTGTGGATAAAAAGTCAAGAAAACATTATTTTAATGGAAGGAAAAAACTAGTTAATGCAAAGAAAGTTTAAAACTTCTATTTCATCCTCCCATTTTTCATTGTTGATCGTGAGATCACGTGATGTCATATAATAAATAATTGAGTTTACAAAAATACTCTTGTGTATTGAGTTGATTCTTCTATATTTTTCCTTCTTAACTTTTTCCTATAATATTGTGCTTTAGGACTAATTTTCAAGCATATATGTATCATCACAAGAATGTTATAGTGATTCATTGAGGGACAAATATTCATGTGGAAGGGGAGATCAAGGCCCAACTCTTTTTCTCACCCTTTTCTAGTGTCAAAAAGACACTTTCCAAGTGTTGAACAAGGCCTCTTGGTGGAATCTCCAACTCGATTTTGGGCTATTGATACTAATATTTCCATAGTATTTGGGGCAACTCAACTCATGATAAGGTCATCCTAGTGAGGTTGATTTTTCTTATAGGTGATTCAAGACTAAGAGAATGGGATAGATTCACCCCCAACTCCATTCATCTCTTATCTCAAAATGAAAGTTGACAAAGAAATGGTTTTGATTGCCACTCTACAAATTAGAAAGTTTAAAGGCAAAGGTATTTACCTCATTTCTCAACCATTCGAATTAAAATCATAAACAATATGTTTTTTTCCTACTATCTCTCTATAAATTTCTTATGTCAATAGCTAGTAATCGTTGCAGTAAAATAGTATAATTTTAGATTTAAACCAAGGAATTGATATATATGTTTTTATTGAGCATATTTTTTATATCTTACATGGGTACATCGAGTTTATTTTTGTAGATCGGTAGAAAAGCATTGCTATATTAGAATTTTAACTATAGATTTTCCATTTTACAAGGTGAATTTTTATATTGTTTTCACCTTGCGTTAGTTGAAAAAAAAAAAAATTATAAGTCTTTATATTTTAGCTAAAGGAAGTAATTTTGAGCCCATAAATTTTCATGTATTCATTGGATTAATTTTATGGTTTTTTTACCTAGAGGGTTTTGACCCCAAGACCTCATAAAGTGTGGTATCACTCCACCAGATTCCTAAGGCTTAGGAAGGAATCCCAACAGAGGTAACCATAAACCAGGCTTTTGACTTGATAGCTAGCCCTATCAAGCCAGAGAGGGCTCTCTCCAAAAGGGTCACAACCATGAGGGCTGGATCAATTAAGGTTTTAGGCTAGATAATGAATGCAAGGGGTTTGTTTTTATTTGGTTTTGGTTGGGTAAATCAACGGATAATGGAATTAGGTCAAGGAGAGACTAGGTCAGGGCAATAGATTTAGGGTTGCAAAGATGAATAGGGAAAGGTGTGTATAATTACAATAACTTAAATATAATGGTTATGGAATGGTTTAGAAAATATAAGGAGGCTGAGGGAATCATAAGAGATGTATTTCTCTCAGACAGAAGATATGAAACAAAATATGATCAGCTACCCAAAACAGAGCATGTGCAAGCATGTATTCCAAATTTCAAACTTATAAAAGATCATAACATAGACATTAAAGTGAAATGAAAAATACATTCAAACACATGATACTGAAGAAGAAACTATGAAAGACATTCAATACCACAGGTATCCCATAAATGTAGTTGCAACTCCTCTTTATTAGCTTGGCCAAAACTAAGTACAAGTTCCCTTGATCAAGTAGCCAAATGAAACTGATTCCAACTATTCCCAGCCTCTGAAAATGAGTCAAAAATGACATGATATAGGCCTCAAAAAACCTCTTCCAACCTCAGGGGTCTAATCCATGAGAGGAGGAGCTGATCCACTAAATTCTGAACTGAAACCTAGAGTTTAGGGTGGTCAAAGTGACTCAACCCTAACTTTTTGCAAACTGATTCATTACACCTCATCATGATTTTTAACCTAATGTATTTACCCTAGGTAATATTAAAAACATGATAATTACATTTACATCATAAATTACATGAGGTAAAAACATGATTCCCCAAGGTAAAATTCAAATTTGTAGAAAAACTCAGAAAAAAGCAATCAATTGTTAAACGCACAGCGCCATTTTACCCCAACTTGCAAGTTGTTTTTTACTGGGTTTCATGCATCCAAATTGACTCCAAGATAGCTTGTTGGAAATTCCTTCAAGTGCCTTCAAGTATTTTTTCCAGGACTACCTTATTTTTTTTAAATGAAGGTCATTTTCCCTGTCAAAATTCATTTCTCCCAAGACTAGTCAAAAAGTCCAGAATGAGGGTGCAGAAATGTAGAGTGTTGTTGCAGACAACTTTTGGAGGCCTCTCTCAACTCCAAACTGAGTTCTAGATATATCATTGGAAATATCTCTCAGTCTAGTTGGAATTTGACTTCTCAAGAAAGTCATTTTGACACTCCAGCTAGGAGAAAACTTGATTTTCCCAATGTCACTCTAGAAGTGTAGCAACTCTCCTGTGGCACCCGTATTTTTGAAATTTCTCTAAAACCATGAAACCTATGTAAAAAATAAAGGATTTGTTTATTACTTGGCCTATTTTGGACAAACACCTCTCTCACTCTTGTCAAATTCATCTTTTTTGGGTCAAAAACATAGTTTGAAGAAAATTGGCCCTATGAGTGGAAAATGACTTGACCCTTGGAATGATTTCTTAAAAAATGATAGATACATGATATTTATGTACTAAAATGACCTCATACTTGCTGAAATGGCCTCCCTTATGCCTCCTCTACTTATATGTCTATAATTCCATAGCAAACCCTAGCTCAGTGGGAGAGTAAATTAGGGTTTAGTGCTTGTGAATAATGATGATTTGGGCACCCCTAGGAAAAATGGTTAAAAAACAAAGCAAGGTCAATGATAATGACAAATATGAGGTGAACGTAGAGTAAAATAAGGCGGGATGGGTGGGATGAAAATACCAGTGCTAACAAAGTGAATTCCCAGCTTGCTATAAATTCAATTTATTGAAGTTATAAAGGCTTAAAAGTGGTCTAAATTGACCAATAATCTGCCTTCTAACCTCCCTGCCACTAGATCCAATATCTAGAAGTGTTTAGGAACTTTTGAGTGATTACTTAAGGGGGTTTCTTGTTATTTTTATACATATTTTGTAGAAATTATAGACATGTAAATATAGGACAATTTGATGTTTTACACAACAACTCCCCTAACCAAGCATTCAAACATAGAAATATTTAGAATTTTTTCTAGTATATTTTTTAACACTAAATTTGACTACTCACGTGTTATATCTTGTTAGATAGAGAGGAAATTTTTTGGTTTACTTTATTTTTATGCAAATTTTACACCACTTCATGCTATAAAATAAGGGTGAGTCAATAAAAGGAATTTAAATAATTAAAGTAAAAATATTAGTCAATACTTAACCCTAGAATTACCTAATTTGTAGAATCCATTTGAAGTGAAAACAAATGCTAATGGGTATATTGTGGGTACAAGGTATTGCAAAGTGGGAGGATATTGCATTATAATTTAGAGTTTATTGTAGAGGAGAATTACTTAGCTCACATGCCTATGATAAAGAAATGTATGTATTTGTGTAAAGAAGTGGAAGCATTATTTATTTGGTGATGATATCATTTTCCATACTAATCACTAGCCCTTACCATACTTGTAGACTTAAAGTAATCTCCAACAACAAATGCATTTAATATGGATTTTATTTTGTATAATAGTTCATATAGTGATAAAATAGAATAGTATATTTGCAAGTAATCTAGATGATGTGTTATCAAAATATGATGAAGAAGAAAAATGTAATGAGTTGTATTAGCAATTGTAGGTTCATTAAGAAATGGAAAACACATGTAATAAGGTCACTTTCCACATTCAGAATGGATTAATTTGTGAGATGGGGAAGATAAGTTTAATAAAAGAAGAAAAATTAGAGTTGATAAGGGTGGTTAACACCTCTATGTTTCTAGAATGTTTGGTGTTGAGAAGATTGTGCCCAACTTGAAAATATATGCTTATAAGCCCAAGTTGTGAGAATACATATCTAGGTTAATAAAGGTTGTATAGTATGGTGTACTAACAAGCCTAAGAATAAGAAACAAGGAACATGCAATACACTTCTAGTAGCTACAAGGCCACATGAATGTATATCCATGGACTTTTTTGAGGATTTTATAAAAACAAGAAGAGATAATTTCTACCTATATGTGGCATTTTAAAAGTAAAAATGTACATTATTATGACTTAAAATAACCATTAAAATACATGAAATTTCAATCTTGTTCTTTGACAAGCACTGTAGGTTCACTTTGGGATACCCAGGAGCATCATCTCTGATAAAGATAATAGATTTATTAGTACATTTATGAATAAATTATGGGATATCTTGGATGCTAAATTGGATAGGTCCATAACATTATACCTTTAACATAATAATGGGAAAATGGAAGTGGCCCAATAGGACTTTTTCCCAACTTTTTAAGGGCTACAATGAAAAGTGTGCAAGGACTTGGGATAAAAATTTATTCACATGCATCACTCTTATAAGAAGGTTTCCACACTTCCACTACTAAGTTCCCTTTTCAAATATGTTTTGGTTATTTTCCATTACCACCATTTGATTATTTTTTATGGAAATCCTAAAGTGGGGCCATTAGCTTAAAATGATGTATTGAAGAGAAATAACATCACAAATCCAATCAAGTAGATACAACTACATATTTAAGTGAGGTTTAATAAATATTAGAAGAAACATATGGCCATAAATTATCAACACGTCGTCAAATACAATTCAGAGTAAGAGACCAAGTCTAATTGAACCTAAATAAGGAAATTTTGCAAGGTACACAAAATATAATCAAGGCCCTCATATATGGACCTTTTAAAGTATTGAAAAATGTAGTAAACAATGCTTACATATTTATTCTACATATATGTATCTACATTCACTCGGTAGTAATCATAGGAAACCTAATTCTATACAATCCATCCATGTAGCTTTTTTAGGACGAGGAGGTTCAATTTGTACATTACATACAATATTTGGCACCAAATGTGTAAGAAGAATTAATAAAAAAAATTTGACTTTTTTAGGATAATTTAAAGACAAATAGAAGGGGTTAATAAGAGATTTCGCAAGTGGGAGTTCATTGGAAATTACCAACTAAAGACAAATGGTATTCCAAGGAATAAAATAAGGAATTATTTCCTCATATCCTTCTTCATTGAATATTTTGGAGACAAAAATCCTCCAAAAATAGGGAGGGATGAAAAAAAATGTATATGAATAGGTTATGTAATGCTTTATGGATGCTCTAAAATGGGGATCACATAATTTGAGACCAATAGGGGGGACTTTGGGTCAAATCATGAATAGTATACTAATAGACTAGAATGGAAAATCCTCCTATCCAGGGCCTTAAAATTTATTTTGGTTCATAACCTTGATGAAATATGTATTGGAGGCCCTTATTACATTGTATAGGTAAGAATATTTCCAATATTGCGTTTTTTTCCTCAAATGAAATATATGTATTAAATGTATTCCCTTGACAAGCCAATTGTTGACTGCTCCCCACATGTCCATGGGGAAGCCATGTGAACTCACAATGATTCACAAATATATTGTTAGAAATGTACACAATTCACTATATACATATAGAAACATAAAGAGGTATTAAAATATGAACCCTAAATAAAAAATAAGTGTGTTAACACTCCAGTCAAAAGGATATAAAAGTCTTTAAATTTTGTTTTAAGGATGATCTTCCAGATAAGAGTAACTATGAAGAGGACAAGAATGATAAAAGAGGAGAGCATAAAAATAATTGTTTAGGGAACTATAAAAAATAATGGTGTCACAAAACTCCATAGAAATATTAATGATCTTTGTATTTATCCTTGTACTCTCTATTGGTAAAGAACAAAGGTATAGACTTTCATTTTACTTGAGATTTTACCCACATAAGGTTTACACCAAGTAAATTATATGTGCATGGTATATGTCATGTGAACTACAATTCTAGTTATATTTTCTTTTCATAATAATTAAAAATTCCATATAATGTGTTGTATCTTTATATAAACTTCTAAAAATGCATAGAAATAGTCATTAAGTTTAGAATATGCTCATTATAGAAAAAGTAAGTTTAATATTTAATATTATGAACCAACCTTTTCAATATCCAAGGTGGTCTACATATCATTGGTTGTATTATATTAGGAGCTATATGGATATTATATCAAATTCATAGCGATTAAGGGTCATAATATATCAAAGTTGGTTTCTCTAGTATGATAGTTTATTCGAGGGTTGGTTTCTTCTACATCATAGTGTTTTAAGGGGTAATTGTATTATGGCTCATATGGATTAGGTGGTACATTGAATTTAGGGTCATAGTGATTGGGAGTTATTATAGTAGTGTTTTTGTAGAAATGGTGTACCAAAAGACACTTCCTTAGTAGTTGGTTGCTCTCTGCAAGGAAATACAGAAATGAACAGACAGATTAAAAAATAATTGCAAATGGTGAAAAGTATGCATATATAAACATAAACTGAAACAAAGATATAAACACACAAATAATGATTAATGAAGCAAACAAGTCAACAAAATTATGGAAAATGACTCCCTTTATTGACTGTTGGTGGTAGAATATGAATACAATAGATGAATACTAAACACTTGAAGAGAATTCTTTGAGATATGGTGCTCAAAAAATCCTCAACAAGGAGGTCCTTTCCTCAATATTTTTGCAAGCTTCTCCTCTCTCTCAAAGAAGTATGAATAATCTCTTAGTGGTGTACTCTTCTTTCACTAGGATGATGGATTGTTGAGAAGCGATATGGCCAACATGCTAATGCTCTTACTTCTTCTACTTCAACAATGAAATGTAGGATTGCTTTGAGAGAAATTTGGTGATCTCGATCTTGGGCGGAGACCCAAGATCTAAAAAATTGAAATGGATTTGGAAAGATCTGCAAAATTAGAATGTGAGCAAAAAGAAAAAAGAGAACACACAATAAATAAAACCACAAAGAAAATTTTTATTAAAACAAATAATAATTGTAGAAGCAACATTGTGGTGGACAATCTATCCTTTTACAAAATGTGACTTGTTACTTATAGTCTTTTTTTGTTACAATACCACAGGTACATTCCATGGGTGGTTAAATACCATGGGTGGATCTCTCTTACACTACCATGGGTAAATACCATGGATGAATGAATACCATGGGTGGATGTCACTTACAATACCATGGGTAAATTCCATCAGTGGATGAATACCATGCGTCGATGCCATTTACAATAACATGGGGAAATTCCATGGGTGGATGGATAACATGGGTGGATGAATACCATGCTGGACGTCATTTTCTATTCAAATCATTCCTCCCTCCTTAAGAAGAAATGGTCCCAATTTCGTGAGGTTCCCCCTTAGAAGCCTTTATTGAATATGAAGAGCAACTAAAGAGAAGGTTTTTGTATGGTTAACCCATAACCCTGATGAACGAATATCTAAGGATAGAGATACCCTATAATGCTTCTTCCCAACTGTGATATTAACAGTGTGCGACCTAGAAAATGGACTTCGATGAAGTGTGGGTTTGTGGATGACCTAGAAATATGACAAACGAACATCTGAGGATAGAGATACCCTGTAATTATTTTCACCAACTGTGATACTAACAATGTGCGGCCTAGCAAATGGACTTCGATGAGAAGGATTTTGTGTGGTTGACCCATAATCGTGATGTTGATTGTTAATGAAGTAGAAGGTGCCTCCATAGCCTAGGGTGGGAGTGCACGTCTCCAAATAACCCAATCCAAACATTTTTATGTTGAAACTGATGAATGTGAAGAAGGTGCCTACTAAAGTGGGGTGGGGGAATGTCTCCAAAGGGAACCCGCTCTAAATGTTGCTCCAGATTTAAAATGGGCATAACACGGTCAATATAACTCGAAATATTTATTATAACTTGTGTTTAGAAATATAACTATCATTATGCATCTTCCCATGTGTTTTAAATCACTATCTGAAGACTCTAGACTCTCATATTCACGCTAGAATTGTCCCACCGTCACAAAATTTCTGAAAAAAATAGTTGATTTTAAATCAATGATAACTCCCTCCTCCAAACATTGATTTGACCGATTTTATTTTTTTTGAAATCGGGTGATTTTTCAAGGGGAGCTTAGATATATAACCATTTCTCTGAAATCTAGCAGTAAAAACTACAAAAAATGACAGGAGACCCGCATCCACGAATTGTTGTCAAAAACATTTCTACAACATTGCCGATTTTGAATCAGCAATATCTCCCTCATCTGGACTCCGATTCAACTGATTTTTTTTTTTAATTGGCTATTTTTTCATAAGAAATCCAAATATTTTATTTGTTTCTAAAAAATTTGCACCAATATTCTAAAATCAGCTCTACAAACTAGTCACCCAAAAAATTCATGCAAAAAAATGAAAAAAAAAAAACAAGAATTCTTCTCGCTTTGTCCAAGAAAGTGCTCCATAGAGGTCATGAAACTTGCATGGAGTTTTCTCAATATGGCTACAAAACGTTGAAACTAAAATATTTTTCAAACCCTTATTCCCATGGATTCGTAATCTAAATCGGATACCAGTGATCTAGATCTTTGGGGCAGGCCCCCAAGGTCAAAAAAATTTGAAATGGATCTGGCAAGATCTACAAAATTAAAATGCAAGAAAAAAATAAAGAACACACAATAAATAAAACCATAAAGAAAATTTTTATTAAAACAAATAATAACTATAGAAGCTACATTGTGGTTAAAAATCTTTCATTTTACAAAATGTGACTTGTTACTTATAGCATTGTTTTGTTACAATACCACAAGTAAATTCCATGGGTGGATCTCTCTTACAATACCATGGGTGAACGAATACCATGGGTGGATAAATACCATGGGTGGATTCCATTTACAATACCATGGGTAAATTCCATGGGTGGACGGATAACATGGGTGGATGGGTAACATGGGTGGATGAATAGCATGGGTGGATGTCATTTCCATCGGATCATTTGGCCAGCATAACATTGTCTTTTTCTTAGTACTCCAATGGCCTGTTTATATAGAATTTTTTGAATCTCTCTTCCCTCTCTTGGTTCATGAATGAAAATGACTTATGATTAGGACAAGAGTATTCCTTTGAGAGCTACATATTTTTAGGTTGACTCAAATTTAGGTGTCCTTGATTGAAACATGTCAGGGAATCATATTCTAAGTGTGGGAAGTGGTCTCAATTTTCTGAGTTGAACTTTTATTCGACCATGTGGCTTTAAAAGAAAAAGTTGTGTGGTTGCCATTTATTCCTTAAGATAAGCCACGAGGTCTAATTTTATACATAATACCTTAGGAGAAATTAAATTTTATTAACTTCATAATGTCTTCAACTGGAAAATATTCACGTGTAATTTATGTTAGATGACTTTGGGCGTCTTTTGGATTGTACAAACGTGTATGATTTTCTAGTGTTAACAGTTTCCCCTTGATTTATGAGGTTAGGAGCAAGCGTATAGCAAAAATACATCATGTTTGTGTTGTTATGACTAAGAGAATGATCCATTTTTTTAGAGAGAGATTAACTTGTTGCATAGATGAGTAGGGAAAACCCTTGACTGAGGATTAAGGATAACCATGCTCTAAAGAAAACCTGAAAAATAAAAAGTTCTTATGTGAGGTGGGCATGTCCCATGCTCGTTATGATGACTAGTGACGAATATATTACAATCAGATAGGAAATAATTTTGTCTAGTTAAAATTATGGTAATTTACATGCTAATGGTTGATGATGATAACTATTGATGCCTATAGGATACTTCTTGACAGATAGACTGAATTAGGTTCCCACAATCATCAAAAAGGTTGAAGCATCTTGAGTGAGGTGCTTATGGATGCATGGGTCTTCGACTCTGGGTACCTCCCCCGCATCACAATGTAAGCATTGTTGAGTGAGGTGTTAAGCAATGTGTGGATCTTCGACTAAATGAGAGAACTGCATTGGTCACAAAGTATGATACCACCCTAACATGAAAGCGCATGTTGATGTCGAATGTCAGGGGGATCGATGAATCAATGAGAAATAGTGATTCTCATTGTGCCACCTGAGGATCTCCCTTAAGGGGGGGAGTATCCAAGGTATTGTCTCGATCCTGGAATTTGGGTGTTGAAGTTGACAGGAAAGAAACTTCAACTACCTAAATGTCAATTCGGTGAATCAAGATATAAGATGAAAAAAATATTGTAATAGGTTGGGTCGGCAAGGAAAAATAATGAAATATGACAATATGAATGGATATGAATAACTAGCCCGAGATTAGAGTTGTAATGTGAGTGGCGGAAGTCAAAACAATTATTCTAACAAGGATGGTCCTGGAATCGGTAGGACTTATAAGGTAACTATAAGTATGTTCTAACTAACATGAGGAGGTTAAATGAATGTGGATGATGTGTGATCTTTGACCTAGGAAAATTAGAAACTGTCGTCGGGTACAAGACATGAAAATATGGGTGGGAACCTTTTTCCTAAAAAAATATTTGTACACTTTCCAAAAGAATGTAAAGGTGGTTTGGATGTACATACATGGAGATGGGTGCCCCATGAAAATGGTGACCTGCATAATGATGGAGCTAAGGTGTGTTTTTCTGAGGGCGGGGATCCCATCGGTTGGTCTCCATGCGAGGTTGATGAGGCAGATGAAGTGATGAAAATGGGCTATACAAATGAAGGGATAGTAGGCCAAATGTAGAACATGGTAGTGTGTTCTTCTTGATCTGCCACAAAATAAATGGGGTGGTCCGAGAGTGGGATCTGAAAGCAATATATGAAGAAGAGAAAATTTTGGTTAATATTCCAAGTATGTAAGTGAAAAAAGGCTCTCGGGCCTAAGATTATGGTCATGGATCCAATGATGTGAGGGATATACAATAGGGGATAATCCATGGATGGGGAGGTTCTATTGACCAACATGGAAATTTACCATTTGCAAGGGGAGGGGTTAGTAAACATTATCGAGATGATGGACCCTATGGTGCATTTCAGAGAAATGGTGTCAAGATATGCAAATATTTTAAAGAAGCCTATCATGTTGAGTGATGAATGATACATGCTCTGTTAATGGCCACCGAGGTGATGATATCCAAAGTGAAAACATCTTAATGAAATCATATATAAGTTGAAATTTGTTGAATAAGATGAATTAAAAAATGAGAGAAGGTGTACCCGAAATGGTACTTTGCGCGTGCGACGGGCCCAAAAATGATTTTGAAGTTGAAATGAAATGGAGGGTACCATGATGAAGATAATGTGGTATTGATCCTTATGTATTTGAAGGTTTTGAAAATGGAGGTCCTGAGCTCCCATATTGGGCTTTGGAAGATGACAAAGAGGGCGATATATAGGAAAAAGTGGGCCATATTCCACCTCATTTAATTTTACTAATTTGGAAGATCATGGTTGTTCCAAATGTTTTTTTTTTTCATTGTGGTCATCCTATGCACCTGGGTAGTGTGTGAGGAGAGACAGTTTAGAGCATGTAACCCCAACTTGGTGAATTTGGTAGACTAGGTTAGGTAGGTTGTATAGGGGTGACCTGTAGGGCCTAATTTTTAGGGTAGAAATGTTGATCTTGTGGGCGTATGAGATATAGTCACATGGTCTTTGAGGGTAGTAAAGTTCATTTTTCAGGAACTTGCTACAACAATGAGAATATCTCAAGATATTCTAAGTTGGAGCTCTAGCAATATTCCTTTTTCTGAAATATCACAAGTCTATTCTAGAGATAGACTGTGGGGGCATTTTCCGGATATGTCACCTTCACAAGGAAGGGTGAGATCTAGAGGCTACCTGGCCCTTCACAGACTCTGTTTATAGATATGTGAAATTCCTTCCTCAGGAATTGCCCAAGGAATAGGGTTGCAACAATGTATGAACATACAATGGGTTTACTGCGTTATGAGCCTGCACATATGAAGATACAATAGCCAATAAATGTGTATTGCAGCAGCAAAGAGTACAATACTTGAGGATTCAATCTCTCAAGTTAGGCAATGAAGGCCTCAATGAATCTTGTACATGAAAATGAAAGCATACTGCTACATGAAGAAAACCATGGCTGAAACTGCGCAGTTATATGGAGAAATTACATCATATAAAATGGAAATATAATGATATAGAAATGATAGCTCAAGAAATAAGGGGGAGCAATCTCTCAACCCCTGAAAGCACTAGTACAACAATCCTTAGAAGGATTGACTACAATACATGTACAAAATTGGAAAATACAATAATTCCGGAGTTGTTGGGTTGCAGAAACTCATAAACAAAATGGGAGGAAATGGCTGAATGAGATCCTCTATCTAAAATAGCCTCTTCCAATGAGAAATCTGAAGTGAAACACTGATTCTTTCACCTAAGATTTCACCCTCCAACTATCTGCAAACCCCTCACTGCAAATTCTCTCCAAGAATAATATTGTCTAAGAGAGGGACTGCACTGCATATGATGGAAAGTGGTTGGCCTGATGCCAAAGATGATGGGATAATATCATGAACCTCCTTTTATGATCTCCCAAAGAGATGGAAGCTCCCTCCTCTGAAAAACTAGCCAAGGATGGTTTTGTGGAAAACCTCCCTAGCAACACCTAGCAACACTACACAACCTCCACCTGGAACTACGCTGATGAAGATGGATGATACTTGAACTCAATGTCTGAATATGGGGAATAGAGTGCAATCCTCTAAGAGCTACTCAAGAAGGAGAGGAAATCCTAAAGAGGAATTCCCTCGGCAATTCTTTCTAACCAGCAAGATGTTGTTGCAAGTCCACCGGACCAAAGATGAATAATACTCAACATGATTTGCAATGGTAGCCTTGCCATCCTTTTAAACAATGTGAGTCCCCTCTCAATGGACCCCACTCATTAGGGTTTCCTTTCTCCAGAAGCTTCCCTCCTTATCCCACTGCGCTGGCCCATAATGTGCTCTCCACCTCATGCTACTGCGTAGTTTGACTTGGTCAAATTGACCTAGCCTTCTAGAAAAATCCCACTTTCACAAATGGAGGTGTGAAATCAAGCTCCAAAAGTGATCCTCCCTCATGCCAAGAGGATTTTTATTCTCTATCTAAGGAAGAAATGGGTCTCCTACCCATTTTATTTATCTCTTATGTGAAAATGGAAAAATTAATGTTCCAATTTTCTCCATGAAAAAATGGGAACATTACAGTCCTCCCCTCTCAAAGATTGCTTGTCCTCAAGAAAGTGCAAGGATAGACTGATTTCTTCTCTTATCCTCTCCCTGTAGCATCCCTGTATGATGATCTCCTCCAAGGAAAGTGATGCTATCTCATCAATAAAATCTCCACAATGCTCCTCCTCAGCATGTAAGTCAGCTATCAAGCCATCATCATGTAAAGGTGAATACTCAAGAGGATAGCAAAGTGATGTCTAGAGGTCCCCTTGAAGAATGGGGTTTGCAAAAAAATGGGAACTATCTCTCCCATATGGACCCTCCATCTCCAAGCTATGAGCCATGCAAAATGAGTTACCTTCCAACTAGGCAACTCCTGAAAGTTGTCATCCACCTTTGGCTCCGGAAAAGTAGGTGGGATGAAAATATGTACATGGTAAGAAATGTAGCCTATCCCACGCTGTCCATGGGCTGCAATGAGTTTGCCCTCAAGTGGCAAGGTGAGGACTAGACCCCCAAAGATCTCTCCCCCAACGCTGTAAATAAAGCTGGCCCAAATATCCCCATATATGATGAGTTTGAAGTCATCATCATATGGCATCATCTCCATCATATGGCCCACCTCATAAAGAAACAAATGTGTAGCCAAGGTAACCATATCATGTCCCAGGTTCCCCATATAACATGTAGTGCAAAAGGTGTCAGGAATTTCTCCCTCAAAGGACACCCACACAATGTGTCTCTCTCCCAAGCATGCTCCTCATAAAGACAACTACAATAGAACCATAGGGAGAAAAAATGAGAATCATACTTGCTACCATATGCAACAAATGAGAAGGACAATGGTCCCACAAGTGCAACCAGCATAACTTGACCCTCAACTGCAATAGATATTGATAAGATAAGTGGCTTCTCAACCACTTGTATGCTTCTCTAATCTCCTCATGAGTATGGAGGAAGTGAAAAATGTCAGATGTGCAATAAACATATCCTCCATAACATGTCTCTTCCCCAAGTCCTCCTAGGGAATGGCCATCAATCAGGCTCATGGCCTCATCTAAACCATATGGTCTAGAAAAAAGAATGATCATCCTTGGAGCATCATCCTACACATGTATGGGTAAGGGACATATACATACATCATATAAATTCTCATGTAAACAAAAATTAATACCCTTACCATACTCTCTGATCATACAAATGGAGTGGCTCATAAATGAGTCTCATCTCATCCTCCAAGAGAATAGTAGTGGTTGTGCTAACTCTCTCAAAGATCCATGTCTCTCCTCCATCTCTATGTGATCCATGCATCTGCTCATATGCTGACATATATCCTCCTTGAAGCCCATCCAAAAATACCCCTCCATGAAGGTGTGGTATGCGCTCATAGAATAAGTGGGACTGAAAAGGAACTCCTCATGAGCTGCATGTAGCAACCTCTCCTTGAGCTTGGAAGCTGTAGGAAATAAAATCCTTCCATGATAAAAGATGACCCCATATCTGACTGAATATGCCTCCTCATGCAACTGGCCATCCAAGATCATGCAAGTAAAAATATCCTTGGAATACTCCACCAACACCTGGGAGCTCCAATGTGGATCTAATCTCCATAGTGACAACGCTGATGATCCCTAATGAAAAGCACATGTCATATGGTCATCATCTTCTTTTAAATCTCTCATGTCAAAGATGCAAGTTGGAAGGCTGCTATCCTTCCCCTACTACTTCTGCCACAGCACAGAGTCTGAAATGGAAGTGGGTGATGTTGATGTTGAGAGAATTCTTTCTCTCTCCTTGGGTATACCCCAACCTCCCAGTGCTTTATCAAGCTCTCTCCAGGTTTCCACCCTCCTGAAATCAATGATTGATCCCTCAACATGTGAAGCACCCATCCTCCTCTATTGATCCAGTGGTTTTCCTGGCAAAATGTCTCCACGAAATGAGACATCATTATCAAGGGATGACTGAATATATGAATGGATAAATCTCTCCATGCTTCCACTACGCAATCCAATCACCTCTTCAGGTGCATCAACCTCCAAAAATGAATAGGGATGTATACTCCTCATCTCATGATGTTGGGTCCTCTCCCTACTTCCTCCTTGTGTCTCCATGGTTTTACACCTTCTCAACAATGGCACAGGTAAAACATGATATGTTCCTTGATCTCCATACATGAGATCCTGGGGACTTTATTGCAAAGATGCAAGCATCTCTCTATTTGGAGAAATGGCTCCTCTTTCCTTTGCATGAGGTGCTATATCAACTCCATATCTAACAACGTTGTTGCCCTCAATCTCTGCAACATGAATGGGTGACCCTCCAATAATTGGATCTCTCCTTGAGAAAGAGAACCCCATGCCTCTTTTCTCAAGGTTTTGAGAAGAAATTTTCTCCTTCGGCAAAGTATGGTGCAATTTTTCAGCTTCCTGATGTAGTATTGTGTTATCATGCAAGGGTTTTTATTGAGTTTCCTTGTTTCTCCCCACCATGAGTGTTTCATGAATCCCTCCATCAAATATTTTCACTAATGCCTTAGTGAAACTAGCATAGGATGCAATGTTTACATTCCTTAAAGAAAAGGATTCAAAAATCCACCAGGCAAAAGCCTTACCTCTCAAATGCAGCGCTGCAACTTTGATGGTTTCCTCTTAAAGGATTTGGTGCTGCTGTAAGAAGGCCTCTAACTCCTCCACCCAAGCTTTGGCTGAATATGTAGGTGAACCCTCAAAGGTAGATAGATGAAATCTATCCTGCTGCTCTTTCCCATTCACCTTCATCTTGAAAAACTCTTAAAAATTGAGATGATCTCGGTATTTATGAGTTTGAGACTCATACTCCTCCAAGAAATCACTGAGGGTTTCCCTCCTAGAAATCTCTTCTTCTCTTCCCATCTCTCTTCCAACAATCCTGGGCATGTGACTGCACTATATAAGATGGTGTGTAGCTGCATGCTCACACTCCTCCAATCTAGAGTTTGCTTTTGAATCAAACCCTCCAGGAGATCCTTCATGCATTTTCCTCATGATCTCCTCAAACTCTTCATGGATCATATGTACATATTGAGGAAGAATCTTGGAAAGCTTATCCCCTTTTCCTTCTCCAAAAGATGGAATCTTTTTCCTGCTTATTTCTTTGTCTCCTTGATGAGAATAGGAAGTGCAGGATTCTTCCTCTTCTTTTTGCATATTCTCCTTGGGGAGGCTCTTCTCTGCTCTGAAAATAGATGAGATTAAGCTCATCTTCTTCATCATCTTCTTCTTCTTCTTTCTTGGGCTTGAAGGCCACTGGCTGAGCCAAGAAAGGTGCTCTGATACCACTGTAATGTTCCTTTTTCAGGAACTTGCTACAACAATGAGAATATCTCAAGATATTCTAAGTTGGAGCTCCAGCAATATTCATGTTTTTGAAATATCACAAGTCTATTCCAGAGATAGACTGTGGGGACATTTTCCAGATATGTCACCTTCACAAGGAAAGGTGAGATCTAGAGGCTACCTGGACCTTCACAGACTCTGTTTATAGATATGTGAAATTCCTTTGTCAGGAATTGCCCAAGGAATAGGGCTGCAACAATGTATGAACATGCAATGGGTTTATTGCATTATGAGCCTGCACATATGAAGATATAATAGCCAATAAATGTGTATTGCAGCAGCAAAGAGTACAATACTTGAGGATTCAATCTCTCAAGTTAGGCAATGAAGGCCTCAATGAATCTTGTACATGAAAATGAAAGCACACTGCTACATGAAGAAAACCATGGCTGAAACTGCGCAGTTATATGGAGAAACTGAATCATATAAAATGGAAATATAATGATATATCAATGATAGCTCAAGAAATAAGGGGGAGCAAGCTCTCAACCCCTGAAAGCACTAGTACAACAATCCTTAGAAGGATTGACTACAATACATGTACAAAATGGAAAAATACAATAATGCCAGAGTTGTTGGGCAGAAGCAACTCATAAACAAAATAGGAGGAAATGGTTGAATGAGATCCTCAATCTGAAATGGCCTCCTCCAATGAGAAATCTGAAGTGAAACACTGATTCTTTCACCTAAAATTTCACCCTCCAACTATCTGCAAACCCCTCACAGCAAATGCTCTCCAAGAATAACGTTTTCTAAGAGAGGGACTGCACTGCATATGATGGAAATTGGTTAGCCTGATGCCAAAGATGATGGGATAAGCTCATGAACCTCCTTTGCTGATCTCCCAAAGAGATGGAAGCTCCCTCCTCTGAAAAAATAGCCAAGGATGGTGTTGTGGAAAACCTCCCCAGCAACACCCAGCAACACTGCACAACCTCCACCTGGAACTGTGCTAATGAAGATGGATGATACTTGACCTCAATTTCTGAATATGGGGAATAGAGTGCAATCCTCCAAGAGCTACTCAAGAAGGAGAGGAAATCCTAAACAAGAATTCCCTCGGCAATTCTTGCTAACTAGCAAGATGTTGTTGCAAGTCCACCGGACCAAAGATGAATAATACTCAACATGATTTGCAATGGTAGCCTTGCCCTCCTTTTAAAAAATCTGAGCTCCCTCTCAATGGACCCCACTCATTAGGGTTTCCTTCCTCTAGAAGCTTCCCTCCTTATCCCACTGCGTTGGCCCACAATGTGCTCTCCACCTCATGCTACTGCACATTTTGACTTGGTCAACTTGACCTAGCCTTCTAGCAAAAGCCCCCTTTCACACATGAAGGTGTGAAATCAAGCGGAAAAAATGATCCTCCCTCATGCCAAGAGGATTTTTATTCTCTATCCAAGGAAGAAATGGGTCTCCTACCCATTTTATTTATCTCCTATGTGAAAATGGAAAAATTGATGTTCCAATTTTCTCCATGAAAAATTGGGGACATTACAAGGGTATCTAAGGAATACCTGTGAAGGTTGCATGGGTATCGAGTGATTAATCACACTAATAATGCGGCTTATTGGGAAAAATTCGTAGGGTCACTGGTTTGTGACCCCACGGAAAATCCATCTAATCTTGCGCAGTATGCATGCCTGTAATGAGAACAAGTGTGTGTATTGTGCGTATTCGTGTTGAGTAGGCACATAGTTTGGCATATGGCATCATGCATCTTAGTCTTCAATAGACACGCAGTCTCTGTGTCTGTTTGAGAAACAAACGCACAGATTACACGTCTGTTATGAACATAAGCGCACGATTGTGATTTGTTTCATCCTAGAAGGCTCATTCGCGACATTTTAGCTCCTTTTTTTGCAAGATGGGGATACTATGGAGAGAGCATGACTGGGAGCCTCTTCGTGCAGTGATAGGTGGATATTCTAGAGCTATCGGTACATTAGCAAGTTGGTGGTTACTAAAGTTTCTTCACAACCCTATTCTGAGGTCACATGATGCATTCTTGAGGTTCCTGATCTGATGTTTGGATATGGAGTGAGAGCTATTCCATATCAAATTCGCTGACCTTCCTATTTATGTCATTATAGATGTGTACTTTTTGATGGGATTGGTGCGTCATGGGGAGGTCTTGCAGCTATCCCTTCCAACTAGGCAGGTGGATATCCATAGATGGGCATAGTATCACTACGGTCCCAATGTGATTGATGAAGGTTGCATCTAGTTTGGTACTATTATATATCTCGTTGAGCGAGTTGCCCTAGAAATTAGCATACGACTGGCTAGGTCGATGAGCCCTCATAGGGTGTTGCGGCCTCATTTTTAATTTTTGGAGAGATTGCAGGTTGGCCACATATTTTACTAGTTTGGCTTCGTGTATATGGATATGGTGTCACAACTGAGATAGGTGTGACAAGGACAGTCATGGAGTTTTTGCTATGCGAGCGATATTGTGCAGTATTTTATATGATAGGGTAGTGATGCTCTGTTTATTTGTGGCAGTGCCTCCAAGTCCTGCCAGGGACCCACAGATTAGGAGGTGGGTACCAATGATACCATGGGTTGATGGCGATGATCTGGGGAATTATTGGAATGCCATGGTAGAGGGTTCTTTTTTATCAAACCCTCAAATGATTCTATATTTCCCCTATCACAATGTGGAATTTAGGCATGATACATACATGGGGATTCCATCTGGTGATTCTTTGGGGCTAGCCATTATGTGCTTTATCATTTTTGCATTTGTGCTTTCATACATGTATATATATGATGTATTTTTTATGATGTTGATATTAACCATGTTTGCTTGCATATGTTGGTCCGTATGGATTACTTTTCTCCTACTTGGTAGGCAACGACCCTCGACGGATGAGGGTAGCTGGTACGATAGTTGTTCCATAGTTGTTAGTATGAATCTTTTGTCGAAGTGTACGAAAAAATACCACTTTAGCTACGCATAACTTATAGCCCTAACATCAAATATGGCCGCCAATATCTTCAGATCTGCAGTTAGTTGATCAAGACAAATGCTGCAAAAATCCAGATCTATACATAAAGAGACATTAAGCAGTAAAAATAAGGTTTTGCTCCATACATCCAATAGACAAGACAAGAACAATATTTTTGAAAGAATTTTTGTATTAAGGGCACCTGAGAGGAAAACAAGAAGGTGTTTCCAATTCTCCTCAATGGGATGGGTTCTTGGAAGTCCTCGGCACTTCAGATCTAGCATTTCTCTCTCCTGTTGGTGTAGAAAACCTAGACAAAGATAGAACTCAAAGGGAGCTCACACAGCAAATAATGGAAAATATGACAATGATAATGGCTCAAAGTCGGACCAAGAGTTTAGATCCAGAGTGATCTAATAGGCAACAAAAGGTGAAGAATGGTAGGAAAAACCCTCCTATTTATAACAAAATATTGGGTCATTCTAGATCTTGGTGCATGATTAAAATAATGTTAACCAAATCTAGATCCACCTTTTATGGAATATTTTATTATATTTGTTGGAGGAAAAAAGTATTTGACTTGGGTCAAATCCCTTTATTTGTTAATAATAAATAAATAAATGATTTATTTATTTTTTAAGGAAGTGGTTGAAGGATAATTAAATAAATAATGATTTATTTAATTATGTGTGGGTGATTTGGTCATATTTAACAAGGAATATTATCTAAATAAGATTTAAATAATTATTCCTAGAAAATAATAAGATAAATAAAGGTTTATCTAATTAATTTCTTTGTTTTTGGGTTAAACATGACGGGGAATAATAATTAAATTATGGTTTAATTAATTATTCCATGAGGAAAATCAAACAAATATAGGTTTGTTTAATATTTCCTTTTGGGGTTTCCTATTTAGACCATAAACAACCTAATAAATGTGGTTTATTAAGTTATTTTACATAGTGAAAGCGATTTTACTTAGGGTAAAATTGGTCTTACATGGTGTACTTGGGTCCATCTAATGATAATAGGTTAGATGACCAAAAAATGGTGTAACAGATTGCCCCCCAGCGTGCGAGTGTTAGGAGCAAATCGTATGACCGAAGTATGTTGTAAGAACTCAATCACCAGACAACAAAAGGGAAGTCAGAGAGAGAAATGTAAGGTAGACTAATGTGCTGAAGAACTAGACCCTGAGGAGACGAGACTTACAGGTGCAACAAGTCTCTTTTTATGAGAGGGTACTTGTGCTAAAGGCGGCGGGGGAGGCATACCTATGCCCGCCGAGACAAAGTACAAAAGAATAGTGTGTCCAGTAAACAAGGGACCGAACCATAAAGTAGAGCCGGCATAAACATGAGCCAGATATAAATACAATGAGGGATCCCACATACATTTTGTGCCTGGGATAACAGCCAGGACTTATACAATAATATCTGAGTACATGAGATACAAATACAACCCAAATGCCCCCTGGAAGTGGGGAAGGGCTCACAAAATCTGACTGATACATGCAAATCAAAGAGGCGCTGCAAGTGGCTAAGGCCAACATCATCAAATATATGGAGCTACATCGAGGGCTGCAATGAAGAGGTCATCCAGGCATGTGGGGGGCTACCTGCAGGGCCACCCCCTCATGAGGGTTGAGACATCTCACACACACTCGGGAATCATCAAGAGCTGTTGCTGCATCACTGAACCATCAAGTATACAGATCTCTATCATGCTGAAAGGAGCTAGAGCTGAGAAACAATCAAGTCAAAGGGTAATGAGAAAGCCCTTTTCCTGATCCAAGGCACCGAACAAGAGTGGAATCTGGAACCAAGGTACACCACCCTCTAGAACTGTCTTTTGGAATGAATGAGCTGATGTCGATAGAAGGAGGTCCGCCATAGGTGAGGCGATAAGGGATCCTCAACTAAGGCACGAGAGAAAATAGTAGAATGACTGATAGACTAATACCAATGATGATGATGAAATGGAGGGGACTGAGTAGCAAATGGATGACTTCCATTGTTAGAGCATAAAGGGCATGAATGACGTGGCAGCGACTGACACAATATCATGAGGGATAGGGGACAGTGGGACTGAAGGCCATAATGTGCGACACGAGAGAGGGACCAAGCAATGAAGGATGGAGGACTATAGTGGGATACAAAGGGACTCGGGATAGACTCCATGAATGCGGTGATGACTCAACTCGGATGCTCTAAACAAGGGCAACTTGATGGTGCTGCCACACAGTAAAGGTCCAATGGGGGACCATAAAACATGAGTACAAGATGGTAACTCACGACGAACATCAACATGAGCATGGATAAGTATGGAGGCTAAATGGTACCCCTAGTAAGAGTGTTGCAAGTGAAGAGATTCAATTTTGAGGAGGGTTATGGTTGAGGGGCATAGGTGCACCTAAGCATGTTGTGGTCATGCCAAAATGTATTTAGAAAAAGGGGAATCTAAACACATTCTAATCATGTGGTGTGCCATTTGTTTTCGTTATGGTTATGCAATTTGAGAAAGGGAATGGAGGATTACCAATCTCTTTTGGTACTGCATATAGGAATCAAATGGACTTTAAGTTTCCGAGTTGGCATACCTGGTGTCACTATCCCAAAGAGAGGATTTGGAGATAATGAACTGATGCTCTTGTGGAAAATCTATAGGTTGGTCAACAACAATGTCTAAGAGAGGGGGTTGCTGATGTAAGATGAAGGAACGATAAGGGGTATCATCCCTAGAGTGATCTGAAGTGATATGGGACTCTATAGGTTCTTCTAAATGTGGAAGAATAATGGTACTAAAGTCGGCATGACCAGATACACTAGGAGAGTTGTGGATAATTGCTTCTCTTGGTCTCTCAAATGTGGTTGCCCCCTTACCCAAACATTGGGTTTCAATGTAATGGCCACAAGGTGTATGCGGTGTGAACGCATGGGTTCGATGTAAGGGGGAATAGATAAAGTCAGGGGTGGGGATTTCTTCCATAATTTCGTCATCGTGATAGAAGATGGGGTGACTGGTGGAAGAAAGACCACCTGACGCGTCGAAGCTACCTGACTCATCATCATGAGAAGAGATGTTCACATGTGCATCGTCACAAGGGGTGACAGAAGAGTAAGTAGATAAAGGATCTACCGATGTTGAGCCCAAGGTGATCGCTGAAGGAAGGTCAAGCGAAACAACAGGGGAGGATTCAAAGGGAATTTTCCCCGAGGGTCTCATGGATGATGATAGGTATAAAATGTTGGACGAAGGCTCCATCATCTCGACATCAGGAGGGGGAATTTCAATGGGAGCAGTCATGTCTGGTAGTTTTGCCAAAGAAAAATGCGCAAATATGGGAGAGGTGGACTCATTGCGCTTGGCCTCGAATTGGCGGACCGCGGCTAGAGAGGTGCGGAAGTCCTCGAGGCGGGGACAAAGGTGGGTGTAATGGCCATGGAGATCACACAAAGCACAGGGGTGGGTGGTGTGAATAGTCTTGGGGTTCTTGGCCGCGGTCACGAAAGGAACAGAGGCTTCCGGGACCGTGGACTCAGGGAACGCGACATTAACCATGGGCTTGAGATGAAACAATTCAGGACAGGTATAGGTGGCGTGACCGACAATATCACACAAAGCACACTGGATGGTATGCTTTGAAGGCCGAGGAGGGGCAAGGTTTTTCGGGGCAGCCTTTTCCTTTGATGCCCCCTTGCGAGCTTTTCCCTTCTTACCTGAAGCGGTCGCAACAGGAGGTGGTTCCTATTGAGGTGACTGAGGCACTATTGCAGCAGGAGAAGTCATGGGGACCGGTTGAACCGGGGTCAAAGAAATATAAGGTTTGGGTTGACCAGGCAGGGTTGCGATTGGAGGATCATGGTACCAGACGGGAATCCCAAGGGTCAAGTTAGGAAGAGAGAGGGTGGCCATGACGGTGTGCATCAGCAATGTCTCGGTGGGGAGCTAGAACAAGATTCGACCGTAGGCATGGGCTGTGGGACGGCTCCTAAATGGCTAAGGTTTGGAGGAACCGTTCCAGGAGGGTAAAGAGGCTCATGAATACCAGCTACAGGTGAAGGGCTAGGAGCAGGTTGCGGAGAGCGTGGTTGTTGACTAGCCGAAGCAGGTTACTGGAGAGCAACCCGAGACGATTGCATCATGCAAACATTCCATGAGCTGGGGTCAGAGACAGGAGGCGGAGGAAGCATCAGGAAGGTTCCAAAGAAAGAGGAGTCTTTGTGACACCCAGGAGAGACACCGGTCAAAGAATCGACGGTTGGCTTATTGGCTACAGAAGAGATGATCGACTCAGGGGAGGTCTGAGATTTTGGCTCATGGTATGTCAACTGGTCAATTGTGACTATCTTTCCATTATGAGGGAAAAAAATCTTGCGATGAACCATGGATGGGACAGTAGACATGGCATAAGTGTAGCTATGCCCCAAAAGAATGTTATAATCAAGAGGGGCATCGATGACTTCAACATCAACGCAAACAGTCTTGCCCGCAAGAGTGATAGGAAAATTACGCAATAGGCCAATGGGATGGGAGGCGTGGCCATCCCACGCTCGAAGGGTGATCGTGGAAGGGGCCAACTCAGGAGATCCAAGTTGTTTCCAAACCAAAGCGGACATCACACAGGTGGATGCCCCCTCATCAATGATACACTGAAAAATGTTAGCGTTCCAGATTTTGACTGGGATTTGGAAAGCTACGGAAGTAGGAAGAGGAGGATGTTTTGATTGATTGGCATCGAAAATAATCAATTGTTCATCAACAATATCTACAGCGCCCATGGCTGATAGTAGAGCCTTCTTTTGAGAAGGGCATGACTGGAGGAGTTCTAGTGTTGAAATGACAAGAAACAAAGCAAATCTGCTTTACTATACAGATGAATGAGCAGCCGACTGTATAGCGTTTCAAGATAATGCTCCTTAGGAATCTTGGTATTGAACCTCGACTCTGAAGAGTAGGATATGAAAGGACCATCGGGATGTCGAAAGAGTGCCTTCCAGAGGACCCCGAAGAAGGTGGACTTTGGGACAAGACTAATGGGAGGTCGGGGTACCGATGGGACCGAGCTTGAAGGTTAAGGTCGACTCGTTAGGAGGTGGAACGTGAGTTCATCATGAGGATCTCGGTACGGAGTGAACCAAGGGGAAGGTTGAGTGGCCACCTGTCCGTCAGGTGGTTGGGTAGCCATGAATCCCTGCTGTGCATCCACCTGCTCTTGAGGGGGCGGTGACTGCTGTTGCAGGGGTTGAGAAGGCAAGGGAGGTGGAGGTGTTGATGCTGGAGGGGCTGGAGCACTAAACTGTGGATACGAATAATAAGGGGGTTGGGTAACAGTATGGTGGCTAGGAGTTTGGGCCAAAAGAGGAGGCATGTTGTATCCTAGATACGTGCTATCGGGAGGGGAACAAGTGCGGGAGGTGCTACCCCCTCCCCCAAGAAAACAATAACCCATGGGAGGTTGGGCATATGGATGAGAGAGAGCTCCAATGATACCGTCGGCGGCATAAGGTGCCCCCGATGCATTGACACCACCGGGTCTAGGGAGATCAGGTAGAACGGTATAAACATAACCTGTCTGAGCGTAGATCAAGTCATATTTTAACGCTAGTTGGAGGGCAGCTTCTTCGGTTTGGGGGAAATGCGATGCGACATCTTTCCCGATAGGAGACAAGAGAGATCTACACCCGGCCCATGTAGACACATTGGTTGCAGGGAATACGAGCGCGCCCTCCCGCCCGTCCCCGTACGTTTAATTCGACAGTGCTTGCCCGTACGATCGACTCCAAAGAAGTCAAAAGTTCGATACCAGTGTCATAACGAAGGGGAAGCTGGAAGTAAGATAAAAAAGCCCGGGCAAGAGTCGCAAAGGTGGTATGAGAGGAAGGGGCTGACCAACATACCACTTAGAAGCCGCATTTGTAATAATTCGTTGGAACAACTGAAGACGGACAGAGTCATCGGTAATGGAGGTAGATGAACACCACATGTGGAAAGATTGAACATGATTTGAAGGATCTTCTCCAGCAAGGCCTTCAAACTTTGGGATGTCGGAAGGGAGCTTTGTCAGCATAGCAGGCCAACTAGCGTCATGGTGTATAGGGTCGTTTATCAACCGGTCCAAATCGGGGAGGCTAAGGCCCTCCATGAAGGGGAGTAACGGCGTAGCCGAGGTAGTTCCTGTGGTGGTTCCGCTAGTAGTAGTCTCGGAATCAGGGCCGGGATTACCCCTAGCGTTAGGCCCTAGACCAGACATAGGGAAGGTGACAGGGGGAGAACCAAAAGTAAAAGGAGAACCCAATGAATCAGAAGAGGATTCGGAGTGCGGACTCGGAGGAGGACTAACTCGACGACGGCGGGAAGGCGTAGGTCGAACGACCGGAAACTGAGGGTGAAGGCCAATAAGTCTCCGGGATGTACGCCTTGGGGATGCAATGATGAAAACACAAAAATGGCACAAGGGGAAAAAGAATGAGCAACAAGGGCAGGGAGGTGCAGAATCAAGAGATTACAATGTCGAAACAAGGGCAGATAGGTGCAGTGTCAATTGATTTTACAATGTTTTAAAGTATTTTCCTGGCGGTGTTAACCAGGCTCTTATTCACTTAGGGTGAGTGTGTGGCGTGTGTTAATTTTAATTTTTAAACCCAGACGTTTTGAGAGCAAAAGAAAAAGTGTGTTGCGTAACTGAAAATAAATCTGCAGAGAACAGTATATAATGCTGAAATAACAGAAAATTAAAAGCTAATAATGCATCGATCTAAACCAAGAAGGCAGGTCTCTCAAAACTAGTCGAAAAGAGGGAAAAAATCTAGTCAAAACACACTAAAAGGAGGCCAATAGATCTAAGGTCGGGAGGGACAGGGATCTAAAGGAGAAAACTGCTGGAAAGAGGTGTAGAACACAGCCAAGAGGCAGAGGCAAGGTGGTCGAAAAAAGGAGTGAAATCAAAGAAAAAGCGTAAGGATAAGGAGGGAGGGCTCAAGTATATTCAAAAAAACTACAAGAGGTTATTTGAAAGGGAGAAGAGCTACTTTAAAGGGATCTGAAAAGGAGGTATCAGATCTGAAAAAGGGAAGGCTGAAACTCTGAAAAATCAGACACCTGAAACAGCTAAAACTCTTCCACCAAAAGTGGAGGGTACTGAAGCCCTAGGGGGATATGTTTCCACTTAGATGAGAAAATGACGAAATGTGTTCAAACGGGTCGTAGACTCTGAGTTTAAAACCCTACCAGAAGCTTCGTAAAAACCTGCAAAAAATCATAAAAAACAGCAAGTAAAAAACCGTGTGTCGCAGTTCGACCGTTTTCCAGGTGGAGCAACAATGGCCGAAAATGAGATAGAGTCCGTGTCACGCTCTTGGCCGAAAAGTGCAACCCGAGCTCCCGGTGTCCCAAATGCGCATCGAAAAAGTCACAGTTCCGCTATGGCCGATGTCTCACACTGCGCAATAGGGCCGAAACACAGGTTATGAAATCTTTAATGTTTCGAGGGGTTTTACAGGTGAAAAAAACATAAAAATAGAAAACAAAACAAAAAAGAAACCCTAGGGTCTCAAGTAGCCGGATATGCAGAGTAGCTGGATATGCAAGAATATGAAAAACGACAGCGGTCATAATTGAAAACCCGTGTGGAGTCGCCAGTTGTTAGTATGAATCTTTTGTCGAAGTGTACGAAAAAAGACCACTTTAGCTACGCATAACTTATAGCCCTAACATCAAATATGGCTGCCAATATCTTCAGATCTGCAGTTAGTTGATCAAGACAAATGCTGCAAAAATCTAGATCTATACATAAAGAGACATTAAGCAGTAAAAATAAGGTTTTGCTCCATACATCCAATAGACAAGACAAGAACAATATTTTTGAAAGAATTTTTTTATTAAGGGCACCTGGGAGGAAAACAAGAAGGTGTTTCCAAATCTCCTCAATGGGATGGGTTCTTGGAAATCCTCAGCACTTCAGATCTAGTATTTCTCTCTCCTGTTGGTGTAGAAAACCTAAACAAAGATAGAACTCAAAGGGAGCTCACACAGCAAATAATGGAAAATTTGACAATGATAATGGCTCAAAGTCAGACCAAGAGTATAGATCCAGAGTGATCTAATAGGCAATAAAAGGTGAAGAATGGTAAGAGAAACCCTCCTATTTATAACAAAATATTGGGTCATTCTAGATCTTGGTGCATGATTAAAATAACATTAACCAAATCTAGATCCACCTTTTATGGAATATTTTATTATATTTGTTGGAGGGAAAAAGCATTTGACTTGGGTCAAATCCCTTTATTTGTGAATAATAAATAAATAAATGATTTATTTATCATTTTAAGGAAGTGGTTGAAAGATAATCAAATAAATAATGATTTATTTAATTATTTATGGGTGATTTAGTCATATTTAATAAGGAATATTATTTAAATAAGATTTAAATAATTATTCCTAGAAAATAATAAGATAAATAAAGATTTATCTAATTAATTTCTTTGTTTTGGGTTAAACATGACCAGGAATAATAATTAAATTATTGTTTAATTAATTATTCCATGAGGAATATCAAACAAATATAGATTCTTTTAATATTTCCCTTTGGGGTTTCCTGTTTAGACCATGAACAACCTAATAAATGTGTTTTATTAAGTTATTTTACATAGTGAAAGAAATTTTACTTAGGGTAAAATTGGTCTTACATGGTGTACTTGGGTCCATCTAATGATAATAGGTTAGATGACCAAAAAATGGTGTAACAATAGTGACAAAGAGATACCAAGGCTTAGGAGGACCCTAAGAGGTCGACACATCATCGTTGGGTAGAGATTGGTGGTCCCTCTGGATAGGGGGGAATATCCTCTGCCATAGTGGAGATGACCAGCTTATGGGAGCATATCGAGCTGACAGAGGCTTGGGCAGAGGCTATAGAGGCTCGAGCAAAGGCTATGTAATCTTAGCTGAGGGATGAAAACAAGCATGGGGTTGATCAGTCACCCTAGTGCAACTGATTCCTCAAGAGGGGTGTGATGGATTGGGGTAGGATATAGTGGAGACGGTTCTAGCATGTGACATAACACAACATCTGACCCTTCGTCACTTCGCGATGATGGTAGTGACCCCTCATCCCATTCTAGATCCAGGTGAGGCAGTGGAGCCTTAGGCAAGGGATGTAGGGCCACATCCCTAGATAGAGTTGTTGTATGTACTAGGGAAATTATTTATTATGAGGATGCTCCCCTGTTGGGTGAATTTATTTTTTCAAGCCTTGAGCTAGCAGATATATTTTTTTTTATTGGGTGAATAATAATTATGTTCATGCTTTAAGTTTCTTGAGGGCGATATATACAGGATACATGCCATTTTAGGATTTGATTAGCTATGTGATCAGCTATATGATTTTTATTTCTCGGTATATGCATAAATGTGATATGATTAAAACCATGAGCTAACCTTTGTGCATGCAGATATTTCCGAAAAAGGAATGTATCGTGAACTTTGAAATTTGTGTTCAACTGCGATACAAGGAGTTGGGAATCAGTGAATTCATGCAGGTGATGGATACCTAGATGGGAGACATCGGCCAAGAGACCTATGAGGGCATCTTATTCGACATAATTGTTGGTGTCTGACTCGATACATAGTCCATTGTTGAGACATGGTCTGAGGTCAAGAGAGTATATGGCTCTGGTTGTTGTCGCAAGGTTTTTCTACCATCAAGAAGCACCATCAGCAAAACCATGATGATATACTAGTGGATGATCCATCTGTGACACATGATGAAAGATCGGATTTATAATAAATCCATGATGAGGTTTTCATCATAAAAATTAGTCATGGTGCATAAATGTACATTCTAGGGTTGCTTGAACATGCACATCGATGAAATTTTTTGAGATAGAGTCCATTAACGGGAATTTTTAGGAAATTCCCATCGGGTTCTGATAAGATGTATGCCCCCTTGAGGAGGAAATGTTTGATGATGTATGGACCCTTCCATAATTTTTCGAACTTCCCATACCCTAAAACTTCTTAGGCAACATCATAGCAAAGTCGAACTAACTTCCCCTCGGAAAAGGACCAAGGGGGTGACATTGTGGTCAAAAGAGGCTTTAGTCTACATTTTGTTTGCTTCATTATGTTGGAGAGACTCTCCCTAAATTTTGTCTATGGGATCTAGCTGCACCAACCTTTGATCTAAAGGGGTGGTTTCAATGAGAAGTCTGATTATTGAGTGCAAGGTAGGGATCTTGCACTCAATGGGGAGTGTTAACACTGGAAAATCGTACAAGCAGAAGACGTCATTATTTAATGTCAGGCAGAAGGATTTACAGGGCTGAAAGACATTAGAGAATCTGGAAAGTATTTAAAAATATCTAAGGTCTGAGGAAAATTCAAATTTGAGCAATTCATAAGTTCTTTTGCACGCATAATCCTTTGTGAAGAGCACCTTTGCGTGCCTTTTGACCCGAAATGCGTGCAATCCTGGGAGTGGCGAAAGTGACTTTCTGTGACCACAAAGTGGCACACTCTAGGATAGTGATTTCTCACTTGAAGCTGCCTAAGGACAGACACCAAATCCTCCTTAGACATCAAGAGAGCACGCAATGGAATATGTGTGGCACACAAAGGAATCATTCCCCTCTCTTGGGTCACCATACACAATGTACCAAGAGAGGGAAGGAGGAATTGAATTCTCCTATATAAGGCCACCAAGAGATGAAGAACTGGAGAGCACATTGTTATGCTGGCCAGAATTTCCCAAGAAATACCAGCAGTGTGTGATTCGAAGCTGAAGATAGAGGGGACTCAATTTTTGGCCATCCAACAAGTTCAGTCCACCATATTAGAGAGAGGAATAATTTGCACCGAACGAATCTTGGAAGTAAAAACATCCTTGCATCGGAACTTAGAACCCATGTTCTAAGGGCCCTTTGGAAAGAGGGTTAAAGTTTCATCCTCATTTCCTACCAGCACTCAATAAGAGGGGACGAAGAGCCACCATTTGGATTATTGTAGTTGTTTGACTCTATTAAGAGCTTTTTTTTATTTGTTTTAGTTTTAGTTTAGTTTTAGTTTATATGTGCATGATATTTCTCTATATAGTATGTTTATGATTCTAGCTTGTTCCACTAACTTGCTTGTCTCCACTTCTTTTTATGCTCGTGACCAATAACTTAAGAGGGTAAATAACACCCCTTAAGTTGGTGTGATTTCGTACATATGTGCACCAAACACACTAACACGGGATTGACAACTCCACTAACATTTATTTCCAAGTTTATGTGGTTGTGCCTTTTTGCAGAGACCCCTGTTTGTGCTGTGGAGTGGAGTTGAGTTTCCCCGTTTTTCTCTTGCAGTCCCTAGTTCATCCCAAGTGACAGATTGAAGTAGAACAGCTCCAAAAATTTAATTTTGCATGAATTTGCACACTTTTCCCTTTTGCGCACAAAAGATGGAATGAGAAATTTCTCCCACATTTATATATTTTCATGCTTGTAAAGTGCTTGGCAGCCCATAATACATCTATCGGCAATGGTTGAGGTACCCTGCAGCTTGTTAAAGCTCACTCTTAGCTATTTTTTGTAGGCTAAGTGTCAATTTTATTTCAAGTTTATTTTTACAAAGTTCACACATAGTTTAAGTTGGGGGGGAATTAAATTGCATTTCCGAAAAAAAATTATTTTTTCCAAATTTAGGTACCAACACACCTAGATAATTAGCCAAAGTAAGTGGCCCAAGTCCACACATGCTTAGCTAGTTTCTTTTTTCTAGTGTAAAAGTTATTAGTTTAGTTCAATCTTTTCACTAAGATTTCGGGACCAGGATTGAATTGTTGGTAGAAGAGCAAGTAATATATGTTGCCTTTGCACCCTTCGGTGATCCTAGGCAAGCATATGAACACTCTCACCATCTCCCTTTAGTTGATCACATAGATTAACTGGGAAAAATAGAAAGTGGCCCATACCCGCACATGTTTTTCTTTTGAGCAAGGAACAATACAACATAGTTTAAATAGGGGATTTTGAAAAGGATCATTACATATCTACACGTTCAAACAATGTGCTTGTCCACTTTTTTCTCACACACATCCACCCACTAAGTAAAGCAAAGACACCTAAAACTAACTTAACCGAACTCACTAAATTATCCCCACAGGGGCCACAAAAGAATTTATAGTTTAAGTTAGGATCAAGGGGGTAAGCATCCAATAAGCTACCTTGATCATTATTCATTTTGAAACATATAAGTTGATGGTTTAAGGAGCTTTAAATCCACCTATTAGCCCATGGAAAATAAAACCCTAGCACGGAAGAGACCTGTTTCATAGGGGGTTAGGCTTAGGTGCAATGTGTGTGGTATCAGTTGGGGCTACCTGACCTGGTTGATACTTGCTACTGCTAGTTGACTTACCAAGAATCCCAAGACTCGAATGATCATGTGGGACGGTGGTACTTAGTGGCCAAATCTAGGGCATCCTTTCCCTATAGGTGATGGTGCAGGCAAGCACTAGATCCTCTACCCTTACCTTGGTAGATTTTCTTCGGCTAATTGGGGGCGTCGCCAGATCTTACGAGACGTTGTGCCAAAACTCACAAGATATTTTCTCAAGGCCCAAGTACATTTGAGTGTGTGAGGATGAATAGGTCTTCTTGGAATTGAGTATCATATGCAAACAAAAAAAAACCACTTTTTTGATTGCTTGATCACATAGAATTAATTTACAGGGAAAATTAATTTTATTTTCACTTTTTTTTATGTATGCGATCGGAATTTTTCTTTGATCATAGAATTTATCCTCTCAAATTTTTCCAAAACCAAATCTAGTCCACACCAGAACAGACCCAACGGGACCTCGTCGATCTATGCGTCTTTTGGACCTCCCTCCATTACCAGGAGGGGTTCCAGGTCTTTCGTCATTTATTCATCAGAGATGGAACGATTCCACCATTATTGGTTCATCCTTTATTGGGGCATCCTTAGTTGGGAACCCTACTCGGTCTCCCAATGCCACACTACACACCACTCCTCCAAAAACCCCTAGGGGGGCAAAGGAGTGCAACCCATTCGGGAAGCTAGTTGAATACACAGCAAGGTACGTCACAGAACAACCATCTTCCTAACCAGAACTTTGTGTTTTCGTAAGCTGCAATGGTGTCAACCTCCCAGTCACCTTTCTTAGCTTCGTTGAATATACCAGATTTAACCAAGCTGATGAATGACCCCATCGCACACAATCCTACATGGCCTCCCATGCCCACGAAGCTCCCTTCGAATATTCCAAAATTCGAAGGAAAGCAAACAGAAGACCCAGATAATCATGTCATTACCTTCCACCTGTGGTGCTCATTGAAGAGTATCATTGACGACACTATTCGATTAAGACTATTTCAATGCACTCTGACAGGAGTAGCCATGAAATGGTACGTGGAGAAACCCCTTGCTTCACATGGAGCCTTTAGCACCCTCGCCACCGCGTTCCTAACATATTTTCAGTTACCCATTCACCATGATTCTTGAATGGAATTACTGACACAATTTAGACAAACCCCCATCATCCATATCTTAGACCATCTCCACGAATGGAGGCGGCGTCATAGTTTATGTAAAGCAAAACTCGACGACCGGGTTCTTCTAGATTTTTTCCTAAAAACTCTCACTGTAGAGGTTTCAAAGGATGTGGTGTAGCAAAGGCCCACATCTGAAGAGGACACCATCAGCAAAGCCTAGCATCTTGAGCTGATTTATACGTAGTCAGGATACATTTACAATATCCTGCTGAATGCCCCATGCCTGCAAACTTATCAAGAATTTCCAGGCACATCGAACTTTTTATACGGTCTCATTGGGTCATTGACCCAAAGTTATCTAAGCAGCAGCAATCAAAACCGCGGTTGTATGTATGGTTCTATCCAGAATTCACCACAACCCAGTTTTCAAAGTCATCATATGCCTCAACAAAATTTGACCAATAGGGCACCAACATATCACCATGGAGGACCATATCCTCCGGCTAAGGGGACCCAGTACATAGACAGAAACTATGACGGAAGAGATCCCCTCCAACAGCCAGGTGCAAACCAAGGACCGTGTTATGCTCAGTCCCCAGCACAAGACCTGCCTATGTAGACCAATGCACAGGTGAACTTTGTGTAGCCTTCTCGAAATGAACCAGACTAGTCATATAACCAGGAGAACTACCCTCCTAATGCGATGAAGAAAAAAGGAAAAAACAAGCCCAAAGGTAATCTTGGACAGGGGGGCAACAACCAGCAACGCTTTCCGTGAGCCCACGCTGGAGGAAACTCCAACCGGAGTTAGAACCAGGAGCCAAGCAATGCCCAATGGTAGAGCAAAAAGCTACCTCCTAGAACAAACCATTCCTGTTCGATATGTGGTGAGTACGGCCATTATACTCACCATTGTCCCGATCTCCCTGAGCTGAAGAACCTACAGAGTAACCGAGGACAAGGGTGATCTTTCCAACAAACAGTTGTGATGCAAGAACCTTTCCCCCATCAAGGGACAATCAACACTCAACAACAAATCCAAGATGACTACGGGAAAAACGGCCACGAAATATACATGACTGGTGAACAGATTTTTTTCCAAACACGAAATCGTAATTATGACACCTCACCAGACACCAACACATCAGGGGAAATTACTAGTGTACTGACTGCACCTTTGACCATTTCAAATATGTCTATCGAACCATTGCCAAATATGGTGAAAGGACCCAATAGGCGAGCAGGAAACTACTCCAAAGAGGCCCATAATTATAGCATCGTGGATGATTTAGCCCAATCTCCCGCTGTTATGTCAGCTTTGGAAGTATTGCAGTCATGCCCAAAACAACGGAAAGCCTTACTTTCCTCATTAGGCGCTATCAACCCTATCGATACGTGCCTAATGGCTTTTGACTTAGACAAAGCCACCCCTAGGCTTCCTTCGATGGTCACCTTTCAGATACCAGTGTCAATCCATAATATCACGATATATCGATGTGTCATTGAAAAAGGTGCATCCACGTGCATCTTATCAAAAACAATTTGGCAGAAGTTAAGGTCTCCCGAACTAAAACTTTCAGTCATCACGCTTAGAGCATAGAATGGTCGTCCTTCAAATCCCGTCGGCCTTTACCAAAACATCTCGGTCTTCTTAACTGGAAAGACGGTTCATATAGACATTGAAGTCTTGGATGCTCACTTAAACTATAATATACTCCTTGGTCGGAGTTATATGTACGCCATGTCAGCTATAGCCTCCTCTGTCTTCTGCATTATCATGTTCGCCCACGAGGACCGCATCATTACTGTCGACCAATTGACACATAGCAAGAAGCGACCCCTAACAAACAATGATGTAATTATACCCTATGTAGATACATCCTTGGATGCACTTTCATGATACCAAGAATATGGCCCTAGCCAGTTCAAACCATCATCCGTTGTAGGATCATTCCTAGGAGATCCTCCCATTATCCCTAAGTCTCTCCAGAAGAAATAGCCTCTTATACCCAATTGCTACAAGGGTATCGAGATATCTTCACATGGGACTACTTAGAGATGCCTGGACTCAGTCCCACTATCGTAGAGCACCATATTGACACTTGGCCTGACATACCCCCAGTGCGCTAGAAACAACGTCAACTACACCCATCTAAGGTAGAAGCAATAAAGCAAGAAATTTATAAGCTTCACAAAGCCGGGTTTATCTACCCCATCACCTATACATCTTGGGTTTCCAACCTTATTCATGTCATGAAAAAATAGGGCATTATATGTGTTTGCACCGATTTTTTGGATTTGAACAAAGCTTGTCCTAAAGACAATTATCCAACCCCATTCATCGACCAGGTCATCAATGCTTGCACAGGACACAAGGCTCTATACTTCATGGATGGATTCTCTGGATACAATCAAATCCAAATCTGCCATACAGACCGGTACAAAACTACGTTCACCACCCCCTGGGGCACATTTGCATACAAGGTAATGCCATTTGGCCTAAAAAACATTGGGGCCACCTTCCAAAAAGCCATGAATTATATATTTCATGAATTGGCACACCTTATCCTTGCCTGCCTAGACGACCTTACCGTCCACTCCAAGAAGCGCTCAGACCATCTTGAGGATCTGTGATTGGTATTCCAACGATGCCATCAATACAACCTACGCTTGAACCCCCTCAAGTGTGTCTTTTGCATCAGCACAGGAAGACTCTTAGGTTTTATCATGTCCCAGCAAGGGATTTTTGAGGACCCCCTCAAGGTCCAAGCCATCAAAGAGGTACCACCACCTCAAACCCTCAGGAAACTGCAAAGCCTACAGGGGAAGGCCAATTTTCTGAGACACTTCGTCCCAGATTATGCCACCTGTGCTCAAGGGTTCCTGCGCCTCCTATGCCAGGACATCCCATTTAAATGGGATGATTACGCCCAGCAAGCGTTCGATGCACCAAAAGATACTTTATCTTCAGCACCACTCATCATTCCCCTAGACTATGACAAAGATTATATCCTATATTTATCAGCCTTCGAGTCCACATTAGCCGAAGTTTTGATCCAAGAAGGCCTAGATGGGAAGGAACATGTAATCTACTATGTCATTAAAACATTATCGGGTCCAACATTAAGATATGAACCAGAAGAAAATATTGCACTAGAATTAATCCATGCAGTCCAGAAACTTATCCACTACATCATCTTAAAAACCACTACGGTCATTGCAGATATTAATCCCATCAAATACCTGCTCACACACCGCCTAATGAACCATAAGTACGCCCGCTAGATATTCATTCTCCAAGAATACGACTTACAGTTTCGCTCCCCTAAAAGAAAAAAGGCGCTTACCTTAGCAGAGTTCATTCAGATCTCCCAGGAGATACCAAGGGATCACCAGTGAATGATTCACGATGAACATCTCTTCTTTGTAGCAACCAACAACCCTTGGTGTAGAGACATTCTCCTGTTCCTATGAACCAAAAAATTCAGACCTCATCTCACTCGAGATGACCATCGGTGCATACGCCAGTCGGCCCCCCGATATCTCCTCATGGGAGATGTCTTGTACTGACGAGGCATCGACACCATTTTACGTCGATGCCTCACTCACAACCAAGTGGAACAAGCCCTTAATGACTGCCACAGATGTGCTTGCAGCGGCCACCTATCCAGAATTGTCACTGAACAAAAAATCCTACGGGCAGGATATTTTTGGCCCTCCTTGTTTCACGATTGCATTACTGTAGTCAAGAGATGCAAGCAATGCCAACCCTTCGCCCACAAAGCAAGAGCACCTCCCACTCCTTTGCATCCTGTCATTTTCGCTGACCCCTTTTGTAAATGGGGAATTGACTTCATAACATGTAACCCCGCATCATCAAGAAACCATAAATATATCATCGTGGTTATCTATTATTTCACCAAGTGGGCTGAAACCATTCCCACATACGACAACACCATAGAAACCTTTGCTCAATTTCTGTTTAACCACGTGATAGCCTCATTCAACGTTCCCAAAAAGTTAGTCTCTGACCATGGGAAAAATTTTGAGAATTAAGTTTTTGAGGAGCTATCTCACCATCTCGCATTCACCCACGAATTCTCTTCACCATACTACCCCCAGTCCAACGGACAGGTAGAAGTTGTAAACAAAGTACTAAAAAATATGTTACAATGCATGGTGAATAACCATAAAACCAACTAGCACCACATGCTCTTTTCTGCCCTATGGGCATACCGCACGGCTGTAAAGACATCCACTAGTTTCACTCTCTTCCATTTGGTATATGGGGTCAAGTTCGTAATTCCCATAGAACACGAAATCTTGAATTTACATGCCACCATCAAACTCCTTGATGATACCCAGCCTCTAGAACAACGCCTAGTACAACTAGAGCTTGTGGACGAAAGCTGACGACAGTCCCTGAAACACAACGAGGCCCATAAGAAAAGCATAAAAGCATCATTCGATCGCCACACCAACCCTCGCTCATTCACTAAGGGATAAAATTCCTCTTATACGATGTCGCAAAAGAAGCCCTAGGGCTAGGGAAGTTTGAAACCTTGTGGAAAGGACCCTACATCATCAAACATTACCTCCAATAGGGGGCATACATCTTAACGGAACCAAATGGGACATGCCTTAGCAACCCCGTCAACGAACTTTACCTCAAGAAATTTTCCTCTTAAGGGCCAAGATGGCCCTTCCCTAAAGTGAACATACACAAACCCAACCCCCTTATATTTTTTACCAAAATAATTATTACAAAACACGCTCAAAGTGTCACCATGGATCACCAACCTAAACCCTATTTTGGATTTTTTGATGGAGCATCAAGATGGTCTCAAATTTTAGCAGCAGCTGACTGTTTCATCTATCACATGGACCGATCACCACTCTACACAAATGGTGTGTGCATCGGTTCAGGAACAAAAAATTAGGCAGAATATGACGTCATCGTCAGACATATGTGTGACGCCCTCCATCAGGGAATATGCCATATGCATGTCTACCTCGATTCCCAGTTAGTAGTGTCACAGTTAAACCAAACATTGAAACAAGAGATACACATCTATTTAGAAAATATTTGTGTGCAAAAATATTAAGCAGACAGTTTGACTATATTACATTTACACATGTACCAACGAATCAAAACCAATCAGCTAATCACATAGCTAACAACATTATAAACTGGAATGCATCTCGAATAAACCATCATACATAAAAAACCAAAAGCATAGATATCCATCAGTATAACATCATCCATAAGCCGAAGCAGGTGACACAACATATAGAGACGCAAAAAATATCTCTCTCATATATATATATCATGGTGTATATGTCTGAGTACAAAAAAAGTGTCACTGACCCATCGACCAGCCCAAAGATACACAAAAAGTCGTCAAAAATAGGGGAAGCATCCTCATAATGGGTGCTTTCCCCGTGTACAAGTATACTCTAGGGCGACGTCCCCTCAGGAGGGGCACTTGGACCCACACTTGCTCCTGGTACCACCATTGGAGCCGTTGTCACAACTGAGACTGCCACCTGACGTAAAATAGGTAGATATTCCCTCTCCTAGGTCATCACTGTCTCCAACTAGACCTCCTCAAGATCATCTATAAAACCTTGAGAAGGCATCCCCCAGGTCAAGCAGTCCACTCGACCACAGGCATCCTCTAGAAGTGCAACCCGAGCAGTCAATTCTGCATTGCGAGCCTCCACTACATCTGCACGTGCTGCCTCTGCATCGACACGAGCCTCGATAGCAACCGAGCTAATGCCCTCCCCCAAAGGGCCAGCACCACCACCAAGTCCTCCAGCAGCATCTCCTCCCACCCACCCACCCCCCCCGAGACCGCCCCAGGTCTCTGAAGAGGAGTTTGGCTGACCAATCAAGCGACGGGGTGACCTACCTCGCCAACATATGCAAAGAGTAACCAAATATTTGTCAGTGTCACCATCAATATACATAAGCACATATATACTCAAATAAATGCAGAAAACTTAAAAAAAGCGTAAATGTTGGCCCCCAAAAATAATTGGGGGGAGACCCATCTTTGGATCCCCTTGAAAGTCCATCCTTGCATATGGGAAGGGAAGAAACAACTGGGGTTCACCTCGAACCAGGCCTCTGCCATGGCTTTCTAGTAATGCCCCACAATGCCCCCACCACCTCGCGACATCCCTGAAGCCCACAACCTCATGTGAAGCTCCCGTGGCCCCCCAGGAGGCACCGCCACCGCTGGTCTCAGCAACACGACCCTCTCATACATAATGCTGCATAGAATGATGGCGTATGCAAACAATTTTGATCCATTGCAAACCTTTTTGAGTTGCGTCACCATCTCGTCATAGCAAAAATGGGCAAAGTAAAAGAAATGACCAGACCTCGACCGATGCAAGACTCCAACCTGTAAGCCAGAAGCCCGATGCAAAGCCAACGACCTTGCAAGTCGCATAATCACTGTCAGAGCACACCGCTTGACCAAATATGTCACTGATGCAATGTTGATGCACCCCTCCGTAAGAGGCGCCCCACCACAATGATGCCTCCGGAACCTCTCCAAATCCACTCTCCTGGAAGGGAGTGGATACCTCAGTGCCTCACCATGAGGAAATAACCCGGTCACAAAATATACATCTATCTCAGGACGGATGGCGAGGTTAGTCCCACGCAACACAAACATGTTGTGCCTCCTGCGCCAATGTTGAGTCAAGTAACGAAGCAATCAATCCTGCAACCGAAGAAGCTTGTTTTCTGTGAACTTTAGGAGCCCCGATTGCGCCAGCTGACAGCGCGCCACAGCATCAGCAGCCAATGTAGTTCGGATCTCAGAAAAATCCTGCTCCCTCCACAACAACCTATCAACCAAAACAGAAACCCATCAACAATAGAAAAACATCAAAAATAGGAAAAAACTCAAAACAAAATCGCCTCAACCTTTTTCGCGCTTGTCCCTCAGATGGGCACGCTAAGGGTGTGCCTGTATTTTCCACAGGCGCACTTAGGGCATGCAAAAGAAGGGGAACAGAATGCTTAAAGCGCACATATCCCCGAAAAAATGCGCACAAAGGGTGCGCTTTTTCCCTGAACGCCCGCGCAATATAGGGAAAAAATTACCCAGAATTCACACAAACCAAGTTTGTACGGACCCCCGCACCATCAGACTGAAAAATTAAAGTGCAGGACATCATGAAGGTTACCTAGGCATGATATCGCTAATCCCTGGTGCTCAGGCTGACCGCAACAGCAAGAACTGTTACGCAAAAACGTTTGACCTCTCAAGAACTCAACAAGTACAAATGAATTGAAATAGGGCCATATTCACCTATGTATTGCCCTTTTCAAAAACTTTAGAGGACCATAACGAGAGATCAGAAGGTTCATTCTCCGAACCGTAAGTTTCACCATGATCAGGACTCCATAACAAACAAAGGCGATGCCACACATTTGCACTCCCGAAAAAAAAAAAAAAAAATTCAGTGCCGGTAGGTATGCCCTCTCTCATATTCTTTTTTAAAGCTCACGACTTTCAATAATATTTGATAAAGAAGATGCTTTCACTTGAGGTAGTTGTTTTTGTAGGAAAACTCGCAAACCATCCACAACTCCATCCATGGAAAGTTCCAGAGCAGGTATCATTCTACCCCCAGCATGATAGAGTCCCAGAAAACTCTGCATATCCTGACATCATTTCTCCATCAGAAATCAATGATAGGTTCCATATATCTAACCGTGTTTATCATCACCTCATCCTGCACATGATAAACATCCTTTTTGGTCGGTAGAGCCTCCCCTCCATGGCTCTCACACCCACAGTAGACCATATATCACAGCAAAAGTGATGCCATAGCCATACCACTTTAGTCTGGGAAGCACCTCATGCCCATCCACCCACCATGCATAAAGGTCAAATTTTACCATACAGAATAAAGTCCCTTTCCCGGACGACCAGGTTGTACAAGTAGATAAAAAGCGCACTACTGTGCCTCACATTTGACCCAACATACCTCCACCAGCATAATCCCATCTACGATACTTTTTCATCCGCATCATAAACCTCACACATGAGACCAACCAATGGGGCCCCCACCCTCAGTAAAACACCTTCCTCACAATATCAATGAACGAACACTTTCATGTTTTGGGGCACCCGTCTCTATGTTTTGTACAAACCAAACCCCATTATTTTATTCTTTTGGTAAGTGTACAAAGACCGCAAACAGTGCACTACGTCCCCCACCCTCTCATCCATATTTTCTACCATGGCAGAAGTCCCTGAACACCCTTGGTTGGAATATTACAACCCCATGCACAAGTCACCATCATGACATTCATAGCCAGTTTACACTCACCCTAGAAGTCCTACCGACTCCAGGGATTTCCCCATCAGAAATAACTATGACTATCACTAAGCTGCTTAGTATACTTCGAACTTGGGCCACTGAGTCCCCATCATCAGTTTTCAGTCACCCCTCACCAACATGCCTATGTTAAACCCATCACATCTAGGTCCCTGACCCCTCATATTAGTGACCCCCCATTCGGTTGAGGCTTCCTTTTTGTCGACTTCAACACCTATTTTCCAAAAAGGAAGTGGTACCTTGGATCACCCCTCTCCATAAAAGGGGCATCCTCGGGTGGCACTGTGGGAGACATCATTTCCCAGAGATGTCATCGATCCTCCTGACATTCGACTACAACAAAAGCTTTTATTTCAAGATGGTATCATACCTTACAACCATTGCACTTTGATCAAATTCATCAAAGACCCATGCCTTCACAAGCGTTTATTTCAGCAATGCTTACACTGGAAGGTCCTAGCCAGCACCTATGCGTACAATGCGCAACTATATGCCATACCAATTTTACACATATGGGTACCACATTCCACCTATTTTCAAAGAAAAAAATGCCTCGGAGGGTGTCAGCAGTCGTTGTCAGCAACCATCATATCACTACCATGTTGGTGACACAGATAGAACATGTATCTGTCAAATAGTTTTGTTTCACTAGCTACAGCATCACGAGCATGGAACATGCCCACCTCATAGAAAATTTGTATATATATTGTATTATATTTGGTTATATGGGTCCCATAAGACATGGTCATTCTTCGAACCGGTGTAGGGTGTTTCCAATTCTGAGCTTCACGCATCTCTCTCTCTCTCTCTACTCATAGTATACATAAAAGAAACTATAATGTATTTCGGCTATATAGTTCTTCCTAGACCTCACACATTAGGGGGTAACTGTTAACACTAGAAAATAATACAAGCAGAAGACGACATTATTTAATGTTAGGAAGAAGGATTTACAGGGCTGAAAGACACTAGAGAATCTGGAAAGTATTTTAAAATCTCTAAGTTCTGAGGAAAAATCGAATTTGAGCAAGCCATAAATGATTTTGCGCGCATAATCCTTCGTGAAGAGTGCCTTTGCGTGCCTTTTGACCTGAAATGCACACAATACTTGGAGTGGCGAAAGTAGCTTTTCGAGACCACAAAAAGCACACTCCAGGATAGTGATTTCTCACTTAAAGCTACCTAAGGACAGCCACCAAAGCCTCCTTAGAAATCAAGGGAGCACACAATGGAATATTGGTGGCACACAAAGGAATCATTCCCTTCTCTTGGGTCACCATCCACAATTTACCAAGAGAGGGAAGGAGGATTTTAATACTCCTATATAAGGCCACCAAGAGATGAAGAACTGGAGAGCGCATTGTTATGCTGGCCATAATTTCCCAAGAAATACCAGTAGTGTGTGATTTGGAGTTGAAGATAGAGGGGACTCAATTGTTGGCCATTCAACAAGTTCAGTCCACCACAGTAGAGAGAGAGAGAGACTTTGCACTGAATCAAGCTTGGAAGTAAAAACATCTTTGCATCGAGACTTAGAACCCATGTTCTAAGGGCCCTTTGGCAAGAGGGTTAACGTTTCATCCTCATTTTCTACCAGCACTCAATAATAGGGGTCGAAGAGCCACCGTTTGGATTATTGTAGTTTTTTTACTCTATTCAGAGCTTTTTTTATTATTTTTTTTAGTTTTAATTTAGTTTTATTTTATATATGCATGCTATTTCTCTATCTAGTATGTTTATGATTCTAGCTTGTTCTACTAACTTTCTTGACTCCAATTATTTTTCTGCCTATGACTAATAACTTAAGAGGGTAAACCACACCCCTTAAGTTGGAGGGACAAATTTGACCCCATAGAATAACTGGAAGGTTTTGAACCTTGTAGATTCTTTGACCGTCATGTGGTATGCCCACAGGGCTAAGAAAACCATGTGGTTCCAATTGGTTTTGTGGTTGTTCACCATATGTTGCAACATTGTTTTAAGGACTTGTTGACAACTTCTACCTGGTCATTGGATTGAAGGTAGTATGGGGAAGCGAACTCATGAGAGAAACCAAGGTCTTCAGATAACTCCTGGAATACTTTGTTCTCAAAGTGTTTTCCATGGTTGGATACCAACTCCTTGCGAACACCAAGCTGTGTTATAACATGGTTAAAGAAAAACCGTGCAGCGATTTGTAAGGTGTTATTATATGTGGGCATGGCTTCTTCCAACTTGGTAAAATATTCTACGTAAACTACACTGTACTTGTTGTTGTTGGATGATGGGGGGTTGCAGGTCATGGAGTCTATGTTGCATTTATAGAAGGGGTTGGCGACGATGAGAGGGTGTAAGGTATTTGGTGGAGCTCATGCCTTGTGAGCATCTATTTGGCTCCGCTCACATCTCTTGACTTCCTGAATACAATCATGAAAAATTTTGGGCCAGAAATAACCAGCACAAATTATTTTCTAAGCGGTGTCCATCCCTAAGAGGTGACTACCTCAATCTCCTTTTTTACAATGACTTAAGACCTGCTCTTCTTGTTCATGTATGAGGCATCATCAGAGGATGGTGTCAATGCCCCTTCAATAGATTACATCCCCCAGAAAGAGGTAATGGGGGGCTTGATGGCATATGCACCTCTGATCGTCGTGAGTAAGCTTATGTTCGAAATTTTGAGTTCGATGAAAAGAGGAGGATGTCTTCATACCAGGGGTCATCTGTTGATACTAAGAACAAATGTTCTTCAGGGAAATCATCATTAACCTGGGATCCTTGGGTCCTTTTTGGGAGATATGTGATGAATTCAATGAGGATAAGGGCCTACTTCCTCTTGGGGGAGGAAAACTGAAGATTGAATTATTGCAAAATAACGACCCATCGAGCGTATTTGTGGTTCTTCATACGACTAGTGTGAAAATATCTCATGGGGTTGATATTTTCTATAATGGTGGTGGTATATAATATTATGTAATGTTGAAGCTTATGAACTGAGTCTATGAGGGATAAAGTTGTATTTTCCATTGGCTCATACTTCAATGCATGCTCGGAGAGGTTCTTGTTGACGTAATACATTATGTGCTCTCTATTATCAGGACCTTCTTGGACGAATACCCCAGTGATGGCTACGTCAGATGCTGAGATATACAGATTGTAGTCGTTGTTGTGGTTAGGAGGGATAATCAATGGTGCCATATATAATGTATATTTATGGAATTCAAATTAGTTTTGTGCCTCCTAATCCCAATTTAAATGGATATCCTGACAGAGCAGGCGGAAGAAGCCTTGTGCACATGTGGCATAGTCAGGGAAAAAGTGGCGTAAGAAGTTTTCCTTACACTGAAAGCTTTGGATCTGCTTTAAAGTTTTTGGAGGTGGTATTTCCTTGATTTCCTGGACTTTAAGAAAGCTGA
Source organism: Pinus albicaulis (assembly GCA_034641835.2). Classification (NCBI taxonomy): domain Eukaryota; kingdom Viridiplantae; phylum Streptophyta; class Pinopsida; order Pinales; family Pinaceae; genus Pinus; species Pinus albicaulis. The sequence continues at coordinate 571,730,040 of CM076584.1, read as the reverse complement.
CTCTAATGCCTTGTTGAGAAACAATGAATCCCCGTACTCATCTCGCGTTGATGTAGAAGACACACTTGAGAGGTGTCTTAGTGTTTTTGTGGAAATGGAGTACCAAATAACACCTCCTTCATAGTTGGTTGTTCCCTACAAAGGATCACAGAGATAATTGGTGTTGTTAGTGAATAGAATTAAATAAAAAAAATCATAACTAGTAATGGAAGCAATGCATTAAGAAACATAAGCTTAAACAAAAGATACAAATACAACACAATACTCAATGGAGAAAACATGTGAATACAACAATGGAGAAAGACTCCCTTTATTGACCGTTGGTGGTATAATAATAAAATATAATTCTAAAACACTTGAAGATAATCCTTTGAGCTATGGCACTCAAATATCCTCAGCAAGGAGGTCCCTTTCCTCAATCTCTTTGCAAGCTTCTCCTCTCTCAAAAAAAAAGTGTGAAGACTCTCCAATGATGGAATCTTCTGCTCTCACTAAGATGTTGGATTGCTTAGAAGAAATATGGCCAACATGATAGTGCTCTCACTTAATTTTCTTCAACAATTAAATGTGGTATTGATTTGATAGCAATTTCGCCAGCATAACAATGTCTCATGTTTTTCTCTTCCCATGGCTTGTTTTTATAGAAACTTTCAAACCCATCTTCCCTCCCTTGGTTCAAGAGTGATACTAACCCAATAGTAGGAAAAGATGATTCCATTGAGGGCTACATATCTTCAGGGTGACCTCAAGTCGGTTTTCCTTGACTGGACATGTCAAGGAATCTCCTCCCCAAGTGTGGGAAGTGATCTCAGAACGCTAAGTTTTCCCTTCCTTCGACAGCATGTCTTTCGAAGGAAAAGTCGCGCAAATGCACATTTTTGCCTTTCTTTTGGTGCGTGGTCAAAAATTTTCCCTTATACCCTTAGTAAAAGTTAAATTTTTATAATTTTCATGATGTATTTAGCTGGAAAATCTTGATTTGTACCTTTTGTTGGAAAATTTCTAATGTCTTTTACAGTCTACAATTTTCTGGTGTTAACAGTTTCCCCCTGATGTATGAGGTTTAAGAGTAAGCATATAGCTGAAATACATCACGTTTTCTATTCTCACTGAGAGTCTGCGTAAAATATTTGAGAGAGAGAGAGAGAGAGAGTGACTTGATGCGAATATGAGTAGAGGGACCCCTTGACTGAAGAGAAAGGGTAACCATGCTTTGTAGGAAACTTAAGTGATAAAATAAGAAATGTTTCTATGAGGAGGGCATGTCCCATGCTAGTTATGATGACTAGTTAATACAATCTGATAGATATTGGTTTTGTCAAGCCACATTGTGGGGAGTGACATGCTGATGGTTGGTGATGATAATTGCAGACGCCCTCAAAGGAATTTTGAATTTAAAAAAGTAAACTGAATTTAGTGCCCCCATGCATTGTCTTGGTGAAGCACTTTTTGAGTGATGTGCTTGGGTCTTCAACTCTTGGGAACCTCTCATGAATTGTGGCTTAAACATTGCTGAAAGGGATGCTTGGTAATGCATGGGTCTTCAACTAAATGGAAGATATGCAGTGGTTATGAAGTAAAATACCATCTTGACATGAAAATTGGTGTTGATGTCACATGCCAAGAGGATCGATGACATCAATGGGAAATGTTGATTCCCATTGTACCACACAAGGATGTTCTTTAAGAGGAGGAATCCATCCAAGGTACTACCTTAATCCTGGAATATGATTGGTAAATTTGAAAGGAAAGAAGCATCAATCGTCCAAAAATTGTTGATTCAAGTAAATTATAACATTGTGGATTAACAAGGCATGATAACGTGAGTTGGCTATAAGTAATGGTTATGGAAAATTTTCCCAAGGTCGAAATTGTAATTCAATTGGCGGCAATAAAAACAATTTCTTATAGGGGTAGCCCTAGATTTGGTTGGAAATATAGGTTGTGTGTAAGTATTCTCTTACTGAAGTTATACGAATTGGTAAAAAATGTGAAATCTCTTACCAAGGGTGAATAGAGACAGCCACCAAGTATGAAACATAAAAATATGGATGGGAGTATTTTTCCTAAAAAATATTTGTACACTTACAAAAATAATGTAAAATTGGTTTGGATGTAGAAACACAGAGATGGGTGTCCCATTAACATGTGTGGGTCCTGCATAATGATATGAGGATGGTATTTTTTTTACTGAGGGTGGGGGGCCCATTGGTTTGTCTCAGTGCAGGGGTGATGAGGCAGATGAAGGGACACACATGGGATATATGAATGGGTGTGTGATAGGCCAATTTTGAAACACGGTAATGCATCTTGCTTGATCCGTTGGTAAATATTAGTGGTGGCCTGGGAGTGGGTTTTGGTATGTGATGAGTGAAGAAGAATGAGTTTGATCATTAAGGCATATAAATGAGGTGATTCTCAGGCCAAAGTGGATGGTCATGGATCCCGATAATGGATGGGGGTCTATGAATATGAAGGGAGACATGAGTGGGGAGGCTCTATTGACCAATATGGGTGCTTATCATGTGCAAGTTGAGGTGTTGATAAACATGGTTGAGATGATGGACCCCATGGTGCACTTTGGAGAAATTATGTCAAGATGTGCAAGGCTTAAAAGGAATCCTATCATCTTGAGTTTTGATGGTACCTGCTCTTGTATTTTTCTGCCGAGGTGTTGATCAAAGCATGGTGTTTCTGATGTACCTGCAATATTTGTGCCCAATACCCCAAGTGAAAACATATTTTTAAAACATATGAAAAAATTGTGATGACATGAATTAAAAAACAAGAGAAGTCGTACCTGAGACAAAGTTTGGGGCATGCAACGGGCCCAAAAATTATTTTTGGTAATAACTGGAATGAAGAGTTCCATGTTGAAGATTACGTGGTACCAATCTGTGTGTCTCTCACGGTTTTGAGAACAGAGGTCCTGAGCTCCAGTTATGGGCTCCATAAAATGGAAAAAATGGTTATATATAAGCCAAAAGGGACCAATTTCAATTCACTTCCACTACTAAGCTTTAGAGGTCAGAGGATGTATTCAGAGAGTTTCTTTCCATTGCAGTCAACCAGAGTACCCAAGATGCGCACGGTGAGGGGCATGTTGTTGGGAGGTATAAATGCTAGATTTACACCCACATTTAAATTTTCAACCTAGGGGAACGTAAGACTTAGATACGTAGCACAATATATGCCAAAATACAACCTCGGGGATTTTTCCAATCGAAACCCTAGATCTAATTCGAAAAGGCAATCATGCGGGAAAAGAAATAAGACATTTTAAGAGAACACACTACAAATTAATAATCTATGCAAGAAAATGGTGCAAAACTTATTAATAAAGTACAACTACACTTGCGAATATGAAAGCATGAAATAAATAACTATTTAAAATATGTACTTAAAATGCTTCTTCAAGATTTGTACTTAAAATGCCGCTTTAAAATCCAAATGATGAAAGTATTGTTGATGAAAATAAATCATAAGTGTATGAAAATAGTCAATTCAAACTGTGCGAGGATATCTTCAAGAGGCCTCTTGGACACTTTAATTATGTTAAAAATATATTTAAACTAATCTTGGTATTTAAATAAATGTGATCTCGTTACAATCCCAAGACCAATTCATATAATAGTTTAAATTATTTATAAATGCCCAATAATATAAATAATGAATTAGATGAAAACCTTGTTGATCTTATCCTCCTCTTAAATCCCTGCTACTTAATATATATTTATAAAATAACTTGAACAGGGCAAGAATGAAATTGAGAAAAATAAGCACTTACTAATTGATAATCTATTCAATTTCTAGAATAGAAATAAACTCTAAATTAACACCGGCATAAATTTTATCTAGCCTATGCAATTAAATGTAAAGGAAATTATGAAATGGAATTGCGGTGTTCAAATTAATTTATTGATTGGAGATATTATCAAGTAGTTTTTGCTGAAAGTATCCTCATGCTATTTCTAGAAATTATAATGACAAGTATTTAAAATTTCAGGGAATGCTGAAATAACATTGGATCAATTAAATCAAAGTTTTAAATCATCATATCATCTCCATTATAAATCTCTGCAATTAAGAATATATTGATAAATATCTACAATAAAGAATATATTGCATTAGATAATAGATGAACACAGCAAATAGTATGAATGGAAAACAACAATGTTTGTTAATTCTTATTCTATTTGTAATTGAATTGCTCGACAAAAATTAATTTCAAACCAATTAAAATGAATCTATGACTCAAACCTATGCGCTTAAATAATGTAAACGAAATGGAAAAAATGAAATTGATGCACACCACACCATTCAGGAAATGAAACACACAACTCAGATAATGCAATCAAACACCGTCAAGCAGCTGAATAAACCATGCTTAACAGGAAACGAAATTAACTAAACTAAACAAATCTTCAGCAATCCAAGCAATGAGCTAATTGATGGGCCCAATCATCCAGCTCAATATTTCTGCAGAAAAGAACAACATTAACGCATTAACTCAGAAATTAAAGAGCTCACAAACATAATTTAAATGCAAATTTGTATTACTGTGGGAATTTAATTACAAAGAAACATTCAATTAAATAACATAAAGTTACAATGATGTCTATTCATAATCTAGCGTTCTCCAGCAAGCTCCAGCATCTCCTATATTCTACGCTCTCAACCTAAATCTACCTCTACGCAATCCTCTCTCCTACACTATGATAGATCCATCTTACCATACTAATATCTCCCAGCTCTCCTATCATATTACAAAAATCGATCTTAAATAGTTTTTTTAACATGCTTCCCCTATGTGTTGATGACTCCTTAAATTTCTGCCTTTCAGCTTTTATAACTCATGCAATCGATTTTTATCGAACTTGTTGGAACAAATTGATTAAACATGGAAAGTTCATGCTTGATATTTGTTATTTCATTAACTGGTTTATAAAATTGAGGGATTATGCTTCTTTGGTGCAATGAGTAATTGTCTTCTATTCCCCCAGCTTCACACAATCTGATTCATAACTGATACTGGAAATTTGTCAATTAATTACAATTTCTTGATTGAATTGTTGCCGTGAAGCTAGAGCAGTGCCACATTGGGATCTTGAACTCTAATTTTCCTTCATAAATATCATGCCAAATTCAATCACCCACAAATTGGTTCAGATCACAATGAGAAGGTTTATTTCCCAGCAAATCTAGCTCCTGGAAATAATTTTGACTCCATCATATTGCTGGCAAAGAAAATGCAGAGTTGGCAAGCTCCGGTGGTTTGCGTGAGAAAGATTTTTGTTGTTGAACCAACAAGCGGGCAAGCTACGCAATCTACGCATTTCAGCAAATGAGGCCAGCAAACCATATCCTTATGTTTGGATTCACTGCAAATCAGGGAATAATGTCCCCTGTTGGATTTAATTTCCACACCTTCAAAGAAATACAACCGCGTATGAATTATTTATAAAAAAACTTAACAGTCCACAAAATTCACGTTTTGCTCCTTCATTATTGTTTTCCAAATTCCCATCTGATGCTTTTAGAAAAAATCGTGGGTTCTTATGCAACAAATTTTATCCATAATAAACTCCAATCCAGTTTGCATTGACATGAACTACATTGCTCGGTGGCAGATTCTGGATATTGGAATTGCATTATGGTTGAACAATATTGTCTCATGTAAAATTTGATATTTTCCTCCAAATCCCAAATATTATTCATGTGCTAGCAGCTTTGGAGGAATTTCCATAGAAATGATCTGATCCTCGGGCTTGGATTGTTATTGGTTCACCTCTAAGGGTCTGAGCAATAAAATTGTTGATAACACGGACATTATCAATGTTCATTTGTGGCCCATAGGTATTAAATATTTGAGAAATATGGATCTATGACCAAAACCGTGGCCAAGTTTGCGAAACCATTCACGTTTAGCCTGTTTCTGTACTTAAAACCGCACTTAAGAATTGCTTTAGCCTTCACTCCCTTTTGGTGATGAATTTTTCTGAATGGTTTTTGGGTTATATGAAACATGGTATTCTGAGCGTGATGCAAGTCTCAGAATGTTGAGATTCCTCATCATTTTATCACAAAATTCATAATTTCACCTAAATAAATCTCATTCCGTACTCAACTTTGTTTCTGCACTAGACTTATTCACCTGCCACCAAGAAAGCACGTTACAAATTAAATTTACACAAAACACTCATCGAATTACCGATTAAGAAGAATTGATAATCTAAATCATTATTGTCTCTAAATTCCCCTAATAATCAACTTAAAAGGACAAAAACACCACGTACAATCATATAATTATTTGATAAAAACCATAAAAAATTGGACAAAAAGGCAGCTCAACATCCCCCCATGCTGAACTTCTTACACGTCCCCATGCAAGCAAAACCTATAAAACTATGACAGAATGCAAGGGAAGTGACAACAAAGATTTCAGTAAGGATGAAGATTCCTGATATTTTAAAAGATTCATTAGCCTAAAACACAACTTATTACAATGCCAACGAAAACCATGTTACAGTTCTAATGAAAGTATCAGGTACCGAAAGTAGACATTACGGAGAAAATTTCACATACATGTTGTCTTGTCTCGAATGAATTCCCTATATCGTTTATGCCCAGAGTCTTATGATAAAAATCAAATTTTGTTGAAAAGGTGCAATTTCGAGAAGACTACAACAAGATTCCTGCATATACTATAAAAATCTTGTACCTGGGTCATGCACCTCATATTTAGGGGCAACTACAATCAATACACATTATTCTCATCCAACATCTTGTGAGTAGTCATCATTGATTAATTATTCACTCTAATCAAAATGAGTTATAGTGCCAGAGAAGGGAAATAAAAGTAAATTAATATGACACTTTCCTGGACCAGTCAACAACCTCTTTATTGAACACTCTAAATGTCATTGTCATCCATATTCAAAACTGCATTTCCTCTTAATCAAGTACAAAGAATAACCTTCACTAAGGGTACCACATCATTAAATATTCTTGATTTTTGAAGAGTAGAACTCAAGGCACTATGTTCAAATCATCTTAAAATCATTGTCAAAGAAAAATGATGAGTTTTAGGGAAAGAGAAGGATAACCAAGCAATTCATAGTATGCAATTAACTTTAATACCACATACAGCTCATTATGATCTTTACTAGAGTGGTCCACCATAGGGGGCTCTCAAATAGTACCTTCTAAGGGAAACTGAAAATATATATCCTAGACGACAACTTATTAGAGTGATTAATCATGGTTATTTTTGCAAAATCATGATGTATTAGAGTGAATTTTACTCAAAAATATTTTTCACAAATATGTGTGTTAAAAACTAATGTAGATCAAAATCAATTTCAATGGCTATGATTTAAAATTCAAAACCCTAATAGCATTATAACAGCTTTATTCATTTATTCTTCTACCCTACCCTACACTAAGAAGCATAAGACTCCTAAGTTTAAGTATAGGAGTAATTCCAATGCATCCAAGTGCGCAATAAAAGGATAATTATGCTCATGTTCAAATTTGAAAAGTATATGCAAGAAAATACCAGAACATGAGGTACCAACTCCACTAACTAATGTGATTCTAAAAATTACCGAATGATAAACGAGGAGTGGATACTGACAGTCATTTGGAACCAAGATTCTATGGGATCCATATACTCTTGGTCACTTGATTCATGAGTAACATTTAGTGCATCATGAAAATCCTCCACATTTCTTTGTTTATCCTCTGAAGTGAAGGTCAGGTCAGATAGATGTTCTACTTCTAATGGGTCCTCCTCATCATGCATGATCCACAGCTTCTCGGTCTCCTTTGGAAGATATTTCAGATCTTCATGAGTCTTCTCTTCCAGAGGAATAGACCTTTCCCTGATTGATGCCAAAATATGATCTTTCTGTTAAGTAGAGACCCCAGCTTCTACTAGGATTTGAAATAAATATTGGAACAACATCACACTTCCTGACATTTTATTGCTAGCTGGAAAGTATTATTAGCACCAAACTTGAAATCTTCGTTTACGGGCAACTAAACTTTGGAGTGACCCCAAGCAAAAGTGGATGTGTGGCTCTTCACCCACGTCTTACCATCATCTCTGCCCTCTAGTTTCCTTGCAAAGGTAAAAGCGAAAAATAAATCAACTTCAATTGCAGTAAAGAAAGCAATCCACACATTGCAGGAAAGAAAATCATACTTTGCAGAAATTGAATAATCTAGATTGCGGAAAAGGAAGTTACCTAATAAAATAAATTACTCCTAAAACTCAATTGCAGTAAAAGAAACAAAACTCACTTGTTGTAAATAAAATCACTCATTTGCAGAAAGGAAAACCTAGCTTGTGAGCTTTCTGGCAATACCATCTAGTATGCTTCAGAAAGCAAGGGGAATCTCATTAATCTAAAAATTTGATTATGAAAAAAAGGGAAAAAGCATAAAAAATCATGAGGCCTTATCTTACAACACCTCCCCGACAACGGCACCAAAATGTTGGGAGGTATAAATGCTAGATTTACACCCACATTTAAATTGTCAACCCGGGGGAACGTAAGTCTTAGAGACATAGCACAATATATGCCAGAATACAGCCTCGGGGATTTTTCCAATCAAAACCCTAGATCTAATTCGAAAAGGTAATCATGCGGGAAAAGAAATAAGACATTTCAAGAGAACACACTACAAATTAATAATCTATGCAAGAAAAGGGTGAAAAACTTGTTAATCAACTACAACTACACTTGTGAATATGAAAGCATGAAATAAATAACTATTTAAAATCTATACTTAAAATGCTTCTTCAAGATTTGTACTTAAAATGCCGCTTTAAAATCCAAATGATTAAAGTACTATTGATGGAAAGAAATCACAAGTGTATAAAAATATTCAATTCAAGCTGAGCGAGGATATCTTCAAGAGGGTTCTTGGACACTTTAATTATGTTAAAAATATATTTAAACTAATCTTGGTATTTAAATAAACGTGATCTCGTTACAATCCCAAGACCAATTCATATAATAATTTAAATTAGTTATCAATGCCCAATAATATAAATAGTGAATTAGATGAAAACCTTGTTGATCTTATCCTCCTCTTAAATCCCTGCTACTTAATATATATTTATAAAATAAATTGAAAAGGGCAAGAATGAAATTCAGAAAAATAAGCACTTACAAATTGATAATCTATTTAATTGCTAGAACAAAAATAAACTCTAAATTAACACCGGCATAAAATTTATCTAGCCTAAGCTATTAAATGTAAAGGAAATTATGAAATGGAATTTCAGTGTTCAAATTAATTTATTGATTGGAGATATTATCAAGTAGTTTTCACTGAAAGTATCCTCATGCTATTTTTGGAAATTATAATGACAAGTATTTAAAATTTCAGGGAATGCCGAAATAACATTGGATCAATTAAATCAGAGTTTTAAATCATCATATCATCTCCATTATAAATCTCTGCAATTAAGAATATATTGATAAATCTCTGCAATAAAGAATATATTGCGTTAGATAACAGATGAACACAACAAATTGCAAGAATGGAAAACAAAAATGTTTGTTAATTTGTATTCTATTTGTAATTGAATTTCTCGACAGAAATTAATTTCAAACCAATTAAATTGAATCTATGACTCAAACCTATGTGTTTAAATAATGTAAAAGAAATGGAAAAAATGAAATTGATGCACACCACACCATTCAGGAAATGAAACACACAACTCGGAAAATGCAATCAAACACCATCAAGCAACTGAATAAACCATGCTTAGCAGGAAATGAAATTAACTAAAACAAACAAATCTTTAGCAATCCAAGCAATGAGCTAATTGATGGGCCCAATCATTCAGCTCAATCTTTCTGCAAAAAAAAACTACATTAAAGCATGAACTCGGAAATTAAGAGCTCACAAACATAATTTAAATGGAAATTGGTATTACTATGGGAACTTAATTACGAATAAACATTCAATTAATAACATAAAGTTACAATGATGTATGTTCATAATCTAGCGTTCTCCAGCAAGCTCCAACAACTCCTACCTTCTATGCTCTCAACCTCAATCTACCTCTACGCAATCCTTTCTCCTACACTATGATGGATCCATATTACCATACTACTGTCTTCCAGTTCTCCTATCATATTACAAAAATCAATCTTAAATATTTTTTTTAACATGCTTCCCCTATGTGTTGATGACTCCTTACATTTCTGCCTTTCAGCTTTTACAACTCATGCAATCAATTTTTATCGAATTTTTTGGAACAAATTGATTAAACCTGGCAAGTTCATGCTTGATATTTGTTATTTCATTAACTGATTTATAAAATTGAGGGATTATGCTTCTTCAGTGCAATGAGGAATTGTCTTCTATTCCCTTAGCTTCACACAAACTGATTCATAACTGATATTGGAATTTTTTCAATTAATTACAATTTTTTGATTGAATTGTTGCCGTGAATTTAGAGTAGTGCTACATTGGGAGCTTGAACTCTAATTTTCCTTCACAAATATCATTCCAAATTCAATCACCCACAAATTGGTTCATATCACAATGAGAAGGTTTATTTCCCAGCAAATCTGGTTGCTGGAAATAATTTTGACTCCATCATATTGCTGGCAGAGGAAACGCACAGTTGGCAAGCTCTGGTGGTTTGCGTGAGAAAGATTTTTGTTGTTGAACCAACAAGCGAGCAAGCTACGCAATCTACACATTCCAGTGAATGAGGCCAGCAAACCATATCATTCTGTTTGGATTCACTGCAAATCAGGGAAGAATGTCCACTGTCGGATTTAATTTCCACACCTTCAAAGAACTGCGTATGAATTATTTATACAAAAACTTAGCAATCCACAAAATTCACGTTTTCCTCCTCCATTATTTTTTTCCAAATGCCCATCTGATGCTTTTAGAAAAAAATGTGGGTTCTTATGCAACAAATTCTATCCATAATAAACTCCAATCCAGTTTGTATTGACATGAACTACATTGCTCAGTGGCGGATTCTGGATATTGGAATTGCATTATGGTTGAACGATATTGTCTCATGTAAAATTTGTTATTTTCCTCCAAATCCCAAAAATTATTCGTGTGCTAGCAGCTTTGGAGGAATTTCCGTAGAAAGGATCTGATCCTCGGGCTTGGATTGTTATTGGTTCACCTCTAAGGGTCTGAGCTATAAAATTGTTGATAACATGGCCATTATCGATGTTCATTTATGGCCCATAGGTATTAAATATTTGAGAAATATGGATCTCTGACCCAAAACCATGGCCAAGTTTGCAAAACCATTCACGTTCAGCCTGTTTCTCTACTTAAAACCGCACTTAATAATTGCTTTAGCCTTCACTCCCTTTTGGTGATGAATTTTTCTGAACAGTTTCTGGGTTATATGAAACATAGTATTCTGAGTGTGATGAAAGTCTCAGAATGTTGAGATTCCTCATAATTTGATCAAAAACTTCATAATTTCACCTACAGCAATCTCATTTCGTACTCAACTTTGTTTCTGCACTAGACTTATTCACCTGCCACCAAGAAAGCATGTTACGAATGAAATTTACACAAAACACTCATCGAATTACCGATTAAGAAGAATTCATAATCTAAATCATTATTGTCTCTAAATTCCCCTAAACATAAACTTAAAAGGACAAAAAACACTAGGTACAATCATATAATTATTTGATAAAAACCATAAAAATTTGGACAAAAAGGCAGCTCAACATCCCCCCACACTGAACTTCTTGCACGTCCTCATGCATGAAAAACCTATAGAACTATGACAGAATGCAGGGGAAGTGACAACAAAGATTTCAGCAAGGATGAGGATTCTTGATATTTTAAAATATTCATTAGCCTGCAACACAACTTATTACAATGCCAACGAAAACCATGTTACAGTTCTAATGAAAGTATCAGGTACCAAAAGTAGACATTACGGAGAAAATTGCACATACCTGTTATCTTGTCTCAAATGAATTCCCTATATTGTTTATGCCCAGAGTCTTATGATAAAAATCAAATTTTGTTGAAAAGGTGCAATTTCGAGAAGACTACCACAAGATTCCTGCACCTACTATAAAAATCTTGTACCTAGGTCATGCACCTCATATTTAGGGGAAACTACAATCAATACACATTTTTGTCAACCAACATATTGTGAGTAGTCATTATTGAGTAATTCTTCACTCCAATCAAAATGAGTTATAGTGCAAGAGAAGGAAAATCAAAGTAAATTAATATGACACTTTCCTAGACCATTCAACAACCTCTTTATTGAACACTCTAAATTTCATTGTCATCCGGATTCAAAACTGCATTTCCTCTTAATCAAGTACAAAGAATAACCTTCACTAAGGGTACCACATCATTAAATATTCTTGATTTTTGAAGAGTAGAACTCAAGGCACTATGTTCAAATCATCTTAAAACCATTGTCAAAGAAAAATGATGAGTTTTAGAGAAAGAGAAGGATAACCAAGTAATCCATAGTATGCAATTAACTTTAATACCACAGACATGGCCCTGCTGCCCGTAAGTGTCCATAACCTCGACAGGGATGTCTTTTGACCCAGCAAAATGTCTGTGTCCCACTTACTAGATATGGATTCAGAGTTAACTTATTTGAACTTTTAGGTGAAGGCCACTATCCTAGCTTGGTAACGAGCTGATGGAGGTGCCACTCACAAGAAGTAACATGGATGAACAGGCCAACTCGTGATGAGACCTCCTGTCTTCCAGCTTTTGGCTGAAAGCCATTACTCTAGCTTGTTGACCAGCAACAACAATTTCATGCACGTTAGGTCTCATGATTGAGGTAGGTCGGCTCATCACAAGACCTCCTATACTCCCCTAAATATTTTGTAAGCTTTGATTATGATTAACCTTAAAGGTTACTTAATAAGTGGGGAGACAGATCTAATCCTTAAAAGTATGATATGGCATGAAAATTTTTTAATGACTAATCATTACTGGCTAGTTCCTCTACCTTAAAAACTTATTAAAAATATCCCAGATAATGACCGAAAGATTCTTTGAGTCAATAATGCTAGCGTTCGCATGACAACTCATTATGATCTTTACTAGAGTGGTCCACCATAGGGGGCTCTTAAATAGTACCTTCTAAGGGAAACTAAAAATATATATCCTAGATGACAACTTATTAGAGTGATTAATCATGGTTATTTTTGCAAAATCATGAGGTATTAGAGTGAATTGTACTCAACAAGATTTGTCACAAATATGTGTGTTAAAAAATAATGCGGATCAAAATAAATTTCAATGGCTATGATTTAAAATTCAAAACCCTAATAGCATTATAACAGCTTTATTCATTTATTCTTCTACCCTACCCTACACTAAGAAGCATAAGACTCCTAAGTTTAAGTATAGGAGTACTTCCAATGTATCCAGGTGCGCAATAGAAGGATAATTATGCTCATGTTAAAATTTGAAAAGTATATGCAAGAAAATACCAGAACATGAGGTACCAACTCCACTAACTAATGTGATTCTACAAATTGCCAAATGATAAATGAGGAGTGGATACTGACAGTCATTTGGAACCAAGATTCTATGGGATCCATATACTCTTGGTCACTTGATTCATGAGTAACATTTAGTGCATCATGAAAATCCTCCACATTTCTTTCTTTATCTTCTAAGTGAAGGTCAGATCAGATAGATGTTCTGCTTCTAATGGCTCCTCATCATCATGCATGATCCACAGCTTATCGGTCTCCTTAGGAATATCTTTCAAATCTTCATGAGTCTTCTCTTCTAGAAGAATAGACCTTTCCCTTATTGATGCCAAAATATGATCTTTCTATGAAGTAGAGACCCCAGCTTCTCCTAATATTTGAAATAAATCTTGGAACAACATCACACTTCCTGAAATTTTATTGCTAGCTAGAAAGTCTTATTAGCACCAAACTTGAAATCTTCATTTACGGGCAACCAAACTTTGGAGTGACCCCAAGCAAAAGCGGATGCATGGCTCTTCACTTATGTCTTACCATCATCTCCACCCTCTAGTTGCCTTGTGAAGGTAAAAGCAAAAAATAAATCAACTTAAATTGCAGTAAAGAAAGCAATCCACACTTTACATGAAAGAAAATCACACTTTGCAGAAATTGAATAATCTATATTGCAGAAAAGAAAGTTACCTAATAAAATAAATTACTCCTAAAACTCAATTGCAATAAAAGAAACAAAACTCACTTGTTGTAAATAAAATCACTCATTTGCGGAAAGGAAAATCTTGCTTGTGAGCTTTCTGGAAATACCGTCCAGTATGCTTCAGCAAGCAAGGGGAATATCATTAATCTAAAAATTTGATTATGAAAGAAAGGGAAAAAGCATAACAAATCATGAGGCCTTATCCTACAACGCCTCCCTGACAACGGCGCCAAAATGTTGGGAGGTATAAATGCTAGATTTACACCCACATTTAAATTGTCAACCCAGGGGAACGTAAGTCTTAGAGACATAGCACAATATATGCCAGAATATGGCCTCAGGGATTTGTCCAATCGAAACCCTAGATCTAATTCAAAAAGGCAATCATGGGGGAAAATAAATAAGGCATTTCAAGAGAACACACTACAAATTAATAAGCTATGCAAGAAAATGGTGCAAAACTTGTTAATCAACTACAACTACACTTGCGAATATGAAAGCATAAAATAAATAACTAGTTAAAATCTATACTTAAAATGCTTCTTCAAGATTTGTACTTAAAATGTTGCTTTAAAATCCAAATGATGAAAGTACTGTTGACGGAAAGAAATCATAAGTGTATGAAAATATTCAATTCAAACTAAGTGAGGATATCTTCAAGAGGACTCCTAGACACTTTAAATATGTTAAAGATATATTTAAACTAATCTTGGTATTTAAATAAACGTGATCTCGTTACAATCCCAAGACCAATTCATATAATAATTTAAATTATTTATAAATGCCCAATAATATAAATAATGAATTAGATGGAAACCTTGTTGATCTTATCCTCCACTTAAATCCCTGCTACTTAATATATATTTATAAAATAAATTGAACAGGGAAAGAATGAAATTGAGAAAAAGAAGCAATTACTAATTGATAATCTATTTAATTCCTAGAACAGAAATAAACTCTA
This sequence comes from Pinus albicaulis, assembly GCA_034641835.2. Taxonomy (NCBI): domain Eukaryota; kingdom Viridiplantae; phylum Streptophyta; class Pinopsida; order Pinales; family Pinaceae; genus Pinus; species Pinus albicaulis. The sequence goes on along the minus strand of CM076584.1, from coordinate 571,714,886 downwards.
AATTAACACCGGCATAAAATTTATCTAGCCTATGCAATTAAATGTAAAGGAAATTATGAAATGGAATTTCAGTGTTCAAATTAATTTATTGATTGGAGATATTATCAAGTAGTTTTTGCTGAAAGTATCCTCATGCTATTTCTGGAAATTATAATGACATGTATTTAAAATTTCAGGGAATGCTGAAATAACATTGGATCAATTAAATCAGAGTTTTAAATCATCATATCATCTCCATTATAAATCTCTGCAATTAAGAATATATTGATAAATCTCTGCAATAAAGAATATATTGCGTTAGATAATAGATGAACACAACAAATAGTGAGAATGGAAAACAACAACGTTTGTTAATTTGTATTCTATTTTTAATTGAATTGCTCGACATAAATTAATTTCAAACCAATTAAATTGAATCTATGACTCAAACCTAGTATGTGTTTAAATAATGTAAACGAAATGGAAAAAATGAAATTGACGCACACCACTCCATTCAGGAAATGAAACACACTACTCAGAAAATGCAATCAAACACCATCAATCAGCGGAATAAACCATTCTTAACAGGAAATGAAATTAGTTGAACTAAACAAATCTTCAGCAATCCAAGCAATGAGCTAATTGGTGGGCCCAATCATCCAGCTCAATCTTTCTGCAAAAAAGAACGACATAGCATTAACTCAGAAATTAAAGAGCTCACAAACATAATTTAAATGCAAATTAATATTACTGTGGGAATTGAATTACAAAGACAATCAATTAAATAACATAAAGTTACAATGATGTCTGTTCATAATCCAGCGTTCTCCAGCATCTCCTATCTTCTACGCTCTCAACCTCAATCTGCCTCTACGCAATCCTCTCTCCTACACTATGATGGATCCACCTTACCATGCTACTGTCTCCCAACTCTCCTATCATATTACAAAAATAAATCTTAAATATTTTTTATAACATGCTTCCCCTATGTGTTGATGACTCCTTACATTTCTACCTTTTAGCTTTTACAACTCATGCAATCGATTTTTATCGAACTTGTTGGAACAAATTGATTAAACATGGAAATTTCATGCTTGATATCTGCTATTTCATTAACTGATTTATAAAAATTGACGGATTATGCTTCTTTGGTGCAATGAGGAATTTTCTTCTATTCCCTCAGCTTCACACAATCTGATTCATAACTAATATTGGAAATTTTTCAACTAATTACAATTTCTTGATTGAATTGTTGCCGTGAAGTTAGAGCAATGCCACATTGGGAGCTTGAACTCTAATTTGCCTTCATAAATATCATGCCAAATTCAATGACCCACAAATTGGCTCAGATCACAATGAGAAGGTTTATTTCCTAGCAAAATTGGCTCCTAGAAATAATTTTGACTCCATCATATTGCTGGCAGAGGAAACACACAGTTGGCAAGCTCCAGTGGTTTGCGTGAGAAAGATTTTTGTTGTTGAACCAACAAGCTGGAAAGCTATGCAATCTACGCATTCCAGCGAATGAGGCCAGCAAACCATATCCTTCTGTTTGGATTCACTGCAAATCAGGGAAGAATGGCTACTGTCGGATTTAATTTCCACACCTTCACAGAAATACAACCGTGTATGAATTATTTATAAAAAAACTTAACATTCCACAAAATTCACGTTTTCCTCCTTCATTATTGTTTTCCAAATTCCCATCTGATGCTTTTAGAAAAAATCGTCGGTTCTTATGCAACAAATTTTATCCATAATAAACTCCAATCCAGTTTGTATTGACATGCACTACATTTCTCAGTGGCGGATTCTGGATATTGGAATTCGGTGGCATATTTTGGATATTGGAATTTCATTATGGTTGAATGATATTGTCTCATGTAAAAGTTTTTCTTTTCCTCCAAATCCCAGAAATGATTCGTGTGCTGGCAGCTTTGGAGGAATTTTCATAGAAAGGATCTGATCCTCAAGCTTGGACTGTCATTGGTTCACCTCTAAGGGTCCGAGCAATAAAATTGTTGATAACACGACCATTATCAATGTTCATTTGTGGCCCATAGGTATTAAATATTTGAGCAATATGAATCTCTGACCCAAAACCATGGCCATGTTTGCAAAACCATTCACGTTCAGCCTGTTTCTTTACTTAAACTACACTTAAGAATTTCTATAGCCTTCACTCCCTTTTGGTGATGAATTTTTCCAAACGGTTTCTGGGTTATATGAAACATGATATTCTGAGCGTGATGAAAGTCTCAAAATTTTGATATTCCTCATCATTTGATCACAAACTTTATAATTTCACCTACAACAATCACATTTCGTACTCAACTTTGTTTCTGCACTAGACTTATTCACCTCCCACCAAGAAAGCGCATTACGAATGAAATTTACACAAAACACTCATCGAATTACCGATTAAGAATAATTCATAATATAAATCATTATTGTCCCTAAATGCCCCTAATCATCAACTTAAAAGGACAAAAACACTAGGTAAAATCATATAGTTATTTGATAAAAACCATAAAAATTTGGACAAAAAGGCAACTCAACACACGTAGGACATAGTACCCTACTATTTTCATTTTTTTTAGTTGTAGGGTAGGTAGGTTGTACAGGGGTCCCTTGTACGAACTTTTTAGTGTTACACTTGAGGGACCGCGCAAGCGACTCGAAGAGAGTCGCACAGTCGACGTGTGAAGCCATGAGCTTCATATGTCGATGACGTGCAAAATCTTTACTTAGATGCGTTGTCAGAGCATCTGTGTGAAGCACAAATGCATTGTCAGAGAATCTGTGTGAAGCGCAGATGCGTCATCGGCGTGTCTTTGTGAAGAATAGACATGTCAACCGGCCATGGCGGTTGGCATGCCTTATGGCCGAACGTACACACGAATTTCATGTCTTATCATCACAGATGCACGATGCACACACCTGTGTAAGCTCAAAGCATGTGGTGGAGTGAAAAACACCAATTTGCTCATTTTCTAGCTTAAGGGCCTAAAATGGATTTTTGTTTTGATTTTTTTTTTGGTGGGATGATGTAGAGGGAAAGGTATTGGACTACCCTACAGGATGAGGTGGCCCACGATAAGGTAGCATGCCAGACTCTAACTCAGTGGGGGTTGCTAAAGTTCCTTCAGAACCCCATACTGAGGTCGCGGGATCATTTTTTGTGATTCTTGGTTCACTGTTGGGACAATGTTGAGAAAATCATGGTTATAAGTCGAGTTGATTTACCCATATAAACTTAGTTGGATGTGTATTTTATGACCATATTGCTACCTCGTGGGGAGGTGCTACCTTATCCACTACCACTTGTGCGTGTGGACATCCGTCATTGGGCGAAGAATGAGGGCCATTGTGGTTCAATCATATTGAGGAGGGCTACATCAATGTAGCCTCCATTCTGAGTTTGAAAGAGTGTGTGGCTCTGTCTATGATTTTGTGATTGGTGGGGTCGTCTTCTCCCCACAGAGTATCAGCATTGAACATAGTGGTGCTTCAGCAGCTATAAGCAGTCCATTTATCTGATTGGGTTTACTTTGTATACAAAGGTATGACATCCCATCTCACACAAGTGAAGCAGGGGGGGATTCAGTGTTTTTTATAGGAAATTATTTTATGTATCATTATGTACGAGAAGGTGGTCATTTTACGACCCTTTCTCATTGTGCCATCTGAGCCTCCGAGGGACCCTAGGATACAAAGGTGGGAGCCTATTATGCCCTGAGCTAGAGGTGGAGCTACATGGAGGTACTAGAACAACGCCATGGAGGGTTGGTTTAACTTCAACCCTCAGTTGATTTTGGAGTACCCTTATCATGGTGTAGACTTCTAGGGTGATCTAGACATGTTTCTCCCTCCTGGTTATGCAGCGCGACCAGCAAGTATGATATTTTTGTTTTCTACATTTGAGTATTTTTTACATAAATATATGTGTGTGTGTGTGTGTGTGTGTGTGTGTGTGTGTGTTCTATGACGACACTGATACCATGTTTTTTGACTTGTAGATGTGGGGCCTGGTGGGAAACTGTTCGCCTACTTGATATGCAACGACCCTCGATGTATGGGTTTCTTAGGAGTGGTACCCCCTCCTCAGAGACCGAGAGATGAGAGGCATCCTCCTAAGCCTATACGACCAGTGTTGCAGCACCAAATAGAGATTGTTAGACCCTCCCGAGAGGGTAGTAGTGCTGTAGTATTTAGGGATGCCAACGGATGGCATGAGCATGCTGAGGCAACAGAGGCTCGTGTAGCTATAGTGGAGGCACAGCTATGACACTATTGTGATACTTGGGAGAGGGTTTGGTTATTGACTCGGGGAATTCCCACAGGGGGATATGATGGTTTGGAGGAGTTTTCCATAGAGATAGTGATGGCTCATGAGTGTGATGATATTGGTCCGTGAGACCTAGATAGAGGAGCTCAACCTTAGAATTTAGTTATTTATGTACCAGGGAAAGCATCCATTATGAGGATGCTCCCTTGTCCTTTTGATGACATATTTTTTCCTGGTGATAAGCCAGTGGACTCATTATTTGTATACTAGGACATACATACATACATACATACATACATACATACATACATATATATATATATGTGTGTGTGTGTGTGTGTGTGTGTGTGTGTGTGTGTGTGTGTGTGTGTGATGTACTTTTACGGCTCTCATGATGTGTACATAAATATTTTTACGATGTTTTATGTTTTTTTATGTATATGATGGATTTTTTTATCTCAAAATCAAACCCTAATAAGCTGTTGATCAAGAAGACTCTGAGTAACTATTTCAAACCAGACTTTTAGTTGAGGCTTAGCCTCCTCAACCTGAGAGGGCTCTCTCAATAGGTTTATGATTTTCAAATAAGGATTAGATGGATAACTCTATGAGTAAAGTAGATAAAATGGATAATTGGTTGTACTACTAATCAACAAACATCTATTGGGATTATGGAGTCAAGTATATTTTCACAAAAACATAAGTATCATCTTCAATTGGAAGTCAAGGCATTTCAAGGTTTAGATGCATCAAAAGAATAGTAGGACAAAAATAACACAGTTCATGAACATATGAAGGAAATTAGAGCACCTTCAGTGAATTCTAAGTAACATACATTCATGCCACTGCAAGTAATTGAAAGATGAAAAGAATAAGAACATCAAACATCCATAACCTTTTCTGAATCCGGAGTGATGAAACCAATATCTCTGTATTAATATGAAAACATAGTCTCTTGCTACAACAAAACAATATGCTTGTTCTTGAAAAATTGCCAACCCTATGCAATTCGACTTCCTATCTTTTATAGAGGCATCATTACATTTCTTGGATTCTCTCCAAACACTTGAGAGAATTCAAATTTTCTAGTTTGACACCTATTAACTGATGAAACAAACTTTAATTACATCTAATAGTTCAAACTATCTGTTCCAGAGTCCTAATACAACTAGGATTAAAACTCTTTATTATACCTTAACAACCTTATCAAAATATTATGTCTTCTATCTTACAGCTGCTCCTCCCAAACTTCAACCTTGATGATGTCCATATTCTTGATGTTGAAGTGTAATGATATGTTTCTTACCTGCCCTAAAAAATAGGAACATGCTCCCTGCAAAATAGGTGTACTGCTTCATTTATGTTTCTTCACAACCTCTGCTGGAAAAATTGTGCTCAAAACATGTGGAAAAGTCTTATTAAGCTCTGGTGACCTTGTCCTTCTAGCTGTGTCCAAACGAAACCTTTGAAGAATGCCCAAAACTGTTAACATTACTGCGCTACGAAACTGTCTGTTGTTTTCGTAGCGCAGAACTTCACCTTTAAAAACTCCATTTGAAACCTTCAAATTTCTATCTTTAGCCACTGGATCTTTACTTTTAGTCTTTATACATCCTCCAACAACATCATAATTTGATAAACATACCTTTTCACCCGTTGAAAGTTTTCAAAATTTGTAAAACTGCATCCTACAGCAGTTTCGTAGATAGGACCTTGATAGGCTACTGATTAGACTACCTCAGTGTAACTCTTTCAAACCAGACTTTTGGCTGAGGCTTAGCCTCCTCAGCCTAAGAGGGCTCTCTCAAAGGGGTTAGTGATATTTATTATTGATAATATAGATGGCTAACTCTATCTTGGTTTTGTGTGTTTGTAGGTTGAAAAGATTAAGGCTTGTTACCATTAGGCTATGGAGTCAACAAGTCAGTGAATTCAATGGAAAGGTTTTTGGACATGGAAGCTAAGGCAAATGGATTTTTCAAACAAATATAATTCACTCAAGAAAATAGGTCAACACAGTAATTCCATTACTAAAGGAAGTCAGAACATAGGGTTATGAATTCTGAGTAATAGCAATGGAATCTACTACTAGTGGTTCAGAGCTAATTTACTCACAAGCTGCAGAAAAAAACATAGTCATCTCATTGCTAAAGGAAGTTAGAGCACATGATTGTGAATTCTGAGTAATAGCAAATGAGATCTATTGTTAAACACACTAATTCCATTACCAAAGGAAGTCAAAGCATATGAATATGAATTCTGAGTAATAGCAAGGAAATGCAGTGCCGGTGGTTCAAAGGTAAAACACAATCATCTTATTGTTAAAGGAAGTTGGAGCATATGAATATAAATTATGAGTAATAACAATAATATCTACTGCAAGTAGTTAAAATCAAATATAAATTAAGAAAGCATTAAACCCCATCTAAACTCAGTTTTGTTCAAGAAAACCTCACTGTATTACTGATTGTATTCCTTCACATAAAGCAGTAGCTGGGCCAAAAAGTCTCCAACCCCTCTTGAATTCGACCTCATGCTTGATATATGTCATTTACAACCTTGTATTCTCTCATCCTACTTGAGGAGAAATCGAATTTGCTAGCTTGACACCTATCAACTACTAAAACAAACTATTAATTACATGTGACAATTAAACTCTCTTCTAGAGTCCTAATACAATTAGGAGTAAAACTCTTTATTGTGACTAAAAAAACCTTATCTAGGAATTAAATAATTTCTTTGACACCTATAACTCCATGAAATCGAATTTGATGAAGCCTTTAACCTTTTTATGAGACTATGTTGAGTTATGTCTTATCTGCCCTACAAACCAGGAAACTGTTTCCTGCATTTAAGCTTTAACCTTCATTGATGCTCTTTGAAACCTTTTGCTGAAAATTTCGACCTTTTGAGAAAAGTGACATGTATTATCACTCCCATAGAACCATGTCCCTCGATCTTTGCAAAATTCATCCCTTGAAAGAGTTTAAAGATAGCTGATGTGTCTGTGCTACGAAAATATCAGCTGTTTTCGTAGCGCAGCCAATATGTCTTTGTAAACAATCACTTAACATCCAATTTATTATTCTTTTACATTGGAACTTCATTTGTGAATCATTTCTATCCTCTAGCATCATCAAGACTTCAAAAACCAATTGTTTCACCTTTTGAAACCTTAACAAAATGTTCAAAACTGCACCTACAGTAGTTTCGTAGCGCGCTACGAAATTGCTGTGCATGTCACCTACACAAACTTTTTTTCAAAAATCTCAGTTTCTAAAACTTCTTGCACTTCTTCCATGATGTCTTCAAGCTTTAATGATCAATCATAAGTCATCTTTGAAATACTTTCAATAAATAAAGTCCTTCTCCACAACAAAATTGCATCAAGAAATTGTAACTTACTGTTGTGTTCTAGCTGAAAAACAGGTGTTGTGAAAGAGCTTCTATCTCCTCATAAAAAATTCATTTTTCAAAAATGAATGAGGCTTTAGGATACCACTCTGTGTTGAACAAAAACCTCTCTCTTTTTTTGAATACCTCCCCTACTGCCCAGAAACTGTCTTTGAACATCAGGTGTAAACTGGAAAATTCTGATTTCTAAAAATATGGCTTCAAAGAAAGCCTTGTATCTCCCAACTGGTAACATTTATGAAAAACATGAGATAGGTTATTGTATTTGGATATTTCAGGAAGAGAAACCTTCTTCATAATTCCAAAATAATTTTTCATGTGGTCAGAAATAGATCTTGACAAAGACTGCTAAAACCATAAAACAAATTTTTTTCTCTGAATGACTTTCAGCAGTTTCGTAGCGCAAGTTCAACCATAAATTTCTCCCACCTCATAATGAATTTGAAGAAACTGAAAGAGGTTTTTGTAGCTCAGTATGTTAGGAAGAAAAAATATTTCTATTTACAAAAATGATTTTTTAGTTGCTCAGTAACCCCTCTGGAAGTTTACCACTAAAAGCAGAAAACGGGGTTTTTGCTGGAAAAAAGGTTGTTTCATCCATTTCGTAGCGCGCTACGAAAACAGCAGCGTCTTCGTAGCAAAAAACTGTCTGCGCTACAAAAACATGATTTTTTTTATAATTCCAAAAAAAAAATCAAAATGACTTGAGATATGACTTCTAAACACAAGGTGAGACTTCCAAGACATGGAATAAGGTTGTCAAACTTTGTTTGGAAATGAAGTATGACCTTAAAGACTTCTAACCCTGTGACCTAACCCTTTAAGCATGAAATGACCTAGAGACCTTTAACACCATGACTAGAACAAGGGTTTGGAAATGAGAATGACACTATTGAGACTCTAATCCTATCACTTATCCCTTTAAGCACGTGATGACTCAAAACCTGTTATAAGACCATGACTAGAAACAAGGCAAACTTTTCAAAGTTTAGAAAAAAAATTGGGGTGATAATAGTGGCTTCACTAGGGATAGTATGCCCTATGTGGTATGCTAAGAACTAGTAGCTCCAGTGCTGCAATCCATTCCCTTAAAAATAAAAACTTTGAAATTCTACCCAATCTGCTTCAAACTATACCTAGTAAAAATGCTCAGTCAACCTTGAGCTTATTTGCATCTTCCTACCTACCCTATTAGCTGCAATCTCCATTTGTAGCTCAAGGAACATGAAACATCCAATGAAGCCAATAAATTGTCTTTTCTGATATTTGAGGCTCTAAACTACATTCGACCTCAAAATAACCATGATAGTGAGATGACCAAAACAGCTTATAATGTATCTTTTCTTCATCATGCAAATGAAAATGAAATACTGGTGTGCAAAGCTTTGCCATGTATTCAACTATAGGGTCAAAGAAGGCATGGTTATTTTGATGATCATCTTGATATTCTGTATATTCAGACAATTGATTCTCAGCCACACAAGTTTCCTTCGATATGTTATCCAACTGCTTTTCTGAATCACTCCCACAGACAATGTAATTTTCCTCATTATTATGATCATTCTTTGAAGTAGGCTGCTGCAAAGTATGACATAAATAATCAACCTTTACCTATTCCTCAGGGTTATAAAAGCTATTTTCCAGTATTTATTCTTGATGTATGCAATTATTTTCATTCTGCTAATGATCAAAAGATTGACAAACCTACTACAAATTTTCCTCAAACTCAAAGAATGTAACATAATTTTCAAAAGTAAGTTCCTGTTGATTTCCTTCTTTCATTTCAGGGGATGCTATATTCTCTTCTTAGTTTTGAAATGTATTGTTATGAAGAGCCTCTAAAATTTCTTCATCCATAAATTCATCATAATCATAATAATCCTCCAAATACTGATAAAACTCACAGAATATTTACAACAATCTTTGACCAGTAATAAGGAGGGATGACACTCTTTATACATCTCATAGAATTCATCATGAAAATTGGCAAGAGAATATAATGAACCATTTGCAAAACCTTTATACCAAGACCATTATTTTCCTTCAAGAGTGGTCATAAACATCTTCATAAGACAGTCTTCAGGGATCTGAAGCTTAAGACTATGTATATGCAGATGAAACCTAACCAAATGAAGAGCAGCATTGTCTTTCTTTTCATCTTTGAATATTGGAAGATCATCTAACCAATCAACCTTTGGCATATGATTTGGAAAACCATGGATATGAGACCAATTCATCAGAGCATACCTAGAATTCATTCTTTCAATGGAACTCATCTTGAAACTTCATCAAGCTACTGATCTTCTAGCAGTGGAGTCACCTTCCAATTTGTTATTTGATGTGTGGAGTCGCCAAGGTAGTGTTGCAGCCTCTAACAAATTCTAAGCTTCTGCTACCTTCAGAAGTTTAGCTTCTTGATTTCGGGAATGAATAATCTTCAAGCTCCCGGTAGACACACCAAAATGTTATCACCAAAATAGGACCCTGATAGGCTGCTAATCGGACTACCTCGGTGTAACTCTTTCAAACCAGACTTTTGGTTAAGGCTTATCCTCCTAATCCTGAGAGGGCTCTCTCAAAGGGGTTAGTGATATTTATTATTGATAATATAGATGGCTAACTCTATCTTGGTTTTTTGTGTTTTTCGGTTGAAAATATTAAGGCTTGTTACCATTGGGCTATGGAGTCAACAAGTCAGTGAATTCAATGGAAAGGTTTTTGGACATGGAAGCTGAGGCAAATGGAGTTTTCAAACAAATATAATTCACTCAATAACATAGGTCAACACATTAATTCCATTAATAAAGGAAGTCAGAACATAGGGTTATGAATATTGAGTAATAGCAATCGAATCTACTACTAGTGGTTCAGAGCTAATTTACTCACAAGCTGCAGAAAAAAACATATTCATCTCATTGCTAAAGGAAGTCAGAGCACATGGTTGTGAATTTTGAGTAATAGCAAATGAGATCTACTATTCAACACACTAATTCCATTACCAAAGGAAGTCAGAGCATATGAATATGAATTTTGAGTAATAGCAAGGAAATGCAGTGCTGGTGGTTCAAAGGTAAAACACAATCATCTTATTGATAAAGGAAGTCAGAGCATATGAATATGAATTCTGAGTAATAACAATAATATCTACTGCAAGTAGTTAAAATAACATATAAATTAATAAATCATTAAACCCCATCTAAACTCAGATTTGTTCAAGAAAACCTCACTGTATTACTGATTGTATTCCTTCACATAAAGTAGTAGCTGGGCCAAAACGTCTCCAACCCCTCTTGAATTCGACCTCATGCTTGATATATAGCATTTACAACCTTGGATTCTCTCATCCTACTTGAGGAGAAATAGAATTTGCTAGCTTGACACCTATCAACTACTAAAACAAACTATTAATTACATGTGACAATTAAACTGTCTCTTCTAGAGTCCTAATACAATTATGAGTAAAACTCTTTATTATGACTAAAACAACCTTATCTAGGAATTAAATAATTTCTTTGACACCTATAACTCCATAAATTGGAATTTGATGAAGCCTTTAACCTTTTTATGAGACCCTGCTGAGTTATGTCTTATCTACCCTACAAACCAGGAAACTGTTTCCTGCATTTAAGCTTTAACCTTCATTGATGCTCTTTGAACCCTTTTGCTGCAACTTTCGACCTTTTGAGACAAGTGACATGTATTATCACTCCCTTAGAACCATGTCTTTCCATCTGTGCAAAATTTATCCCTTGAAAGATTTTAAAGATACCTGATGTGTCTATGCTATGAAAGTATCAGTTGTTTTCCTATCGCAGCAACTATGTCTTTGTAAACAATCACTTAACATCCAATTTCTTCTGATTTTAAAATTGGAAATTCATTTTTGTATCATTTCTATCCTTCAGCATCGTCAAGACTTCAAAAACCATATGTTTCACCTTTTGAAACCTTAATAAAATGTTCAAAACTTCACCCACAGCAGTTTTGTAGCGTGCTACAAAACTGCTGTGCATGTCACCTATACAAACTTTTTTTCAAAAATATCAGTTTTTAAAACTTCTTGCACTTATTCCATGATGTCTTCAAGCTTTAATGATCAATCATAATTCATCTTTGAAATACTTTCAATAAATAAAGTCCTTCTCCACAACAAAACTGCATCAAGAAATTGTAACTTCCTGTTTTGTTCTAGCTGAAAAATAGGTGTTGGGACAGAGCTTCTATCTCCTCATAAAAAATGTATTTTGAAAAAATGAAGGATTCTTTTGGAGATCACTCTGTTCTTAAAAAAAATCTCTCTTTTTTTTTTGCAATACCTCCCCTACTGCCCAGAAATTGTCTTTGAACATCAGGTGTAAACTGGAAAATTCTGATTTCTCAAAATATGGCTTCAAAGGAAGCCTTGTATCTCGCAAATGGTAACATTTATGAAAAACGTGAGATAGGTTATTATAGCTGGAAATTTTAGGAAGAGAAACCTCCTTCAGAATTCCAAAATACTTTTTAATGTGGCCAGAAACTGATCTTGACAAAGACTGCTAAAACCAAAAAAACAGAGTTTTTCTCTGAAAGACTTTCAGCAGTTTCGTAGTGCAAGTTCAACCATCAATTTCTCCCACTGCATAATGAATTTGAATAAACTAAAAGAGGTTTTTGTATTTCAGTATTTTAGAAAGAAAAATTTCTTTCCGTTTACAAAAATTAGTTTTTAGTTGCTCAGGAACCCCTCCGGAAGTTGACCACTAAAAGCATAAAAACAGGGTTTTTGCTGGAAAAAAAGGTTGTTTCAGCCATTTCGTAGTGCGCTACAAAAACAGTAGCGTTTTCATAGCGCAAAACTGTCTACGCTACGAAAACATGATTTTGTTGCTAATTCCAAAAAAAATTCAAAATGACTTGAGATATGACTTCTAAATACAAAGTGAGACTTCCAAGACATGGAATAAGGTTGTCAAACTTTGTTTGGAAATGAAATATGAACTTAAAGACTTCTAACCCTATGACCTAACCCTTTAAGCATGAAATGACCTAGAGACCTTTAACACCATGACTAGAACAAGGGTTTGGAAATGATAATGACACTATTGAGACTCTAATCCCATCACTTATCCCTTTAAGCATGTGATGACTCAAAACCTATTATAAGACCATTACTAGAAACAAGGCAAACTTTTCAAAGTTTAGAAAAAAAAAAAAATTGGAGTGATAACAGTGGCTCCACTAGGGATAGTATGCCCTCTGTGGCATGCTAAGAACTAGTAGCTCCAGTGTTGTAATCCATTCCTTTAAAAATAAAAACTCTGAAATTCTACCCAATCTGCTTCAAACTATACCTAGTAAAAATGCTCAATCAACCTTGAGCTTATTTGCATCTTCCTACCTACCCTATTAGCTGCAATCTCCATTTGTAGCTCAAGGAACATGAAACATCCAATGAAGCCAATCAATTGTCTTTTCTGATATTTGAGGCTTTGAACTGCATTCGACCTCAAAATAACCATGATAGTGAGATGACCAAAACAACTTATAATGTATCTGATCTTCATCATGCAAATGAAAATGAAATACTGGTGTGCAAAGTTTTGCCATGTATTCAGCTATAGGGTCAAATAAGGCATGGTTAGTTTGATTATCATCATGACATTCTATATATTCAGACAATTGATTCTCGGCCACACAAGTTTCCTTTGATATGTTATCCAACTGCTTTTCTGAATGACTCCAACAAACAATGTAATTTTCCTCATTATTATGATCATTCTTTGAAGTAGGTTGCTGCAAAGTATGACCTAAATAATCAACCTTTTCCTCTACCTGAGGGTTATAAAAGCTATTTTCCGGTATTTCTTCTTGATGTATGCAACGATTTTCATTCTGCTGATGATCGAAATATTGACAAACCTGCTGCAAATTTTCCTCAAACTCAAAGGATGTAACATAATTTTCAAAAGTAAATTCCTGCTGATTTCCTTCTTGAATTTTAGGGGATGATATATTCTCTTCTTGGTGTTGAAATGTATTGTTATGAAGAGCCTCTAAAATTTCTTCATCCATAAATTCATCGTCATCATAACAATCCTCCAAATACTGAATAAAACTCTAAGAATATTTACAGCAATATTTGACCAGTAATAAGGAGGGATGACACTCTTTATACATCTCATAAAATTCATCATGAAAACTAGCAAGAGAATATAATGAACCATTTGCTAAACCTTTGTGCCAAGACCATGCTTTTCCTTCGAGAGTGATCATAAACATCTTCATAAGATAGTCTTCAGGGATCTGAACATTAAGACTATGTATATGCAGATGAAACCTAACCAAATGAAGAGCAGCATTGTCTTTCTTTTCATCTTTGAATATTGGAAGATCATCTAACCAATCAAACTTTAGCATAGGATTTGTAAAACCAGGGATATGAGACCAATTCATCGGAGCATACCTAGTATTCATTCTTGCAATAGAACTCATCTTGAAACTTCATCAAGCTATTGATCTTCTAGCAGTGGAGTCACCTTCCAATTTTTTATTTGATGTGTGGAGTCGCCAAGGTAGTGTTGTAGCCTCTAACAGATTCTGAGCTCCTGCTACCTTCAAAAGTTCAGCTTCTTGATTATAGGAATGAATAATATTCAGGCTCCCGGCAGATGCACCAAAATGTTGTCACCAAAATAGGACCCTAATAGGCTGCTGATCAGACTACCTCGGTGTAACTCTTTCAAACCAGAATTTTGGCTGAGGCTTAGCCTCCTCAGCCTAAGAGGGCTCTTTCAAAGGGGTTAGTGATATTGATTATTGATAATATATATGGCTAACTCTATCTTGGTTTTGTGTGTTTGTAGTTTGAAAAGATTAAGGCTTGTTACCATTGGGCTATGGAGTCAACAAGTCATTGAATTCAATGGCAAGGTTTTTGGACATGGAAGCTGAGGCAAATGGAGTTTTCAAAAAAATATAATTCACTCAAGAACATAGGTCAACACAGTAATTCCATTACTAAATGAATTCAGAGCATAGGGTTATGAATTCTAAGTAATAGCAATGGAATCTAGTGCTAGTGGTTCAGAGGTAATTTACTCACAAGCTGCAGAAAAAAACATCGTCATCTCATTGCTAAAGGAAGTCAGAGCACATGGTTTTGAATTCTGAGTAATAGAAAATGAGATCTACTATTCAACACACTAATTCCATTACCAAAGGAAGACAAATCATATGAATATGAATTATGAGTAATAGCAAGGAACTGTAGTGCTGGTGGTTCAAAGGTAAAACACAGTCATCTTATTGTTAAAGGAAGTCAAAGCATATGAATATGAATTCTGAGTAATAAAAATAAGATCTACTGCAAGTAGTTAAAATAACATATAAATTAAGAAAGCATTAAACCCCATCTAAACTCAGATTTGTTCAAGAAAACCTCACTGTATTACTAATTGTATTCCTTCACATAAAGCAGTAGCTGGGCCAAAAAGTTTCCAACCCCTCTTGAATTCAACCTCATGCTTGATATATAGCATTTACAACCTTGGATTCTCTCATCCTACCTGAGGAGAAATCGAATTTTCTAGCTTGAAACCTGTCAGCTACTAAAACAAACTATTAATTACATGTGACAGTTAAACTGTCTCTTCTAGAGTCCTAATACAACTAGGAGTAAAACTCTTTATTATGACTAAAACAACCTTATCTAGGAATTAAATAATTTATTTGACACCTATAAATCCATGAATTCGAATTTGATGAAGCCTTTAACCTTGTTATGAGACCCTACTGAGTTATGTCTTATCTGCCCTACAAACTAGGAAATTGTTCCCTGCATTTAAGCTTTAACCTTCATTGATGCTCTTTGAACCCTTTTGCTAGAAATTTTGACATTTTGAGACAAGTGACATATATTATCACTCCCATATAACCATGTCCTTCCATCTGTGAAAAATTTAGCCCTTGAAAGAGTTTAAAGATAGCTGATGTGTCTGTGCTATGAAAATATCAGTTGTTTTCGTAGCGCAACAACGTCTTTGTAAACAATCACTTAACATCCAATTTCTTCTCTTTTACACTTGGAACTTAATTTTTTCATAATTTCTATCCTCTAGCATCATCAAGACTTCAAAATCCAGATGTTTCACCTTTTGAAACCTTAAAAAAATGTTCAAAACTACACCTACAGCAGTTTCGTAGCGCACTACGAAACTACTGTGCATGTCACCTACATAGACTTTTTTTCAAAAATCTCAGTTTTTTAAAATTCTTACACTTCTTTCATGATGTCTTCAAGCTTTAATGATGAATCATAAGTCATCTTTGAAACACTTTCAATAAATAAAGTCCTCCACAAAAAAACTGCATCAAGAAATTGTAACATATTGTTCTGTTCTAGCTGAAAAATAGGTGTTGAGACAGAGCTTCTATCTCCTCGTAAAAAATGTATTTTGCAAACCTTAAGGAGTCTTTTGGAGACCACTATGTGCTGAAAAAAAACCTCTCTTTTTTTTTTTGAAATGCCTCCCCTACTACCCAAAAACTATCTTTGAACATCAGGTGTAAACTGGAAAATTCTGATTTCTGAAAATATGGCCTCAAAGAAATCCTTGTATCTCCCAACTGGTAAAATTTATGAAAAACGTGAGAACGGTTATTGTAGCGGGAGATTTTAGGAAGATAAACTACCTTCATAATTCCAAAATACTTTTTCATGTGGCCAAAAACCAATCTTGACAAAGACTGCTAAAACCAAAAAACAGAGTTTTTCTCTGAATGACTTTCAGCAGTTTCGTAGCGCAAGTTCAACCATCAATTTCTCCCACCTCATAATGAATTTGACAAAACTGAAATATTTTTTTGTATTTCAGTATGTTAGGAAGAAAAACCTCTTTTAGTATACAAAAATGAGTTTTCAGTTGCTCAGAAACCCCTCTGGAAGTTTACTACTAAAAGCAGAAAAACAGGGTTTTTGCTGGAAAAAGGGTTGTTTCAGCCATTTCGTAGCATGCTACGAAAACAATAGAGTTTTCGTAGCGCAAAACTGTCTGCGCTACAAAAACATAATTTTTTTCTAATTCCAAAAAAAATTCAAAATGACTTGAGATATGACTTCTAAACACAAGGTGAAACTTCCAAGACATGGAATAAGGTTGTCAAACTTTTTTTGGAAATGAAATATGACCTTAAAGACTTCTAACCCTATGACCTAACCCTTTAAGTATGAAATGACCTAGAGACCTTTAACACCATGACTAGAACAAGGGTTTGGAAATTAGAATTACACTATTGAGACTCTAATCCTATCACTTATCCCTTTAAGAACGTGATGACTCAAAACCTATTATAAGACCATAACAAGAAACAAGGCAAACTTTTCAAAGTTTAGAAAAAAAAAATTGGGGTGATAATAGTGGTTCCACTAGGGATAGTGTGCCCTTTGTGGTATGCTAAGAACTAGTAGCTCCATTGCTGCAATCCATTCCTTTAAAAATAAAAACTCTGAAATTCTGCCCAATCTTCTTCAAACTATACCTAGTAAAAATGCTCAGTCAAACTTGAGCTTATTTGCATCTTCCTCGCTACCCTATTAGCTACAATATCCATATGTAGCTCAAGGAACATGAAACATCCAATGAAGCCAATCAATTGTCTTTTCTAATATTTGAGGCTCTGAAATTCATTCAACCTATAAATAACCATGATAGTGAGATGACCAAAACAGCTTATAATGTATATGATCTTCATCATGCAAATGAAAATGAAATACTGGTGTGCAATGCTTTTCCATGTATTCATCTATAGGGTCAAAGAAAGCATGGTTAGTTTGATGATCATCATGACATTCTATATATTCAAACAACTGATTCTCAACCACACAAGTTTCCTTTGATATGTTATCCAACTACTTTTCTAAATGACTCCCACAGACAATGTAATTTTCCTCATTATTATGATCATTCTTTGAAGTAGGATGCTGCAAAGTATGACATAAATAATCAACCATTTCCTCTGCCTGAGGGTTATAAAATCTATTTTCCAGTATTTCTTCTTGATGTATGCAATGATTTTCTTTCTGTTGATGATCAAAAGATTGACAAACCTGCTGCAAATTTTCCTCAAACTCAAAGGATGTAACATAATTTTCAAAAGTAAATTCTTGTTGATTTCCTTATTGCATTTTATGTTATCTTCTCTTATTGGTGTTGAAATGTATTTTTATGAAGAGCCTCTAAAATTTCTTCATCCATAAATTCATTGTCATCATAACAATCCTCCAAATACTGAATAAAACTCACAGAATATTTACAGCAATCTTTGACTAGTAATGAGGGATGACACTCTTTATACATCTCATAGAATTCATCATGAAAATTAGCAAGAGAATATAATGAACCATTTGCTAAACCTTTATACCAAGACCATGATTTTCTATCAAGTGTGGTCATAAAAATCTTCATAAGACAGTCTTCAGGGATCTGAACCTTAAGACTATGTATATGCAGATGAAACCTAACCAAATGAAGAGCAGCATTGTCTTTCTTTTCATCTTTGAATATTGGAAGATCATCTAACCAATCAACCTTTGGCATAGGATTTGGAAAACCAGGGATATGAGACCAATTCATCGGAGCATACCTGGCATTCATTCTTGCAATGGAACTCATCTTGAAACTTCATCAAGCTACTGATCTTCTAGCAGTGGAGTCACCTTCCAATTTGTTATTTGATGTGTGGAGTCACCAAGGTAGTGCTGCAGCCTCTAATAGATTCTGAGCTCCTGCTACCTTCAAAAGTTTAGCTTCTTGATTACGGGAATGAATAATATTCAGGCTCCTGGCAGACGCACCAAAATGTTATCACCAAAATAGGACCCTGATAGGCTGTTGATCAGACTACCTCGGTGTGACTCTTTCAAACCATACTTTTGGCTGAGGCTTAGCCTCCTCAACCTGAGAGGCCTCTCTCAAAGGGGTTAGTGATATTGATTATTGATAATATATATGGCTAACTTTATCTTGGTTTTGTGTCTTTTTAGGTTGAAAAGATTAAGTCTTGTTACCATTGGGCTATGGAGTCAACAAGTCAGTGAATTCAATGGCAAGGTTTTTGGACATGGAAGCTGAGGAAAATGGAGTTTTCAAACAAATATAATTCACTCAAGAACATAGGTCAACACAGTAATTCCATTACTACAAGAAGTCAAAGCATAGGGTTATGAATTCTGAGTAATAGCAATGGAATCTACTACTAGTGGTTCAAAGGTAATTTTCTCACAAGCTACAAAAAAAAACATAGTCATCTCATTGCTAATGGAAGTCAAAGCACATGTTTGTGAATTCTGAGTAATAGGAAATGAGATCTACTATTCAACACACTAATTCCATTACCAAAGGAAGTCAGAGCATATGAATATGAATTCTGAGTAATAGCAAGGAAATACAGTGTTGGCGGTTCAAAGGTAAAACATAGACATCTTATTGTTAAAGGAAGTCAGAGCATATGAATATGAATTATGAGTAATAACAATAAGATCTACTGCAAGTAGTTAAAATAACATATAAATTAAGAAAGTATTAAACCCCATCTAAAATTAGATTTGTTCAAGAAAACCTCACTGTATTACTGATTGTATTCCTTCACATAAAGCAATAGTTGGGCCAAAAAGTCTCCAACCCCTCTTGAATTCGACCTCATGCTTGATATATAGCATTTACAACCTTGGATTCTCTCATCCTACTTGAGGAGAAATCGAATTTGCTAGCTTGACACCTATCAACTACTAAAAAAAACTATTAATTACATGTGACAGTTAAATTGTCTCTTCTAGAGTCCTAATACAATTATGAGTAAATCTCTTCATTATGACTAAAACAACCTTATCTAGGAATTAAATAATTTATTTGACACCTATAACTCCATGAATTCGAATTTTATGGGTATTTAACCTTGTTGTGTGAGACCTGTGGGGTTGTATGTTATACCTTTCTAGGCTTGACGGTTTCCTGCATTTAAGCTTTAACCTTCATTGATGCTCTTTGAACCCTTTTGCTAGAAATTTCAACCTTTTGAGACAAGTGACATTTATTATCACTCCCATAGAACCATTTCCTTCCATATGTGCAAAATTTATCCCTTGAAAGAGTTTAAAGATAGCTGATGTGTCTGTGCTACGAAAATATCAGTTGTTTTCGTAGCGCAACAACTATGTCTTTGTAAACAATCACTTAACATCCAATTTATTTTGCTTTTACACTTTTAACTTAATTTTTGCATCATTTCTATCCTCTAGCATCATCAAGACTTCAAAAACCAGATGTTTCACCTTTTTAAACCTTAACAAAATGTTCAAAACTGCACCTACAACAGTTTCGTAGCGCGCTACGAAACTGCTGTGCATGTCACCTACACAAACTTTTTTTCAAAAATATCAGTTTTTAAAACTGATTGCACTTCTTCCATGCTGTCTTTAAGCTTTAATGATGAATCATAAGTCATCTTTGAAATAATTTCAATAAATAAAGTCCTTCTCCACAAAAAAACTGCATCAAGAAATTGTAACTTGATGTTCTGTTCTAGCTAAAAAATAGGTGTTGGGACAGAGCTTCTATATCATCATAAAAAATGCATTATTCTTAACTAAAGGAGGCTTTTGGAGATCACTCTATTCTGAACAAAAACCTCTCTTGTTTTTTTTCAATATCGCCCCTACTGCCCATAAACTGTCTCTGAACGTCAGATGTAAACTAGAAAATTCTAATTTCTGAAAATATGGCTTTAAAGAAAGCCTCGTATCTCCCAACTTGTAAAATTTATGAAAAACGTGTGATAGGTTATTGTAGATGGATATTTTAGGAAGAGAAACCTCCTTCAAAATTTGAAAATAATTTTTCATGTGGCCAGACACTGATCTTGACAAAGACTACTAAAACCAGAAAACAATTTTTTTCTCTGAATGCCTTTCAGCAGTTTCATAGCGCAAGTTCAACCATCAATTTCTCCAACATCATAATTAATTTGAAGAAACTGAAAGATATTTTTGTAGTTCAATATGTTAGGAAGAAAACTGTCTTTTCGTTTACAAAAATGTGTTTTCAATTGCTCAAGAACCCCTCTGGAAGTTGACCACTAAAAACAGAAAAACAGGGATTTTGCTGGAAAAAAGGTTGTTTCAGCCATTTCGTAGCGCTCTATGAAAACAATAGCGTTTTCATAGCACAAAATTGTCTGCGGTACGAAATCATGATTTTTTTGCTAATTCCACAAAAAAATCAAAATGACTTGAGATATGACTTCTAAACACAAGGTGAGACTTCGAAGACATGGAATAAGGTAGTCAAACTTTGCTTGGAAATGAAATATGACCTTAAAGACTTATAACCCTATGACCTAACCCTTTAAGCATGAATATACCTAGATACCTTTAACACCATGACTAGAACAAGGGTTTGGAAATGAGAATGACACTATTGAGACTCTAATCCTATCACTGATCCCTTTAATCATGTGATAACTCAAAACCTATTATAAGACCATGACTAGAAACAAGGCAAAATTTTCAAAGTTTAGAAAAAACAAAAATTCGGGGTGATAACAGTGGCTCCACTAGGGATAGTATGACCTTTGTCATATGCTAAGAACTAGTAGCTTCAGTGCTGCAATCCATTCCTTTAAAAATAAAAACTCTGAAATTCTGCCCAATATGCTTCAAACTATACCTAGTAAAAATGCTCAGTCAACCTTGAGCTTATTTGCATCTTCTTACCTACCCTATTAGCTGCAATCTCCATTTGTAGTTCAAGGAACGTGAAACATCCAATGAAGCCAATAAATTGTCTTTTCTTATATTTGAGGCTCTGAACTGCATTCGACCTCAAAATAACCATGATAGTGAGATGACCAAAATAGCTTATAATATATCTGATCTTCATCATGCAAATGAAAATGAAATACTGGTGTGCAATGCTTTGCCATGTATTTAGCTATAGGGTCAAAAAAGGCATGGTTACTTTGATGATCATCATGAAATTATATATGTTCATACAACTAATTCTCAGCCACACAAGTTTCCTTTGATATGTTATCCAACTGCTTTTCTGAATGACTCCCACAGACGATGTAATTTTCCTCATTATTATGATCATTATTTGAAGTAGGCTGCTGCAAGTATGACATAAATAATCAACCTTTTCCTCTGCCTGAGGGTTATAAAAGCTATTTTCCAGTATCTCTTCTTGATGTATGCAATTATTTTCATTCTGCTGATGATCAAAAGAATGACAAACCTACTGCAAATTTTCCTCAAACTCAAAGGATGTAACATAATTTTCAAAAGTAAATTCCTGCTGATTTCCTTCTTGCATTTTACGGGATGCTATCTTTTCTTCTTGGTGTTGAAATGTATTGTTATGAAGAGCCTCTAAAATTTCTTCATCCATAAATTCATCTTCATCATAACAATCCTCCAAATACTGAATAAAACTCACAGAATATTTACAGAAATCTTTGACCAGTAATAAGGAGGGATGACACTCTTTATACATCTAATAGAATTCATCATGAAAATTAGCAAGAGAATATAATGAACCATTTGCTAAACCTTTATACCAAGACCATGTTTTTCCTTCAAGAGTGGTCATAAACATCTTCATAAGACAGTCTTCAGGGATCTGAACCTTAAGACTATGTATATGCAAATGAAATCTAACCAAATGAAGAGCAGCAATGTCTTTCTTTTCATCTTTGAATATTGGAAGATCATTTAACCAATCAACCTTTGGCATAGGATTTGGAAAACCAGGGATATGAGACCAATTCATCAGAGCATACCTGGCATTCATTCTTGCAATGGAACTCATCTTAAAACTTCATCAAGCTACTGATCTTCTAGCAGTGGAGTCACCTTCCAATTTGTTATTTGATGTGTGGAGTCACCAAGGTAGTGCTGTAGCCTCTAACAGATTCTAAGCTCCTACTACCTTCAAAAGTTCAGCTTCTTGATTACAGGAATGAATAATCTTCAGGCTCCTGGCAGACGCACCAAAATGTTATCACCAAAATAGGACCTTGATAGGCTGCTAATCAGACTACCTCGGTGTAACTCTTTCAAACTAGCCTTTTGGCTGAGGCTTAGCCTCCTCAGCCTGAGAGGGCTCTCTCAAAGGGGTTAGTGATATTTATTATTCATAATATAGATGGCTAACTCTATCTTTGTTTTGTGTGTTTGTAGGTTGAAAAGATTAAGGCTTGTTACCATTGGGCTATGAGTCAACAAGTTAGTGAATTCAACGGCAAGGTTTTTGGACATGGAAGCTGAGGAAAATGGAGTTTTCAAACAAATATAATTCACTCAAGAACATAGGTCAACACAGTAATTCCATTACTAAAGGAAGTCAGAACATAGGGTTATGAATTCTGAGTAATAGAATGGAATCTACTGCTAGTGGTTCATAGGTAATTTACTCACAAGCTGTAGAAAAAAGCATATTCATCTCATTGCTAAAGGAAGTCAGAGCACATGGTTGTGAATTCTGAGTAATAGCAAATGAGATCTACTATTCAACACACTAATTCCATTACCAAAGGAAGTAAGAGCATATGAATATGAATTCTGAGTAATAGCAAGGAAATGCAGTGTTGGTGGTTTAAAGGTAAAACACAGTCATCTTATTGTTAAAGGAAGTCAGAGCATATGAATAAGAATTCTGAGTAATAAAAATAAGATCTACTGCAAGTAGTTAAAATAACATATAAATTAAGAAAGCATTAAACCCCATCTAAACTCATATTTGTTCAAGAAAACCTCATTGTATTACTTATTGTATTCCTTCACATAAAGCAGTAGCTGGGCCAAAAAGTCTCCAACCCCTCTTGAATTCGACCTCATGCTTGATATATAGCATTTACAACCTTGGATTCTCTCATGCTACCTGAGGAGAAATCGAATTTTCTAGCTTGACACCTATCAACTACTAAAACAAACTATTAATTACATGTACAGTTAAACTGTCTCTTCTAGAGTCCTAATACAATTAGGAGTAAAACTCCTTATTATGACTAAAACAACCTTATCTAGGAGTTAAATAATTTCTTTGACACCTATAACTCCATGAATTCGAATTTGATGAATCCTTTAACCTTGTTATGAGACCCTGCTGAGTTATGTCTTATCTACCCTACAAACCAGGAAACTGTTTCCTACATTTAAGCTTTAACCTTCATTGATGCTCTTTGAATCCTTTTGCTAGCAATTTCAAACTTTTGAGACAAGTGACATGTATTATCACTCCCAGTGAACCATGTCCTTCCATCTGTGAAAAATTTAGCCCTTGAAAGAGTTTAAAGATGGGTGTTGTGTCTGTGCTACGAAAATATCAGTTGTTTTCGTAACGCGGCAACTATGTCTTTTTAAACAGTCACTTAACATCCAAATTCTTCTGATTTTACGCTTGTAACTTCATTTTTGCATCATTTCTATCCTCTAGAATTATCATGACTTCAGAAACCAGATGTTTCACCTTTTGAAACCTTAACAAAATGTTAAAAACTGCACCTACAGCAGTTTCGTCACCTATACTAACTTTTTTTCAAAAATATCATTTTTTAAAACTTCTTGCACTTCTTCAAGCTTTAATGATCAATAATAAGTTATCTTTGAAATAATTTCAATAAATAAAGTCCTTCTTCACAACAAAACTGCATCAAGAAATTGTAACTTATTGTTCTGTTCAAGCTGAAAAATAGGTGTTGGGACTGAGCCTCTATCTCGTCATAAAAAATGTATTTTGCAAAACTGAAGGAGATTTTTGGAGACCACTATGTTCTGAACAAAAACCACTCTTGGTTTTTTTCAATACCTCCCCTACTGCCCAAAAACCATCTTTGAACATCATGTGTAAACTGGAAAATTCTGATTTCTGAAAAATATGGCTTCAAAGAAAGCCTTGTATCTCCCAACTGGTAACATTTTTGAGAAACGTGAGATAGGTTATTGTAGCCGGAGATGTTAGGAAGAGAAACCTCCTTCATAATTCCAAAATAATTTTGCATGTGGCCAGAAACCGATCTTGAAAAAGAGTGCTAAAACCAGAAAACAGACTTTTTCTCTGAATGACTTTCAGCAGTTTCGCAGCGCAAGTTCAACCATCAATTTCTCCCACCTCATAATTAATTTTAAGAAAATGAAAGAGGTTTTTTTAGCTCAAAATTTTAGGAAGAAAAGCGTCCTTCTATTTACAAAACTGATTTTTCAGTTGCTCAGGAAACCCTCTGGAAGTTGACCATTAAAAGCAGAAAAATAGGGTTTTTGCTGGAAAAAGGTTGTTTCAGCCATTTCGTAGTGCGCTACGAAAGCAGCAGCGTTTTCGTAGCGCAAAACTGTCTACGCTACGAAAACGTGATTTGGTTTCTAATTCCCAAAAAAAATTCAAAATGACTTGAGATATGACTTCTAAACACAAGGTGAGACTTTCAAGACATGGAATAAGGTTGTCAAACTTTGTTTGGAAATGAAATATGACCTTAAAGACTTCTAACCCTATGACCTAACCCTTTAAGCATGAAATTACCTAGAGACCTTTAACACCATGACTAGAACAAGAGTTTGGAAATGAGAATGACGCTATTGAGACTCTAATCCTATCACTTATCCCTTTAAGCATGTGATGACTCAAAACCTATTATAAGACCATGACTAGAAACAAGGCAAACTTTTCAAAGTTTAGAAAAAATAATTTTGGGGTGATAACAGTGGCTCCACTAGGGATAGTATGCCCTCTGTGGTATGCTATGAACTAGTAGCTCCAGTGCTACAATCCATTCCTTTAAAAATAAAAACTCTGAAATTCTGCCCAATCTGCTTCAAACTATACCTAGTAAAAATGCTCAGTCAACCTTGAGCTTATTTGCATCTTCCTACCTACCCTATTAGTTGCAATCTCCATTTGTAGCTCAAGGAACATGAAACATCCAATGAAGCCAATCAATTGTCTTTTCTGACATTTGAGGCTTTGAACTACATTCGACCTCAAAATAACCATGATAGTGAGACAACCAAAACAGCTTATAATGTATCTGATCTTCATCATGCAAATGAAAATGAAATACTGGTGTGCAAAGATTTTTCATGTATTCAGCTATAGGGTCAAAGAAAGCATGGTTAGTTTGATGATCATCATGACATTCTATATATTTAGACAACTTATTCTCAGCCACACAAGTTTCCTTTGATATGTTATCCAACTGTTTTTCTGAATGACTCCCACAAACATTGCAATTTTCCTCATTATTATGATCATTCTTTGAAGTAGGTTGTTGCAAAGTATGACATAAATAATCAACCTTTTCCTATGCTTGAGGGTTATAAAAGCTATTTTCCAGTATTTCTTCTTGACGTATGCAACGATTTTCATTCTGCTGATGATCAAAAGATTGACAAACCTACTACAGATTTTCCTCAAACTCAAAGGATGTAACATAATTTTCAAAAGTAAATTCCTGTTGATTTCCTTCTTTCATTTTAGGGGATGCTATCTTCTCTTATTAGTGTTGAAATGTATTGTTATGAAGAGCCTCTAAAATTTCTTCATCCATAAATTCATCATCATCATAACAATCCTCCAAATACTAATAAACTCACAAAATATTTACAGCAATATTTGACCAGTAATAAGGAGGGATGACACTCTTTATACATCTCATAGAATTCATCATGAAAATTAGCAAGAGAATATAATGAACCATTTGCTAATCCTTTATACCAAGACCATGCTTTTCCTTCAAGAGTGATCATAAACATCTTCATAAGACAGTCTTCAGGGATCTGAAGCTTTAGACTATGTATATGCAAATGAAACCTAACCAAATGAAGAGCAGCATTATCCTTCTTTTCATCTTTGAATATTGGAATATCATCTAACCAATCAACCTTTGGCATAGGATTTGGAAAAACAGGGATATGAGACCAATTCATCGGAGCATACCTGTCATTCATTCTTGCAATGGAACTCGTATTGAAACTTCATCAAGCTACTGATCTTCTAGCAGTGGAGCCACCTTCCAATTTGTTATTTGATGTGTGGAGTCGCCAACGTAGTGTCGTAACCTCTAACAGATTCCAAGCTCCTGCTACCTTCAGAAGTTTAGCTTCTTGATTACGGGAATGAATAATATTCAAGCTCTTGGCAGACACACAAAAATGTTATCACCAAATTAGGACCCTGATAGGCTGTTGATCAGACTACCTCGGTGTAACTCTTTCAAACCAGAATTTTGGCTGAGGCTTAGCCTCCTCAGCCTAAGAGGTCTCTCTCAAAGGGGTTAGTGATATTGATTATTGATAATATAGATGGCTAACTCTATCTTGGTTTTGTGTGTTGGTAGGTTGAAAATATTAAGGCTTGTTACCATTGGGCTATGGAGTCAACAAGTTAGTGAATTCAATGGCAAGGTTTTTGGACATGGAAGCTGAGGAAAATGGAGTTTTAAAACAAAT
The DNA here is from genome assembly GCA_034641835.2 of Pinus albicaulis. NCBI lineage: Eukaryota > Viridiplantae > Streptophyta > Pinopsida > Pinales > Pinaceae > Pinus > Pinus albicaulis. The sequence continues at coordinate 571,687,728 of CM076584.1, read as the reverse complement.
ATATTTCACTCAAGAACATAGGTCAACCCAATAATTCCATTACTAAAGGAATTCAGAGCATAGGGTTATGAATTCTGACTAATAGCAATGGAATCTACTACTAGTGGTTCAAAGGTAATTTACTCACAAGCTACAGAAAAAAACATCGTCATCTCATTGCTAAAGGAAGTCAAAGCACATGGTTGTGAATTATGTGTAATAGCAAATGAGATCTACTATTCAGCACACTAATTCCATTACCAAAGGAAGTCAGAGCATATGAATATCAATTCTGAGTAATAGCAAGGAAATACAGTGCAGGTGGTTCAAAGGTAAAACACAGTCATCTTATTGTTAAAGGAATTCAGAGCATATGAATATGAGTTCTGAGTAATAAAAATAAGATCTACTGCAAGTAGTTAAAATAACATATAAATTAAGAAAGAATTAAACCCCATCTAAACTCAGATTTGTTCAAGAAAACCTCACTCTATTACTGATTGTATTCCTTCACATAAAGCAGTAGCTGGGCCAAAAAGTCTCCAACCCCTCTTGAATTCGACCTCATTCTTGATATATAGCATTTACAACCTTGGATTCTCTCATCCTACTTGAGGAGAAATCGAATTTGCTAGCTTGACAACTATCAACTACTAAAACAAACTATTAATTACATGTGATAGTTAAACTGTCTCTTCTAGAGTCCTAATACAATTAGGAGTAAAACTCTTTATTATGACTAAAACAACCTTATCTAGGAATTAAATAATTTGTTTGACACCTATAACTCCATGAATTCGAATTTGATGAATCCTTTAACCTTTTTATGAGACCCTGCTGAGTTATGTCTTATCTGCCCTACAAACCAAGAAAATGTTTCCTGCATTTAAGCTTTAACCTTCATTGATGCTCTTTGAACCCTTTTGCTGGAAATTTCGACCTTTTGAGACAAGTGACATGTATTATCACTCCCATAGAACCATTTCCTTCCATATGTGCAAAATTTAGCACTTGAAAGAGTTTATAGATAGCTGATGTGTCTGTGCTACGAAAATATCAGTTGTTTTCGTAGCGCAGCAACTATGTCTTTGTAAACAATCACTTAACATCCAATTTATTCTGCTTTTACACTTGGAACTTCATTTTTGCATCATTTCCATCCTCTAGCATCATCAAGAGTTCAAAAACCAGATGTTTCACCTTTTGAAACCTTAACAAATTTTTCAAAACTGCACCTACAGTAGTTTCGTTGCGCGCTACGAAACTGCTGTGCATGTCACCTACACAAAGTTTTTTTCAAAAATCTCAGTCTTTAAAACTTCTTGCACTTCTTCCATGATGTCTTCAAGCTTTAATTATCAATCATAAGTCATCTTTGAAATACTTTCAATAAATAAAGTCCTCCTCCACAACAAAATTGCATCAAGAAATTGTAACTTAATGCTCTATTCTAGTTGAAACATAGGTGTAAACTAGAAAATTCTGATTTTTAAAAATATGGCTTAAAACAAAGCCTTGTATCTCCCAACTGGTATTATTTATGTAAAACCTGATATAGGTTATTGTAGCTGGCGATTTTAGGAAGAGAAACCTCCTTCAGAATTCCAAAATACTTTTGCATGTGGCTAGAAACTGATCTTGACAAAGTGTAATGTTCCAATTTTTTATGGAACATTAATTTTTGATAGGGGATGAATAAAATGGGTAGGGGACCCATTCCTTGAATGATTAGAGAATAAAAATCCTCTAATTATGAAAGAGGATCATGTTTGGAGCTGGATTTCACACATCCATGTGTGAAAGAAGGTTTTTGCATAAAGGCTTGACCAAGGTTGACCAAGTCAAACTATGTTGGCATGAGTTGGAAAGCACTAAGTGGGACAACATGGGAGGGAGGCTTCTAGAGGAAGGAAACCCTAATTCAAAGTAGGGCCCATGGAGGGAAGGCTCATTGTTTAAAAGAGGAGAAAGGCATCCATTGAGATTATCTTTTGATCATTCTACATCCAAGTCTTAGAGACTTGTTGCTGCCTCTTGCTGTTCAGCAGAGCTGCAGTGCCTTCAGGAATTTCCTCTCCTTCTTGAGGAGCTCATGAAGGATTGCACTCATCCTCCATATTTAGGCATTTAGGCCATATCTTCAGCCATCTACATCAGCGCAGTTTCTGCAGCAGATATTGTGCAGTGTTGCTGGGTGTTGCTGGGGAGGTTTCCACACACCATCCGGAGCTAGTTTTCCAGTGGAGGGAGGTTCCATCCTTTGGGAGATCAGAAAAGGGAATTTATGAGCAGATCCCATCATATTTGGCATCAGGCCAACCACATCCCATCATTGGCAGTGCAGTCCCTCTCTTAGACAATGTTCTTCTAGGTGAATATCTGTTGTGAGAGATTAGCAGATTTTGGAGGGGAAGTCTTGGGTGAAAGGATCAGCCTTTCACTTCAGATTTTCATTGGAGAACTAGGGCTCTTAATCTACAGTAGATCTTTCATCCTTCTCAATCCATTTCCAACTCTTGAGTTGTAGCAGCTACTGCAACTCCGGCATTTTTGTATTATAGTGTTTTTGCATAGATTTCAGCCAATCCTCTTAAAGGATTGATGTTATGTATTTTCAGGGGTTAAGATCTTGCTCCCCCTTCTTATTTGAGCTCATATTGTCATATCTTTGTATATTCATTATTTATGCAACGGTTCCTCTCTATAACTGCGCAGTCATGGCCTAGGGCTTTATTTATGCAGCAGTGTATTTCACATTTTCATGTACAGGTTTCTTGAGGCTTCTAGTGCCTTGCTTGAGTGATTATTCCCTCAAGGATTTGTATTCTTATGTGCTTCTATGTCTTAATATGATGGCCATTTGATTCTTCAGCATTTTATGTGTATATGATTCACTTCTATTTTCCATTTTATGTATTTGTTATTGTTGTAGCTGCAATATTGGGGTTATCTTAAGAGATTCCCAATCTTGTTGTGTTTCCCTCTTGGGGATATTGTCCCTTGACAATCACTCTATAGACAGAATCTGCTAGTGGACCAGGTAGCCTCTAGAGCTCATCCTTTATTCAAAGGTGAAAAATCGAGTAAATGCCCCTGCAGTCTATCTCTGGAATAGATTTTCTTTGTCGATTGACAATGTTTCTGAAAAATGAACATTACAGTGGTATTAGAGCATTGAACTTGGCATATCCTGTGAGTTCAATTTCAGAGGAGAATAATGAATAAGATGAGACTGATCTCATCTATTTTTGGAATAAAGAAGAGCCTCCCTGAGGAGGAGGAGAAGAAAAGGGAGAAGAGGAAGGTGAATGCACTTCCTATTCTCTTGAAGACCAGCATGGGAGATGCTTGGATTTTCATATCTTAAGCAAGTACCTGGGTGACTATAAACCCCATTCTGTAGCATTCAGGGGATCTACAACATTCCCACATTCTATTCAGTAGATGGAGGAGAGAAGGCCCTGTGGAAGAGGAGAAATCAGAGGCAATAGATTCCTATTGTCTACATTTGAGGGGGTTACTTCAGCTATATCTCGGGAGAAGAAGCTGGAGGCAATTTTATTGTTGCATCTAGTGACAGAGAAAGAAGCAGTGGTGATGGCAGTGCTACACGAGGAGGAGGAAACCTCTGTTTTGTGGTTCAAAAGCTTGGTCCATCCAAGGGTAAGTTATTTTGCAGTCTTTTCTCAAAGGTTGATCCAAACCATTGATGGAGAAAGAACAAAGGAAGAGAAGCTCACACCACCATGGGAGGAGGATTGCACCAACGTTGGTACAGCTTTGAAGGAGCAGCCTTCAACATCTATGGCTGAAGAAGCCATTGGAGGAAAAGCCATTGCAGCCACACAAGAAGGTCCCAAGATCCACCAAGGTATGAGTAAAGTTCCACTTTCTATTTCAGCAAATGATCTTAAGGATGGTGGAATTTCATATGAAGAGATCCAAGGATCAAATCACATGGCCACTTAAGGGCCTCATGTTTGCACTGCGCTGTGAAAAGGGTCAAGGAGGAGAAGAACCCTCATCCTCATACATATTTGATGATTTTCATTCAACTTTTCAGGTTGGAGTGTGAATTTTTGGAGGATGAAGTAAACCATGACACCTCCATGAAGAATCATGAAATAATTTGTGAACCGAAGGAAGAGACAGCTGCTACATCATTGGAGGAACCAGCAGCGCTGTTGAACATGGGTGGAGAGGAGACATCACCTCCATCACATTTGGATCCTTATGGGTCCAACATATTCATGGGAGAGAAGCCTTTCTCAAGGGGTCTCCAAGTAGTTGCATTTCAAACTCTCATGAAATGCAAAAAGCAAGACTTTGTTTGGGAGGATGGTAGTCCTCATGGGAGGAGTACCAAATAAGTGGAGAAGTGGCGCGTGTTTACATCATTAGGTAGCAAGGAGAATGGATACATATTTCTGATATGACATATATATCAGTCATGATACCTTCATCACATGAGTCATATGATGTGGGGATGAGGAGGCAGCAAGCACTTGAGTTGCTTGGCATTGATGGGAGAGAGCACAAGCAAATTTGCTCTCACATGATTGATGGTGTTGCAGGAGTAGAGGAGGGAACTCTCATAATGCAAGGGGATCAGTCCTTAGCTGGGATTGATTGGGAGGCATTTCCCTCTTGGGAGAAGCTTCATATTTGCAGCAGCATCACCAGAGTTGTTCTTGACAAGGAGCATGTCAAGGAACAAAGATTGGCATGGGCAGGAGCCTTTTTGCATGAGCTCACAGCGCTGTCATTTGGGAGGATGATCACATGCATAGATACATCTATCATCTCACTTCCAGCCTATGGTAAGAGTCCTGTGTGTGCCCTTGCTGATTTACACACTCTTATCATTATGATGCAATGCAGGGCTTCTCAAAGGGGCAAATTTTTCATGTTGCTCCATGAGCAAAATTGGGCCAAACCATGTGATGGAGACAGCCATATTTTATATGGCCTTGGGCAAGTGTTACCTTCCATGTATGTTCAGAATTTATGGTCAGCCACTTACTATGTATTATCATATGTAAGAACATAAATTTTTATTCATGAGCTGAAAGCAACTTGCCATCTCATTTCTCAAAGCAGCGGTTTGGGAAACTGCGTTGTGACTACTTGGGAGACTGTTGGTACATCTTTGCACAACATGAAAACTTCAGTACTTGCCTCATTTTGTTGTTGAGTATGGTCTCCTTGGCTCATATTTCTGTTATCCTAATGGAGGACATGATCAAAGGATAGACACATGGGATGAATGTGTCATTGATGAGGAAGAACTCCCATATTTTTTGCAGTACATGTTCTAAGGGGAACATGAGAGGAGGCATGGCTACAGCCACATATTTGCTTACTTGTGGGGTGAGCCATGGGCTTGGTAATGTTATCCATCCATTGTATATGTATGGGCAGGTATTTGACCTTATGTTTCTGATTCACTCATCTGTTTACTATTTAGTAGTAGATGTGGTAGTTGTTGTACAATACTTGCCATGTTATTTTCTGCAGCTGCAGTGGGTGAGGTTGCATTGTGACCCTATGAGGCACTGTTTTCATATTGCTGCACATGGTATAACCTACAGCAAACATGCCATGGGGGAATTCTATGGTGATCTTCTCCTATTCATCATAGATGACATGTCTTGGGCCAGCTGGATTATCATTGATGGAGGGGAAATTCTTGTGGGATTACTCTTCATTTTGCCACTTGAGGGCAATACATTTGCAGCCCAGGATCAGCATACACTCCACACTTGTCATAATTGGGGGAGAGGACAGCATGGGGCAAGTTATAGTGCTTGCCATGATCAGATTTTCAGCCCACCTTCATTTCTGGAGCTCAAGGTGGAGGGAGATTTTCCATGAGTTGCCTTGTTGGGAGGTAGCTTATTTTTCATGATTGGTGGCTTAAGAATGGGAGATTCATATGGGGATGATAAATCCCATTATATATAAGACCTCATGCCTTAAGGAGGCCCTTGGACAAATCTTTTTTCCTTCAGGGATATTTTTTTCTACATGATAGCTATTTGGGAATGTTCACACAAAGGCTAGATTGTATATGTTGGAGGGACAGTTTGAAGACTTGATCACTGATATGGCATCCTTTTCTTGAGGGGATCATCACATAAGGATGCTACAAGAGGAAGGGAAGAAAGAAACTCAGTCTATCCTTGCAATTTCTTGATGGAAAGCAATATTTTGAGAGGAGAGGACAGTAATGTTCCAAATTTTTATGGAACATTAAGTTTTGATAGGGGATGAATAAAATGGGTAGGGGACCCATTCCTTGCATGATTATAGAATAAAAATCCTCTAAATATGAAAGAGGATCATGTTTGGAGCTGGATTTCACACCTCCATGTGTGAAAGGAGGTTTTTGCATAAAGGCTTGACCAAGGTTGACCAAGTCAAATTGCGTTGGCATGAGTTGGAAAGCACTAAGTGGGACAACGTAGGAGGGAAGATTCTAGAGGAAGGAAACCCTAATTTTAAGTAGGGCCCATGGAGGGAAGGCTCATTGTTTAAAAGAGTAGCAAGGCAGCCATTGAGATTATCTTTTGATCATTCTACATCCAATTCTTAGAGACTTGTTGTTGCCTCTTGATGTTCAGCAGAGTTGCAGTGACTTCGGGCATGAGGGAGTCCTGTTTAGGATTTCCTCTACTTCTTGAGGAGCTCATAAAGGATTTCACTCATCCTCCATATTCAGGCATTTAGGCCATAGCTTCAGCCATCTACATCAGCGCATTTTCTACAATAGATATTGTGCAATGTTGTTGGGTGTTGCTGTGGAGGTTTCCACACACCATCTGGAGCTAGTTTTCCAGTGGAGGGAGGTTCCATCCTTTGGGAGATCAACAAAGGGGGTTTATAAGTAGATCCCATCATATTTGGCATAATTCCAACCACATTCCATCATTGGCAGTGCAGTCCCTCTCTTAGATAGTGTTCTTCTAGGTGAATATTTGTTGTGAGGGATTAGCAGATTTTGGAGGGGAAGTCTTGGGTGAAAGGATCAGCCTTTCACTTCAGATTTTCATTGGAGAAGGGCTCTTCATCTACAGTAGCTCTTTCAGCCCTCTCCATCCATTTCCAGCTCTTGAGTTGCAGCAGCTACTGCAACTCCGGCATTTTTGTATTATAGTGTTTTTTGATAGATTTCAGCCAATCCTCTTAAAGGATTGATGTTATGTATTTTTAGGGGTTGAGATCTTGCTCCCCCTTCTTATTTGAGCTCATATTGTCATATATTTGTATATTCATTATTTATGCAGTAGTTCCTCTCTATAACTATGCATTCATGGCCTAAGGCTTTATTTATGCAGTAGTGTATTTCACATTTTCATGTACAGGTTTCTTGAGGCTTCTAGTGCCTTGCTTGAGTGATTATTCCCTCAAGGCTTTGTATTCTTATGTGCTGCTCTGTCTTAATATGATGGCCATTGGATTCTCTGGAATTTTATGTGTATATGATTCACTGATATTTTCCATTTGATGTATTTGTTATTGATTTAGCTGCAATATTTGGGTTATCTTAAGAGATTCACAATCTTGTTGTGTTTCCCTCTTGGGGATATTGTCCCTTGACCATCACTCTATATACATAGTCTGCCAGTGGGCCAGGTAGCCTCTGGAGCTCAACATTTTTTCAAAGGTGACAAATCCAGTAAATTCCCTTGCAGTCTATCTCTGGAATAGATTTGCTTTGTCGATTGACAATGTTTCTGAAAAAGGAACATTACAGTGGTATTAGAGCATCGAACTTGGCATAGCCTATGAGTTCGATTTCAGAGGAGAATAATGAATAATATGAGACTGATCTCATCTATTTTTGGAATAAATAAGAGCCTCCCTAAGGAGGAGGAGAAGAAAAGGGGAGAAGAGGAAGGTCCATGCACTTCCTATTCTCTTGAAGACCAGCATGGGAGATGCTTGGATTTTCAGTTCTTAAGCAAGTACCTGGGTGACTATTAACCCCATTCTGCAGCATTCAGGGGAGCTACAGCATTCCCACAGTCTATTCAGTAGATGGAGGAGAAAAGGCCATGTGGAAGAGGAGAAATCACAGGAAATAGATTCCTATTGTCTACATTTGATGGGGTTACTTTAGCTATAGCTTGGGAGAAGAAGTTGGAGGCAATTTTATTACTGCATCCAGTGACAGAGAAAGAAGCAGTGGTGATGGAAGTGTTGCACGAGGAGGAGGAAACCTCTATTTGGTTGTTCAAACCCTTGGTCCATTCAAGGGTGAGTTATTTTGCAGTCTTTTCTCAAAGATTGATCCAAACCTTTGATGCAGAAAGAATAAAGGAAGAGAAGCTCACATCACCATGGGAGGAGGATTGCACCAACGCTGCTACAGTTTTGAAGGAGCAGCCTTCAACATCTATGGATGAAGAAGCCATTGGAGGAAAATCCATTGCAGCCACACAAGAAGTTCCCAAGATCCACCAAGGTATGAGTAAAGTTCCATTTTCTATTTCAGCAAATGATCTTAAGGATGGTGGAATTTCATATCAAGAGATCCAAGGATCAAATCACATGGCCACTTTAGGGCCTCATGTTTTCACTGCGTTGTGCAAAGGGTTCAAGGAGGAGAATAACCCTCATCCTCATACATATTTGATGATTTGCATTCAGCGTTTGAGGTGGGAGTGTAAACTTTTGTAGGATGAAGTAAACCATGACACCTCCATGGAGAATCATGAAGCAAATTGTAAAACCGAAGGAAGAGACAACTGCTACATCCTTAGAGAAATCAGCAGCGCTGTTGAACATGGGTGGATAGGAGACATCACCTCCATCACATTTGGATCCTCATAGATCCAACATATTCATGGGAGAGAGGCCTTTCCTAAGATGTCTCCAAGGAGCTACATTTCAAACCCTCATGAAATGAAAAAAGTAGGAATTGGTTTGGGAGAATGGTAGCCCTCATGGGAGGAGTACCAAAGAAGAGGAGAAGCAAGAAGTCACACTGCAGTACAGAAGGTATACATATTTCTGATATATACATATCATTCATGATACCTTCATCACATCACCATAAGGATGTGGGTGAGGAGGCAAGGAAGCAATGGAGTTGTTTCAGGACTATGGAGAGAGAGCACAGGCAGATTTTCTCTCATATGATGTATGATGTTGTAGGAGTAGAGGAGGGAACTATCATAGTGCAAAGGGATTACTCCTTGGCTTGGGCTGATCATGAGGCATTTCCATCTTGGGAAAAGCTTCATATTTGCAGCAGTATCACCAGAGGTGTTCTTGACAAGGAGCATGTCAAGAAACAAAGATTGGAATGGACAAGTGCCTTTTGCATGAGCTCACAGCGCTAACACTTGGGAGCAGGGTCATATACAGGGATCCATCTATCATCTTACTTCTAGCTTATGGTAAGAGCCTAGTGTTTACATTTTCTAATTTACATACTCGTATCCTTGTGTTGCAGTGCATGGCTCCTCAAAGGCGCAGATTTTTCATGTTGCTCCATGAGAAAATTTGGGCCAAACCATGTGATGGAGACAACCATTATTTATATGGCCTGGGAAATTAGTTACCTTCCACATGTTCAGCATTTATGTTCAGCCACTTACCATGTATTATCATATTTAAGAACACACATTGTTCAGAGCCGAAACAACTTGCCATCTCATTTTCAAAGCAAGAACTTTGGAAACTGCGCTATGACTACTGGGAGACTGTTGGTACATCTTTGCATGGCATGAAACCTTCGCATTCCTCATTTTATTGCCGAGTATGGTCTCCTTGGCTCATATTTTTGTTATCCTAATGGAGGACATTATCAGAGGATAGACACATGGGATGAATGTGTCATTGATGAGGAAGAACTCCCATATTTTCTGCAGTACATGTTCTAAGGGGAACATGAGAGGAGGCATGGCTACAGCCACATATTTGCTTACTTGTGGGGTGATCCATGGGCTTGGTAATTTAATCCATACATTGTATATGTATGGGCAGGTATTTGACCTTATGTTGCTAATTCACTCATCTATTTACTATTTAGTAGTAGATGTGGTAGTTGTTGTACAATACTTGCCATGTTATTTTCTGCAGCTGCAGTGGATGAGGTTGCATTGTGACCCTATGAAGAATTTTTTACATATTTCTACACATGGTATAACCTACAGTAAACATGTCATGGGGGCATTCTATGGTGATATTTTCCTATTCATCATAGATGACATATCCTGGGCTAGTTGGATTATCATTGATGGAGGGGAGATTCTTGGGGGATTACTCTTCATTCTTCCACTTGAGGACAATACATTTGCAGCCCATGATCATCATACACTCCAAAAATGTCATAAGTGGGGGAGAGGATAGCATGGGCCAATTTATAGTGCTTTCCATGATCAAATTTTCAGCCGACCTTCATTTCTGGAGCTCAAGGTGGAGGGAGATTTTCCATGAGCTGCCTTGTTGGGAGGCAACTTATTTTTCATGATTGGTGTCTTGAGGATGGGAGATTCATATGGAGATGATAAATCCCATTATATATCATACCTCATGCCTTAAAGAGGCCCTTGGACAACTCTTTTGTCCTTCAAGGATAGTTGTTTCTACATGATAGCTGTTTGGGAATGTTCACCCAAAGCCTAGATTGCATATGTTGGAGGGACAGTTTGAAGACTTGATTGCTGATATGGCATCCTTTTCTTGAGGGGATCATCACATAAGGATGCTACAGGAGGAAGGGAAATAAGAAACTCAGTCTATCCTTGCAATTGTTTGAGGGCAAGCAATATTTTGAGATGGGAGGACTGTAATGTTCCAAATTATTATGGAACATTAATTTTTGATAGGGGATGAATAAAATGGGTAGGGGACCCATTCCTTGCATGATTAGAGAATAAAAATCCTCTAAGTATGAAAGAGGATCATGTTTGGAGCTGGATTTCACACCTCCATGTGTGAAAGGAGGTTTTTTCATAAAAGCTTGATCAAGGATGACCAAGTCAAACTGCGTTGGCATGAGTTGGAAAGCACTAAGTGGGACAATGTAGGAGGGAAGCCTCTAGAGGAAGGAAACCATAATTCTAAGTAGGGCCCATGGAGGGAAGGCTCATTGTTTAAAATAGGAGCAAGGCAGCCATTGAGATTATCTTTTGATCATTCTACATCCAAGTCTTAGAGACTTGTTGCTGCCTCTTGTTGTTCAGAAGAGCTGCAGTGCCTTCGGGCACGAGGGAGTCCTGTTTAATATTTCCTCTCCTTCTTTAGGAGCTCATGAAGGATTTCACTCATCCTCCATATTCATGCTTTCAGGCCATATCTTCCGCCATCTACATCAGTGCATTTTCTGTAGCAGATATTGTGTAGTGTTGTTGGGTGTTGCTGGGGAGGTTTCCACACACCATCCGGAGCTATTTTTCCAGTGGAGGGAGGTTCCATCCTTTGGGAGATCAGAAAATGGGGTTTATGAGTAAATACCATCATATTTTGCATCATTCCAACCACATTCCATCATTGGCAGTGTAGTCCCTCTCTTAGACAATGTTCTTCTGGGTGAATATATGCTGTGAGGGATTAGCAAATTTTGGAGGGGAAGTCTTGGGTGAAAGGATCAGCCTTTCACTTCAGATTTTCATTAGAGAAGGGCTCTTCATCTACAACATCTCTTTCAGCCTTCTCCATCCATTTCTAGCTCTTGATTTTCAGCAGCTACTACAACTCCGACATTTTTGTATTATAGTGTTTTTGCATAGATTTCAGCCAATCCTCTTGTTAGTATGAATCTTTTGTCGAAGTGTACGAAAAAAGACCACTTTAGCTACGCATAACTCATAGCCCTAACATAAAATGTGGCTGCCAATATCTTCAGATCTACAGTTAGTTGATCAAGACAAGTGCTGCAAAAAACCAGATCTATGCATAGAGAGAAATTAAGCAGTAAAAATAAGGTTTTGCTCCATACATCCAATAGACAAGACAAGAACAATATTTTTGAAAGAATTTTTCTATTAAGGGCACCTAGGAGGAAAAAAAGAAGGTGTTTCCAATTCTCCTCAATGGGATGGGTTCTTGGAAGTCCTCGGCACTTCAGATCTAGCATTTCTCTCTCCTGTTGGTGTAGAAAACCCAGACAAAGATAGAACTCAAAGGGAGCTCACACAGCAAATAATGGAAAATATGACAATGATAATGGCTCAAAGTCAGACCAGGAGTTTAGATCCAGAGTGATCTAATAGGCAACAAAAGGTGAAGAATGGTAGGAGAAAACCTTCCTATTTATAACAAAATATTGGGTCATTCTAGGTCTTGGTGCATGATTAAAATAACATTAACCAAATCTAGATCCACCTTTTATGGAATATTTTATTATATTTGTTGGAGGGAAAAAGTATTTGACTTGGGTCAAAATCCTTTATTTGTGAATAATAAATAAATAAATGATTTATTTATTATTTTAAGGAAGTGATTGAAAGATAATCAAATAAATGATGATTTATTTAATTATTTATGGGTGATTTAGTCATATTTAACAAGGAATATTATTTAAATAAGATTTAAATAATTATTCCTAGAAAATAATAAGATAAATAAAGATTTATCTAATTAATTTCTTTGTTTTGGGTTAAACATGACAAGGAATAATAATTAAATTATTGTTTAATTAATTATTCCATGAGGAAAATCAAACAAATATAGATTTGTTTAATATTTCCTTTTGGGGTTTCCTGTTTAGACCATAAACAACCTAATAAATGTGGTTTATTAAGTTATTTTACATAGTGAAAGCAATTTTACTTAGGATAAAATTGGTCTTACATGGTGTACTTGGGTCCATCTAATGATAATAGGTTAGATGACCAAAAAATGGTGTAACAGATTGCCCCCCAGCGTGCGAGTGTTAGGAGCAAATCGTATGACCGAAGTACGTTGTAAGAACTCAATCACCAGACATCAAAAGGGAAGTCAGAGAGAGAAATGTAAGGTAGACTAATGTGTTGAAGAACTAGACCCTGAGGAGACGAGACTTGCAGGTGCAACAAGTCTCTGTTTATGAGAGGGTACCTGTGCTAAAGGCAGCGGGGGAGGCATACCTATGCCCGCCGAGACAAAGTACAAAAGAATAGTGTGCCCAGTAAACAAGGGACCAAACCATAAAGTACAGTCGGCATAAACATGAGCCAGATAAAAATATAATGAGGGATCCCACATACACGTTGTGCCTGGGATAATAGCCAGGACTTATACAATAGTATCTGAGTACATGAGATACAAATACAACCCAAATGCCCCCTATAAGCGGGGAAGGACTCACAAAATCTGACTGATACATGCTAATCAAAGAGGCGCTGCAAGCAGCTAAGGCCAAAATCATCAAATATATGGAGCTGCATCAAAGGCTGCAATGAAGAGGTCATCCGGGTATGTGGGGGGCTACCTGCAGGGCCACCCCCTCATGAGGGCTGATACATCTCACACACACCTGGGAATCACCAAGAGCTGATGCTGCATCACTGAACCATCAAGTATACAGATCTCGATCATGCTTAAAGGAGCTGGGGCTAAGAAACAATCAAGTCAAAGGGTAATGAGAAATCCCTTTGCCTAATTCGAGGCACCGAACAAGAGTGGAATCTGGAACCAAGGTACACCGCCCTCTAGACCTATCTTCTAGAATGAATGGCACTGATGTCAACAGAAGGAGTTCCGCCATAGGTGAGGCAATAAGGGATCCTCAACTAAGGCACGAGAGAAAATAGTAGAGCGACTGACAGACTAATACCAATGATGATGGAATGGAGGGGACTGAGTAGCAAATGGACGACTTCCCTTGCTAGAGCATAAAAGGCATGAATGACATGGCAGCGACTGACACAGTATCATAAGGGATAGGGGACAGTGGGACTGAAGGCCATAATGTGCGACACAAGAGAGAGGCCAAGAAATGAAGGATGGAGGACTATAGCGGGGTACAAAGGGACTTGGGATAGACTCCATGAATGTGGTGATGACTCAACTTGGATGCTCTAAACAAGGGCGACTCGATGGTGCTGCCACACAGTAAAGGTCCAATGGGGGACCATGAAAACATGAGTAAAAGATGGTAACTCACGACGAACATCAACACGAGCATGGATAAGTATGGAGGCCAAATGGTGCCCCTAGTATGAGTGTTGCAAGTGAATAAATTCAATTTTGAGGAGGGTCATGGTTAAGGGGCATAGGTGCCCCCAAGCATGGTGTGGTCATGCCAAAATGTATTTAGAAAAGGGGGAATCTAAACACATTTTAATGATGTGGTGTGTCATTTGTTTTTGTTATGGTTATGCAGGTTGAGAAAGGAAATGGAGGATTACCAATCTCTTTTATTACTGCATATATGAAGCAAATGGACTTTAATTTTTCGAGTTGGCATACTTGGTCTCACTATCCCAACGAGAGGATTTGGAGATAATGAACGGATGCTCTCCTAGAAAACCCATAGGTTGGTCAACAAAAATGTCTAAGAGTTTGGGTTGCTGATGGAAGATGAGGGAACGATAAGGGGTATCATCCCTAGAGTGATCTGAAGTGATATGGGACTCTAGAGGTTCTTCGAAATGTGAAAGAATAATGGTACTAAAGTCAACATGACCAGATAAACTAGGAGAGTTTTGGAGAATTTCTTCTCCTGGTCTCTCGAATATGGGTGCCCCCTTACCCAAATATTGGGTTTCAATGTAATGGCGACAAGGTGTATGTGGTTCAAACGCATGGGTTCTATGTAAGGGGAAATAGATAAAGTCAGGGGTGGGGATTTCCTCCATAACGTCGTCATCGTGATAGAAGATGGGGTGACTGGTGGAAGAAAGACCACCTGACGTGGCGAAGCTACTTGACTCAGCATCATGAGAAGAGAGGTTCACATGCGCATCGTCACAAGGAGTGACAGAAAAGTAAGCAGATAAAGGATCTACTGATGTTGAGCCCAGGGTGATCACTGAAGGAAGGTCAAGCGAAACAACAGGGGAGGATTCAGAGGGAATGTTCCCCGAGGGTCTCATGGATGATGATAGGTAGAAAATTGTGGATGAAGGCTCCGTCATCTCGACATCAGGAGGGGGAATGTCAATGGGAGCAGTCATGTCTGGTAGTTCTGCCGAAGAAAAATGCACAAATAGGGGAGAGGTGGACTCATTGAGCTTGGCCTCGAATTGGTGGACCGCAGCTAGAGAGGGGGGGAAGTCCTCGAGGCGGGGACAAAGATGGGTGTAATGGCCATGGAGATCACACAAAGCACAAGGGTGGTTGGTGTGAATATTCTTGGGGTTCTTGATTGCGGTCGCAAAAGGAATAGAGGTCGTCGGGACCTTGGACTCAGGGAACGCGACATTAACCATGGGCTTGAGATGAGGCAAGTCAGGACACGAATGGGTGGTGTGACCAAAATCATCACACAAAGCACACTGGATGGTATGCTTTGGAGGCCGAGGAGGGGCAGGGTTTGTTGGGGCAACCTTGTCCTTTGATGCCCCCTTGCGAGCTTTGCCCTTCTTACCTGAAGCAGTTGCAACAGGAGGTGGTTCCTGTTGAGGTGACTGAGGCACTGTTGCAGCGGGAGAAGTCCTGGGGACTGGTTGAACCTGGGTCAAAGCAAGATAAGGTTTGGGTTGACCAGGCAAGATTGGGGTTGGAGGATCAAGGTACCAGACGAGAATCCCAAGGGTTAGGTTAGGAAGAGAGAGGGTGGCCATGACAGGTACCGCGTACACTCCTCGTGGGGGAGCTAGGAACGGTATCTGACCAGAGGGGTAATGGCCAGGTGGGATGGCTCCTAAATGGCTAATGCTTGGAGGAACCGTTCCAGGAGGATAAAGAGGCTCAGGACTACCAGCTGCAAGTGAAGGGCTAGGATCAGGTTGCGGAGAGCGCGGTTGCTGACTAGACGAAGTAGGTTGCTTGAGAGCAGTCCGAGATGATTGCATCATGCAAACATTCGATGAGCTGGGGTCAGAGACAGGAGGAGGAGGAAGACCAGGGAAGGTTCCAAGAAAAGAGGAGTCTTTGTAGACGCCGGGAGAGACACTGGTCAAAGAATCGACAGTTTTTTGATTGGCTATAGAAGAGATGGTCGACTCAGGGGAGGCCTGAGATTTTGGCTCATGATACGTCAACTGGTCAATGGTGACTATCTTTCCATTATTAGGAAAAAACATCTTGCGGTGGACCGCGGATGGGACAGCAGACATAGCATAAGTGTAGCTATGCCCCAAAAGAATGTTATAATCAAGAGGGGTGTCGATGACTTCAACGTCAACGCAAACAGTCTTGCCCGCAAGAGTGATAGGACAATTACGGAATAAGCCAATGGGCTAGGAGGCATGGCCATCCCACGCACGAAGGGTGATTGTGGAAGGGGCCAATTCAAGAGATCCGAGTTGTTTCCAAACCGAAGCGGACACCACACAGGTGGATGCCCCCTCATCAATGATGCACCAAGAAACATTAGTGTTCCGGATTTTGACTGGGATTTGGAAGGCTACGAAAGCAGGAAGGGGAGGATGTTTTGATTGATGGGTGTCAAAAAAAATCAATTGGTCATCAGCAGGATCTACAGCACCCATGGCAAATAGTAGAGCCTTCTTTTGAGAAGGGCACGATTGGAGGAGTTCCAGTGTTGAAATGACAGCAGGAGATTGTGCCAAATCATCTACGATGCTATATAAATGAGCAGCTCGACCAGAACTAGCATTTCGGCGTAATGGTCCCTTAGGAATCTGGGTATGAACCTCGAATTTGGGCAGAGGGATATGCAAGGGACCATTGGATGTCGAAAGAGGCTCTGTAGACCCTGAAGGAGGTGACTCGGGGACAGACGGAGCGGGAGGCTTGGGGTACTGATGGGACCGAGTTTGAAGGTTAAGGTCGATGGTTAGAGGTGGATCAGAGTTCATCATGAGGATCTGGTAATTGGAGGGACCAGAAGGGGAAGGTTGAGTGGCCACCTGTATGTCAGGTGGTTGGGTAGCCATGAATCCCTGCTGTGCATCCACCTGCTCTTGAGGGGGCGGTGACTGTTGTTGCAGGGGTTGAGAAGGCCAGGGAGGCGGAGGTGCTGATGCTAGAGGAGATGGAGCACTAAACTGCAGATACGAATAATAAGGGGGTTGGGTAACAGTATGGTGACCAGGAGGTTGGGCCAAAAGAGGAGGCATGCTGTATCCTGGATACGTGCTACCAGGAGGGGAACAAGTGCGGGAGGTGCTGCCCCCTCCCCCAGGAAAACCATAACCCATGGGAGGTTGGGCATATGGATGAGAGAGAGCTCCAATGATACCGTCGGCGGCATAAGGTGCCCCCGATGCGTTGACACCACCGGGTCTGGGGAGATCAGGTAGAATGGTATAAACATAACCTGTCTGAGCATAGATCAAGTCATATTTTAACGCCAGTTGCAGGGTGGCTTCTTCGGTTTGGGGAAAATGCGATGCGACATCTTTCCCGATAGGAGGCAAGAGAGATCTAAGGAACCAGTCCATGTAGACACGGTCTTTGAAGGTAGGGGATTGACATAGGCTCTTTCTTCTCTGCCATTCCTGGACATGATCAGATAGGCGAGTCGCAGATGATTGACAGAAAGAAGTCAAAAGTTCGATACCAGTGTCATAACGAAGGGGAAGTTGGAAGTAAGATAAAAAAGCCCGGGCAAGAGTCGTAAAGGTGGTATGAGAGGAAGGGGCTTGATCAACATACCACTTAGAAGCCATGCCTGTAAGCGTTCGTTGGAACAACCGAAGACGGACAGAGTCATCGGTAATGGAGGTAGATGAACACCACATGTGGAAAGATCGAACATGATTTGAAGGATCTTCTCCAGCAAGGCATTCAAACTTTGGGATGTTAGAAGGGAGCTTTGTCGGCATAGCAGGCCAACTAGCGTCATGGCGTATAGGGTCATTTGTCAACCGGTCCAAATCGGGGAGGATGAGGCCTGCCATGAAAGGGAGCAAGGGTGTAGCTGAGGTAGTTCCTGTGGCGGTTCCGCTAGTAGTAGTCCCGGCATTAGGGCCGGGATTCCCGCTAGCATTAGACCTTGGACCAGACATAGTGAAGGTGACAGGGGGAGAACCAGAAGTAAAAGGAGAACCCAATGAATCAAAAGAGGAGTCAGAGTGCGGACTCAGAGGAGGACTAACTCGACGATGGCGGGACGGAGTAGGTCGACCGACCGAAAACTGAGGGTGAAGGCCAAGAAGTCTCTGGGAGGTGCGCCTTGGGGGCGCAATGATGACGACACAAACACGGCACAAGGGGAAGAAGAACGACCAACAAGGGCAGGGAGGTGCAGAATCAAGCGATTACAATGTCGAAACAAGGGCAGAAAAGGTGCAGTGTCAATTGATTTTAAATTCTTTTCCTAGCGGTGTGAACCGGGCTCTTCTTCGCTTAGGGTGAGTGTGTGGCGTGTGTTAATTTTAATTTTTAAACCCTGGCATTTTGAGAGCAAAAGAAAAAGTGTGCTGCGTAACTGAAAATAAATCTGTAGAGAACAGTATATAATGCTGAAATAACAGAAAAGTAACAGCTAACAATGCATCAATCTAACCCAAAAAGGCAGGTCTCTCAAAACTAGTCTAACAGAGGGAAAAAAAATCTAGTCAAAACACACTACAAAGAGGCCAATAGATCTAGGGTTGAAAGGGACAGGGATCTAAAGGAGAAACCTGCTGAAAAGAGATGCAGAACACAGCCAAGAGGCAGAGGCAAGGTGGCTGGAAAATAAGAGGAAATCAGCAAAAAGCAGAAGGGACAAGGAGGAGGCCCTAAAGGTAGATCCAAAAAAAACTTCAGGAGGTGATTTGAAAGGGAGAAGAGTTGATTAAAAGGGATCTGAAAAGGAGGTATCAGATCTGAAAAAAGGGGTGGCTGAAACTCTGAAAAAACAGACACCTGAAACAGCTAAAACTCTTCCACAAAAAGTGGAGGGTACTAAAGCCCTAGGGGGCTAGGTTCCCACTTAGATGAGTAAAACAGATCAGAAACAGGTCTAAATGGGTTGAGATAGAGGCTGGAGAACCCTTACAGAAGCTTCAGAAAAACCCAGAAAATTGCAGAAAAATAGCAGAAAAACTGGCAGGTCGCAGGTTCTGACCTGTTTTCTGTTCAGGTCACAGATAATGGGCTGAAAAGTGCGACCTAGAGGCCAGGTCGCAGTTTTTGGGCTGAAAAGTGCGACCTAAAGCTCCGGGTGTCCCGGCGGCAGATTTCCGAAAAAGTTGTCGTCTCAGTTGCAGCTGATGTCTGTCACCTGCGCAATAGGTCCAGAAACACGCAGAAGTTAGAAATTTTAATGTTTTAGGGTTTTATTGGAGAAAAACAACATAAAAATACGAAAAACAAAAAGCTGAAAAGAAACCCTAGGGTCTGAAGTAGCTGGATATGCAGGAATATGAAAAACGACAGCGGTCGTAATTGAAAACCCGTGTGGAGTCGCCAATTGTTAGTATGAATCTTTTGTCGAAGTGTACGAAAAAATACCACTTTAGCTACACATAACTCATAGCCCTAACATCAAATATGGCTGCCAATATCTTCAGATCTGTAGTTAGTTGATCAAGACAAGTGCTGTAGAAAACCAGATCTATGCATAAAGAGACATTAAGCAGTAAAAATAAGGTTTTGCTCCATACATCTAATAGACAAGACAAGAACAATATTTTTTGAAAGAATTTTGTATTAAGGGCACCTGGGAGGAAAACAAGAAGGTGTTTCCAATTCTCCTCAATGGGATGGGTTCTTGGAAGTCCTCAGCACTTCAGATCTAGCATTTCTCTCTCCTGTTGGTGTAGAAAACCCAGACAAAGATAGAACTCAAATGGAGCTCACACAACAAATAATGGAAAATATGACAATGATAATGGCTCAAAGTCAGACCAAGAGTTTAGATCCAGAGTGATCTAATAGGCAAAAAAGGGTGAAGAATGGTAGGAAAAACCCTCCTATTTATAACAAAATATTGGGTCATTCTAGATCTTGGTGCATGATTAAAATAATGTTAACCAAATCTAGATCCACCTTTTATGGAATATTTTATTATATTTGTTGGAGAGAAAAAGTATTTGACTTGGGTCAAATCCCTTTATTTGTTAATAATAAATAAATAAATGATTTATTTATCATTTTAAGGAAGTGGTTGGAGGATAATCAAATAAATAATGATTTATTTAATTATTTATGGGTGATTTAGTCATATTTAACAAGGAATATTATTTAAATAAGATTTAAATAATTATTTCTAGAAAATAATAAGATAAATAAAGATTTATCTAATTAATTTCTTTGTTTTGGGTTAAACATGACCAGGAATAATAATTAAATTATTGTTTAATTTATTATTCCATGAGGGAAATCAAACAAATATAGATTTGTTTAATATTTCCCTTTGGGATTTCCTGTTTAGACCGTAAACAACCTAATAAATGTGTTTTATTAAGTTATTTTACATAGTGAAAGCAATTTTACTTAGGGTAAAATTGGTCTTACATGGTGTACTTGGGTCCATCTAATGATAGTAGGTTAGATGACCAAAAAATGGTGTAACACCTCTTAAAGGATTGGTGTTATGTATTTTCACGGGTTGAGATCTTGCTCCCCCTTCTTATTTGAGCTCATATTGTCATATATTTTTATATTCATTATTTATGTAGCAGTTCCTCTCTATAACTGCGGAGTCATGGCCTAGGGCTTTATTTATGCAGCAGTGTATTTCACATTTTCATGTACAGGTTTCTTGAGGCTTCTAGTGCCTTGCTTGAGTGATTATTCCCTCAAGGATTTGTATTCTTATGTGCTGCTCTGTCTTAATATGATGGCCATTGGATTCTCTGGAATTTTATGTGTATATGATTCACTGATATTTTCCATTTGATGTATTTGTTATTTTTGTAGCTGCAATATTTGGGTTATCTTAAGAGATTCACAATCTTGTTGTGTTTCCCTCTTGGGGATATTGTCCCTTTACAATCACTCTATATACATAGTCTGCTAGTGGGCCAGGTAACCTCTGGAGCTCAACATTTTTTCAAAGGTGACAAATCCAGTAATTCCCCTGCAGTCTATCTCTGGAATAGATTTTCTTTGTCGATTGACAATGTTTCTGAAAAAGGAACATTATAGTGGTATTAGAGCATCGAACTTGGCATAGCCTATGAGTTGGATTTCAAAGTAGAATAAAGAACAAGATGAGACTGATCTCATCTGTTTTTGGAATAAATAAGAGCATCCCTAAGGAGGAGGAGAAGAAAAGGAAGGTCCGTGCACTTCCTATTCTCTTGAAGACCAACATGGGAGATGCTTGTATTTTCAAATCTTAAGCAAGTACCTAGGTCACTATAAACCCCATTCTACAACATTCAGGGGAGCTATAGCATTCCCACAGTCTAGTCAGCAGATGGAGGAGAGAAGGCCCTATGGAGGAGGAGAAATCAGAGGCAATAGATTCCTATTGTCTACATTTGATGGGGTTACTTCAACTATAGCTTGGGAGAAGAAGCTGGAGGAAATTTTATTCCTTCATCCAGTGACAGAGAAAGAAGCAGTGGTGATGGCAGCGCTGCACGAGGAGGAGGAAACCTCTTTTTGGTGGTTCAAACCCTTGTTCCATTCAAGGGTGAGTTACTTTGCAGTCTTTGCTCAAAGGTTGATCCAAACCTTTGATGGAGAAAGAACAAAGGAAGAGAAGCTCACACCACCATGGGAGGAGGATTGCACCAACGTTGGTACAGCTTTGAAGGAGTAGCCTTCAACATCTATGGATGAAGAAGCCATTGGAGGAAAAGCCATTGTAGCCACACAAGAAGGTCCCAAGATCCACCAAGTTATGAGTAGAGTTCCACTTTCTATTTCAGCAAATGATCTTAAGGATGGTGGAATTTCATATGAAGAGATCCAAGAATCAAATCGCATGGACACTTTAGGGCCTCATGTTTGCACTGCGCTGTGAAAAGGGTTCAAGGAGGAGAAGAACCCTTATCCTAATACATCTTTTATGATTTTCATTCAGCCTTTAAGGTTTGAGTGTGAACTTTTGGAGGATGAAGTAAACCATGACACCTCCATGAAGAATCATGAAACAATTTGTGAACTGGAGGAAGAGACAGCTGCTACATCATTAGAGGAACCAATAGTGCTATTGAACATGGGTGGAGAGGAGACATCACATCCATCACATTTGGATCCTTATGGGTCCAACATAGTCATGTGAGAGAGGCCTTTCTCAAGGGGTCTCCAAGGAGCTGCATTTCAAACTCTCATGAAATGCAAAAAGCAAGACTTTTTTTGGGAGGATGGTAGCCCTCATGGGGGGAGTACCAAATAAGTGGAGAAGTGGCACGTGTTTACATCATTGGGTAGCAAGGAGAAGGGATACATATTTCTGATATGACATATATATCATTCATGATACCTTCATCACATGAGTCATATGATGTGGGCATGAGGAGGCAGCAAGCACTTGAGTTGCTTGGAATTGATGGGAGAGAGCACAAGCAGATTTGCTCTCACATGATTGATGGTGTTGCAGGAGTAGAGGAGGTAAATCTCATAATGCAAGTGGATCACTCCTTAGTTGGGATTTATTAGGAGGCATTTCCCTCTTGCGAGAAGCTTCATATTTGTAGCAGCATCACCAGAGTTTTTCTTGACAAGGATCATGTCAAGGAACAAAGATTGGCATGGGCAGGAGCCTTTTTGCATGAGCTCACAGCGCTGTCATTTGGGTGGAGGATCACATGCATAGATCCATCTATCATCTCACTTCCAGCCTATGGTAAGATTCTCGTGTGTTCCCTTGCTGATTTACACGCTCTTATCATTATGATGCAGTGCAGGGCTTCTCAAAGGGGCAGATTTTTCATGTTGCTCCATGAGCAAAATTGGGCCAAACCATGTGATGGAGACAACCATATTGTATATGGCCTTGGGAAAGTGTTACCTTCCATGTATGTTCAGAATTTATGTTCATCCACTTACCATGTATTATCAGATGTAAGAACATACATTGTTATTCATGAACTGAAAAAAACTTGCCATCTCATTTCTCAAAGCAACAGTTTGGGAAACTGCGCTGTGACTACTTGGGAGACTATTGGCACATCTTTTCACAACATGAAACCTTCAGTACTTGCCTCATTTTATTTCTGATTATGGTCTCCTT
The DNA here is from genome assembly GCA_034641835.2 of Pinus albicaulis. Classification (NCBI taxonomy): domain Eukaryota; kingdom Viridiplantae; phylum Streptophyta; class Pinopsida; order Pinales; family Pinaceae; genus Pinus; species Pinus albicaulis. The sequence continues at coordinate 571,664,570 of CM076584.1, read as the reverse complement.
GGCTGATATTTTTTTTATCCTAATGGAGGACTTGATCAGAGGATAGACACATGGGATGAATGTGTCATTGATGAGGAAGAACTCCCATATTTTCTGCAGTACATGTTCTAAGGGGAACATGAGAGGAGGCATGGCTACAGCCACATATTTGCTTACTTGTGGGGTGATACATGTGCTTGGTAATGTTATCCATCCATTGTATATGTATGGGCAGGTATTTTACCTTATGTTTGTTGTGTAACCAGCTCCAAAAATAGAAGAAAAGAGATATCAACGCCTTAGAAATAAGCCACTTCGAGGGGGCAACCTCCAATACATTACATAAATGAACAATTCTTGGATGATTCAATTTACAAAAACCTCCTTTCTATATATAGGAGTCCATGGGGCCATAATGTAATCCTAGTGGGCCACAATGTAATCCTAGCCGACCTAACAATAATAATTTAAGGGCACAATAATAACAAAATGGGGGTTACAAGGGTACAATAATAACAATAAGGGGTTTACACTAACAATAATAAGGGGCTATACTAGTGATATAGGGACCTAACAGCCCCTCTCCTTCAAAAAAGTGTTGTCCTCAACACTTGAGTAGCTCCGGGTGCTTCTGTATAAAATTCTCATCCTCCCATGTAGAATCTTCAGTGGGTAAGTTCTTCCACTTGATGAGATACTCTGAAATTGATCGATTCCGTAGTTGTCGAGTTCTTGTTTCCATGACCGCTTCTGGTTCCAATATGATTTTTCCTTCCTCATCAAGTTCTGGCAATATTGTTTGAACTGGAAGATTTTCACCTATAACCTTCTTTAAGCATGAAACATGGAAAACTGGATGTACTCGCGAAGAAGCAGGAAGCTCCGATTTGTATGCCATAGTACCAATCTTTTGCAACACCTTGTAAGGACCATAGTACTTTGGTGATAATTTATTATCCTTCTTAGCTTGCTTGAGGGACATTTGTTTGTATGGTTGTAGCCGTAAAAATACCCAATCTCCTACATCAAAACTTCTCTCGCTGCGATGTTGATCTGCCTGTTGTTTCATTCGATTTTGTGCCAAATTCGGGTTATCCTTTAAGAGTTGGAGAACTTCTTGTTGATGCTCGATGTGATCTTCCACTGCTTGAACCTTTGAATTTTCTCTTAAAGATGATGTGATGGATGGTGGATGATATCCATAAAGTGCCATAAATGGGGTCATTTTTGCTGCGGTATGGAAGGAAGTGTTATACCACCATTCAGCGAGAGGTAACCACTTGACCCATTGTGTTTGTTTATCGGATACAAAACAACGAAGATATCCTTCCAAACATTTATTTACTATCTCAGTTTGACCATCGGATTGAGGATGATAAGATGAGCTATGAGCTAATTGAGTACCCAAACAAGAAAATAACTCCGTCCAAAAAATTCCAGTAAAAATGGGATCTTTGTTGCTCACAATAACCCTTGGGTTCCATGTAGTTTTTGAATTCTGTCCATAAATGTAGTAGCAACTGTACTTGCTTTAAATGGATGAGATAAAGCACAAAAGTGTGCATACTTGGTAAGTCTATTAACTACCACCATGATGACACTCTTTTCTTCGGACTTAGGTAAACCTGTGATAAAATCCATTGAAATATCCTCCCAACGTTGACTTGGAATGGATAAAGGTTGTAGAAGTCTCAGGGTCTTAATTGTTTCCACTTTATTCTGCTGGCAAACAAAACATTCCACCACAAACTTTTGAATATCAGATTTAAGGCCATCCCAAAAAAATTCTTTCTTCACCCGGTGGTAAGTTTTAAAAAATCCTGAGTGTCCTCCTAAAGGAGAAGTGTGCAATTCCAGAAGAATCTTTTGTTTTAGTTGGGAATTCTTACAAAGATATAAGCGATCTTTGTGCCATAAGGAATCATTTTTCCAACTAAATGTATCAGATGTACTAGGATCTTGCTGCAACTTTTGAATGAGTGTCCATACATCTTTTTCCTTCTTCCATTCATCTCTTACTTCGGTTATCCAATCTGGTTGGATAATAGAAATGGCACAAAGCAATGCTTCCACCTCTTCATTCTTTCTTGAGAGTGCATCTGCAACAGCATTAAGCTTTCCTTTTTTGTAGATTATTTCAAAGTCATAACCCAACATCTTTGTGACCCATTTTTGCTGCTCTTCTGATGATAGTCTTTGTTCCAAAAAGTGTTTAAGACTATCATGATCAGTTTTTACCTTGAAGTGTCTTCCTATTAGGTAAGTTCGCCATTTCTTTAGTGCATGCAGTATTGCTAACATTTCCTTCTCATAAATAGGTTTTTGTAAATACTTTCCTTTGATTGGACGACTTTCAAAAGCAATGGGTCTTCCTTCCTGCATTAAAACAACACCAATTCCATTTCCTAAGGCATCACATTCCATGATAAAGGTTTTTGTGAAGTCTGGCGTAGCTAAGACCGGTGCTAGACACATTGCCTCTTTAAGATGTTCAAAGGCCTTAGTTGCTTCAGGAGTCCATGAAAATGCATCTTTCTTCAATAATGTTGTTAGAGGTGCTGCTATTCTCCCATAATTCTTAACAAACTTGCGATAATACCCTGTTAACCCGAGAAATCCTCGCAACTTCTTTATGGTTGTGGGGACTTTCCATTCCTTAATGGCTTTAATTTTGTTGGGGTCTACTTTAACACCCTCGTGAGATACAATATGACCCAAATATTCCACCTCTTGTACTCCAAAGAAACATTTGGATGTTTTTGCATATAATTGTTTCTCCTGCAATAGTTTGAGCACCCTGTCAACATGTTCAACATGATCCTTCCAAGACCTGCTATAGATTAGTATATCCTCAAAAAATACTAGCACAAATTTTCTAAGGAAGGGTTTGAAAATGGAATTCATCAACCCTTGAAATGTAGAAGGTGCATTGGTAAGGCCAAAAGGCATGACCAAAAATTCATAATGACCCTCATGAGTTTGAAATGATGTTTTTGGAATATCTTCAGTCTTCATTCTAATTTGATGATATCCTGAACGAAGATCCAACTTGGTAAACTAAATTGCTCCATGTAATTCATCCAATAATTTATCAATCACAGGAATGGGAAATTTGTCTTTAATGGTGAGCTTATTGAGCTCCCTATAATCTAGAAACATTCACCATGATCCATCCTTCTTGTGTACCAATACTACAGGAGCAGAGAAATAACTTTGACTAGGTTGAATTATACTCGCCTCTAACATTTCTGCAATCATACGTTCAATTTCGCTCTTTTGGAAGTAAGGATATCTATAAGGCCTGATGTTTGGAGGAACACTCTTGGAATCAAATGAATAGAATGATCATTATCACGAATAGGTGGGAGTCTTTTGGGAGTTTCAAACACCTTGGAATGATTGTCCAAGACTTGTTGGAGATCTGCAAAAATAGATGATTTTGATGTCGAAACTTCTAGTGAGCATAATTGTGCAATTACGCCTCGTTGTTCTTTATTTAGAAGATTTTTCATGACATTAGAGCTTATTATCCTTCCCGACTTCCCTTCAATACCTCGTAATTCGACTTCGTTTCCTTCTGAAAAAAATTTCAAGAAAAGTTCTTGAAAATTAAAAGCTAGCGTCCCCAAAGATTGTAACCATTGTACTCCTAGTACAACATCAGCACCTCCCATAGGAATGGAAAGCATTGGACTAGTCAATACATATTCCCCCATGGTTAGCTTGATATTATGGCATTTTCCAGAGCAATTTATAGTTCCTCCATTTGCAACCATCTCTTGACATTCTGGTGCTGGGTATAGGAAACAATTTAATTCCTTGGCTACCTTATAATGAATAAAATTATGGGTGCTACCTGAATCAATCAACACTATTACCCTTTTCTTCTTTATATGTCCTTCTATCTTGAGAGTTTGAGGAGTGGTAATTCCTGCCAGTGCATTACACGATATGGTGGGATTCATTTCTTCCTCTTCTAGGGGTGGTTCCTGGTGTATATCCTCTTCTTGTTCATTTTCTTCTTCTTCTTCACAATCTATGTAAAATAATTTCTTCTCAGCACACTTATGACCTTTAGTGTATTTGCTATCACAACTGTAGCAAAGCCCTTTTCCTCTTTTTTCTTCCAATTGTTGTGGTGTCAACCTTGTAGGTTGTGGAAATCTAGGCGTAGCAACACTTCCTTCTTTATAGAATTGAGTGTTAGGCTTCCTTGTCGCCATAATTTTACATTCAACTTTTCTTGCCAACCTGAATGCCTTCTCCAATGAATCCGGTTCCAAAATGTGAACTTCAAGTTGGATGTTATCCTTTAAAGTGCATATGAAGAGATCAATCATGTGTTCCTCTGGAATATCAGTTACCCTTATATTCAATTTTTGGAAGTCCTCAATGTGCTGCCCCACTAAACCCTTTTGTTTGAGATTTATCGATTGGCTAAAGAAGGTGTTTCTCTTTGTATCCTCATAATGTGCTATCATTTCCTCCGTAAAAATTGACCAAGTGACAATTTTTTTACGGGAGCAAAGCCATCGATACCATACAAATGTTTTTTGTTCTAAATGTAAAGTTGCAATGCGTACCTTTTGTGTGTTTTGCACGTTATGGAGATCAAAATATTGCTCCATCTATAGTATCCATGTTACAGGATCCTTTCCATCAAACTTCCTCATATCCATTTTTGGAATATGGTGGTTCTTCCAACCAACATTAGAGTTTATGAAATCACGATTAACATTTACTTTTTTCTCATCATGAGGTTCTTCTACTATCTTTTCACCATTAGGAAACATTTCTTGCATCAACTTTGTCAAACCTTCGATGTCTGCTTTTAGAGCATTCTTCATATTTTCCATGTTGTTTTCCATGTTGTCTTTCATGTCATCCATCTTAGATTCCATGCCATCTTCCATGCCATCCATCTTAGCTTCCACGCCTTTCTTCAAACCGTCCATCTTCGCTTCTACGCCTTTCTTCAAAACTTCCATTTCATTTTTTGTTGCTCTTTGTGAGAGTGAAATTTGTTGCACTTGCTCTTGTAATTTTGATAGATCATCTTGCAATTCTTCATCTTCATGAGTCATAGTAGAGCCTTCTGAAGGCTTAATGGGTGTTGAATTATTTTTACGGGGCATATTTTAGAACCCAATACTGATATCTATTCTACAATATGCCCTTAGAATCAATTCAAATTGATTCTTCAAACAAGACTTATGCAATTCGGAAAAAAAAAATGCACACCTTTTTCTTGCTTTTGAGGAGCTAGATATTGAAATTGGATTATCTCTGTGATTGCAACACTTCAATATTTGAATTTTGGTATCAACGTAGCCCTCTAAATTATCTTTTGAATGCCACAGGTCTGACCTGATTTGGATTCTCCAAGACAAAGTTGTGTCCAATCTCCCACAATGACCTAATTATGGACTGTTTCAGTAGAGTGAACTTGTATGACTTGCCATGTGTCACTTTTTCATCCTTCAGCTCTGAAATTGATAGTCAAGAAACTAAAATCCATTTACTTGCAATCAATTTTTACGACACTCCAATCTGATGCTCAGAGAGAGAGTTATGAAGAATTTCCCACGATCACCTCTTTGAGATGAAATTCTGGAGCCTGAAAAAGCACTACATTCCATAGATCATATCTCTGAAAATATTGCGAACCAAGATCTGAAATTTTTTGACGAGTTTCCTCAAGTTTTCAGCTTCACACCCTAAAAATTTTAGATATTGAAAATTCGTAGAAAAAAAAGTTATAGCGAAAATGCCACGATGACCTATTTGGAGTAGCGAAACCCTAGAATCCAAAGCTCTGATACCAAATGTTGTGTAACTAGCTCCAAAAATAGAAGAAAAGAGATATCAACGCCTTAGAAATAAGCCACTTTGAGGGGACAACCTCCAATACATGACATAAATGAACAATTCTTGGATGATACAATTTACAAAACCTCCTTTCTATATATAGGAGTCCATGTGGCCATAATGTAATCCTAGTGGGCCACAATGTAATCCTAGCCGACCCAACAATAATAATTTAAGGGCACAACAATAACAAAATGGGGGTTACAAGGGTACAATAATAACAATAAGGGGGTTACACTAACAACAATAAGGGACTATACTAGTAATATAGGGACCTAACAATGTTGATGATTCACTCATCTATTTACTATTTAGTAGTAGATGTGGTAGTTGTTGTACAATACTTGCCATGTTATTTTCTACAGCTGCAGTACATGAGGTTGCATTGTGACCCTATGATGCATTGTTTGCATATTGTTGCACATGGTATAACCTACAGCAAACATTTCATGGGGAGATTCTATGGTGATATTGTCCTATTCATCATAGATGACATGTCTTGGGCCAGCTGGATTATCATTGATGGAGGGGAGATTATTGGGGGATTACTCTTCATTTTGCCACTTGAGGGCAATACATTTGCAGCCCAGGATCAACATACACTCCACACTTGTCATAAGTGGGGGAGAGGAAAGCATGGGGCAAGTTATAGTGCTTTCCATGAGCATATTTTCAGTCCACCTTCATTTCTGGAGCTCAAGGTGGAGGGAGATTTTCCATGAGTTGCCTTGTTGGGAGGTAGCTTATTTTTCATGATTGGTGGCTTGAGGATGGGAGATTCATATTGGGATGATAAATCCCATTATATATCAGACCTCATGCCTCAAGAAGGCCCTTGGACATCTCTTTGTTCCTTTAGGGATAGTTGTTTCTACATGATAGTTGTTTGGGAATGTTCACCCAAAGGCTAGATTGCATATGTTGGAGGGACAGTTTGAAGAATTGATTGCTGATATGGCATCCTTTTCTTGAGGGGATCATCACATAAGGATGCTACAGGAGGAAGGGCAGAAAGAAACTCATTCTATACTTGCAGTTGCTTGAGGGAAAGCAATATTTCGAGAGGGGAGGACTGTAATGTTCCAAATTTTTATGGAACATTAATTTTTGATAGGGGATGAATAAAATGGGTAGGGGACCCATTCCTTGCATGATTAGAGAATAAAAATTCTCTAGGTATGAAAGAGGATCATTTTTGGAGCTGTATTTCACACCTCCATGTGTGAAAGGAGGTTTTTGCGTAAAGGCTTGACTAAGGTTGACCAAGTCAAACTGCATTGGCATGAGTTGGAAAGCACTAAGTGGGACAACATAGGAGGAAAGCTTCTAGAGGATGGAAACCCTAATTCGAAGTAGGGCCCATGGAGGGAAGGCTTATTGTTTAAAAGAGGAGCAAGGCAGCCATTGAGATTATCTTTTGATCATTCTACATCCAAGTCTTAGAGACTTGTTGCTGCCTCTTGCTATTCAGCAGAGCTGCAGTGCCTTCAGGCATGAGGGAGTCCTGTTTAGGATTTCCTCTCCTTCTTGAGGAGCTCATGAAGGATTTAACTCATCCTCCATATTCAGGCATTCAGGCCATAGCTTCATCCATCTACATCAGCGCATTTTCTGCAGTAGATATTGTGCAGTGTTGCTAGGTGTTGCTGGGGAGGTTTCCACACACCATCCGGAGCTAGTTTTCCAGTGGAGGGAGGTTCCATCCTTTGGGAGGTCAGGAAAGGTAGTTTATGAGTAGATCCCATCATCTTTGGCATTAGGCCAACCACATTCCATCATTGGCAGTGTAGTCCCTCTCTTAGACAGCGTTCTTCTGGGTGAATATCTGTTGTGAGCGATTAGCAGATTTTGGAGGGGAATTCTTGGGTGAAAGGATCAACCTTTCACTTCAGATTTTCATTGGAGAAGGGCTCTTCATATACAACATCTCTTTCAGCCTTCTCCATCCATTTCCAGCTCTTGAGTTGCAGCAACTACTGCAACTCTGTCATTTTTGTATTATAGTGTTTTTGCATAGATTTCAGCCAATCCTCTTAAAGGATTGATGTTATGTATTTTCAGGGGTTGAGATCTTGCTCCCCCTTCTTATTTGAGCTCATATTGTCATATCTTTGTATATTCATTATTTATGCAGCAATTCCTCTCTATAACTACGCAATCATGGCCTAGGGTTTTATTTATGCAGCAGTGTATTTCACATTTTCATGTATAGGTTTCTTGAGGCTTCTAGTGCCTTTCTTAAGTGATTATTACCTCAAGGATTTGTATTCTTATGTGCTGCTATGTCTTAATATGATGGACATTGGATTCTCCAGCATTTTATGTGTATATTATTCACTGCTATTTTCCATTTGATGTATTTGTTATTGATGTAGCTGCAATATTGGGGTTATCTTAAGAGATTCCCAATCTTGTTGTGTTTCCCTCTTGGGGATATTGTCCCTTGATAATTACTCTATAGATAGAGTCTACTAGTGGGCCAGGTAGCCTATGGAGCTCATCCTTTGTTCAAAGGTGACAAATCCACTAAATGCCCCTGCATTCTATCTCAGGAATATATTTTCTTTTTCGATTGACAATGTTTCTAAAAAAGGAACATTACACAAAGACTACTAAAACTAGAAAACAAATTTTTTCTCTGAATGACTTTCAGCAATTTCGTAGCGCAATTTCAACTATCAATTTCTCCCACCTCACAATGAATTTGAAGAATGGAAAGATTTTTTTGTAGTTCAGTATGTTAGGAACAAAAATCTCTTTCATTTTTCAAAAATGAGTTTTCAGTTGCTCAGGAACCCCTCTGGAAGTTGACCACTAAAAGCAGAAAAACAGGATTTCGCCGGAAAAAAGGCTATTTCAGAAATTTCGTAGCGCAAAATTGTCTGCGCTACGAAAACATGATTTTGTTGCTAATTCCAAAAAAAAAAATTCAAAATGACTTGAGATATGACTTCTAAACACAAGGTGAGACTTCCAAGACATGGAATAAGGTTTTCAAACTTTATTTGGAAATGAAATATGACCTTAAAGACTTCTAACCCTATGACCTAACCCTTTAAGCATGAAATTACCTAGAGACCTTTAACACCATGACTAGAACAAGGGTTTGGAAATGAGAATGACACTATTGAGACTCTAATCCTATCACTTATCCCTTTAAGCATGTGATGACTCAAAACCTATTATAAGACTATGACTAGAAACAAGGCAAACTTAAGTTTAGAAAAAATAATTTTGGGGTGATAACAGATTTTATGCTTTTATGGTCGATGGTATATATGTGATGCATTCTAGTCTAGGATATGGTTAGCTATGCAATCAGCTACATGATTTTTGTCTCTTGGTATATGTGTAAATGTAATGTGATTAAAATTTAGGGCTAATATTTTTGCATGCAGGTATTTCCTAAAGAGGCATGGATCACGCACTTCAAAGGTTTGATTTTACTGTGATACAACCAACTGGGAATCAAGGAAGACATGTAGATGGTGGATACCTTGGAGGGAGGCTTCAATTAAAATTCTTATAACGGCATCATATTCGGCTTGATTTTTTGTGACTAACCCGATACAGATTCCATTAGTGGGGTACGATGACCAGTCAAGAGAGTATATGGCCCAGGCGGCAGTAGCTAGGTTTTGCGACCATCGAGAGGCACCATCGAAAAATCCTAAATGATAGATTGGAAATCACTCCATCTTTGACCCAGGATGAGAGAGTGTTTTTTTATAATAATTCCATAATGAGGTGATCATCATAAAAAATTATGGTGCATACATAATTATTGTAGGGTATTGAGGACCTTCTTTTATGGGTGAATGTTTTTAAGGTAGAGTCCATTGACAGGGTTTTTTAAGCATGTCCCATTGGGCTTTGATCAAATGTATGCTCCCTTAAGGAGGAAATCTTTAACAATTTATGGACCCTTCCATAATGTCTCGAACTTTTCGGTTCTTAAATCTTCTTGTGCGACCTCATAGCATAGGACTAGTTCTCCCTCGGTAAATGACCGAGAGGTGATGATGCAGAGAAATGACGCTTTGACCCTTTTCTTGTGGGATTTTTTTTGTTGGAGATATTCTCACCAAATTTCATTGACGAGTTCTAATTGTACAAACATTTTCTATAAGGTTTAGTATCAGTGAGAATTTCGATGGTCAAATGCAAGTTGGGGATTTCGCATTCGATGGGAAGCACGATCTCCGCCCCATAGACTAATTGGAAGGGTGTGAACCCTGTTGATGCTTTGACTATCATGCAGCATGCCCATGGGGTTGAGAACACCATGTGATGCCAATTGGCTTTGTGTTTTTTCACTATATGATACAACATCATTTTACGTACTTTTTTAACAGCTTCTACCTGACCGTTAGACTGTCGATAGTATGGTGATGCAAACTCGTGAGAAACTCCAAGGAATTGGTAAAATTCCTAGAATATTTAGTTTTCGAAATGTTTTTTGTGATCTGACACCAATTCCTTGGGGACGTTGAACCATGTGATGACATGGTTGAAGAAAAACAATGCAGCAGTTTCCGCGGTGTTGTTGTATATGGGAATGGCTTCTTTCCATTTGGTGAAATAATTGATGGCCAAAACTATGTATTTGTGGTTGTTGGATGATGTGGGGTGTCACGTCATTAAGTCTATGCCCCATTCACAAAAGGGGCCTGCTATGATGATGGGGTGCAAGGGAGCTGGAGTGGCTCGCGCCTTGTGAGCATAGAGTTGGTATCACACGCATCGTTTGACTACTTGGATGCAGTCGTGAAAAAGGATAGGCTATAAGTAATCGGAACGTAGGAATTTTTGGGTGGTGGCCATTTCTAAGAGGTGGACGCTGCAAGCTCCACTGTGAGAGTCATTCAGGACTTGCTCGGCGTGTTCATGAGTGAGGCATCCATGAAGGATGGTTTCGACGCCTCATCGGTAAAGAACATCCCATAAAATAACGCATCGGAGGGCCTAATGGCATATGCACCTTTCGTCATCATGATTGAGATGAGGTTTGAAATTTTTAGTTCATAATAAAATTATGATATTGCCATACCAAGGGTCCTTCGTTGACACAAAGAAAATATGTTCATCAGGTAGTGCATCATTAATGAGGGATCCTTCGGTATCTATTGGGAGATATGTGATGAAATTGGTGAGGATGAGTGCCTTTTTTCTTTTAGGGGAGCTAAATTTCAGTTCAAATTCTTGCAGTATAACTACCCATCAGGCGTATTGTAATATCCCAAAATGGGACTGCTCAGCAATGCATGCATAAAAAACACATTTTCAGAACTATATACTATAGAAAACGAAATCAACACTTGGATCCCTTAGATATGAAAATATACCATCTAAATCCAATAATTTATCATAAACAAATCAAACTAGGTGAGGTAAACAGACCTCCCACACCTAGTATGGCTCAAAATTGCTAAAACCCCAAAACTACTGCAACATGAAATTACTGCATAAAGAGACAGCGCAGTCTATTGAGATTTTATGCATAGAAATAGCTGATACAAATAGATCTAATATTATATTAAAAAATATGGCTCAAGCACTGAGATCTAGTCTCCTTTATATAAAATCTAGAGAACCCGGGAAGGGTTTCTAGGAATACACTCAAATATAAATTGTGACCTTCAGCAATGGGACTGAATAATCACTGAAAACTGAAGCACAGGAGTATAGAAGGCTGAAATAATATATATCTGATGCATATCTGATCAAATGTCTTCCCCATGGAATGATCCACCATCCAATCACACGAAAACTCCCAAAAATAGCTACAAGATCCACTGCAAAAACTGCCCTCCAGAAATAACGCAATTTCTAACTGGAATAACACTGTAGGTGATGGAAATATATTGGCCTGCTGCCAAAGATCTGAAATCAGCCCAAGAACCCTCCAAAATTATTTCCAAATAGAAGGAATCCTTCCTCCTATGCAAAACCAACTATGAAAGTGGGTTTCTCAACACTCCACTGCAACACCCTGCAACTCAATACAACCTCCTGCAGAAACTGCGTTGAAACTGAAGACTAAAGCTTGGCACCAATGCTAGATGAGTGGAATGATATATCAGGTCTCTCCCAAGAGCTACTAAAAGGGAAGAGATGGAATTCCTAAATAGGAAAACCTTAGCACTAAATAGCACCAACAATCTTAGCTAAATAGCTGAAGAGAGCAAAGTCTAAATAGACACATCAAAATATAATTCATAAGATAACCTCAAATGGTTGCCATACTCTTCCTTATAAACTAAGTGAGCCTTCTCACCTTGGGTCCCACTCTTTAGGGTTTCCACCATCACACAATCAATCTCCCTCCAAAACTGTGTTGTACCTTCATCAAGGCTACTCATCCATAACAATGTTGTTTGATTTGGTCAAGGTTGACCTCTTCAACCGGCTTCAACCCTTTTCACACCTAAGGGTATTTAATCCAGCTCTCATATAGTTGTCTAAACTGATCCTCATTCATATTGAGCTGTTTTTATTGAAGATCCATTCCTCCCACATTAATGTTTTTGATGTTGAGATTCAACAAGATGATGAGCTTAGTGAAAATTAAGCACCTTCACTAAGTGGGCCTGCAGGCTATTTTTGGTGCAAAGTCTATTTTTAGACTATGTCTATTTTTAGATATGTCGATCATATTCTATGAGTTGTAGGATGCTATTTGTTTATGGTTGGTCAAGTTGAAAAATAGATAGACTTCTATTTTTAGACATATTGGGTGGAATCTATTTTTAGATTGCGAGTCTAAAAATAGATATGTCGAATATTATTAGCTCTTAATAATATTTGGACTCTAAACATTATCTTATTCTCTTGGAGCACTTCAGTTAAGTGCACAAATGTGGCATAGCAGATGACAGAAGGAATTATGTTATTCCTGAGGGTTTACTAAATCTAATGCATGAGGACTTCAGTTAGAACTCATGTGACAGAGTTTGGTGGAGTTATAGAAGTAGTTGGAGTTGTATTTAGTTTAACTCAGTTAGACTCAGTTGAGCTAGTTGTATCTAGTCTAACTAATTGATACACTAGTGAGAGTGGTGTGAATTAATTAGTTAAATTAATTCACTAAATAATAACTCATTAATCAACTGAAGAATACATCAGTTAACTACAGTGCATGGCAGTTTCAGTGGAGACCAGTGGAGAGATAGGTGAAAGGGAAAGCTAAACTATCAGTTGTGACTATAGTGATGCATTAATTTCATTCAACACTCAGTGGAGATGAAAATGAGGATTGCATGAGCAAGGCTAGAGTAATTCAAGTGCATTCAGAGTCATTCTTCAGCAGGGATTGCGCAGTAGAGGCAAGCTAGTAGGTGGCAAATATCGGTGCATGGATTTGCGAGATCGGGCTTGAATAGTGTGTAGCGATTGTATTGTACTGAGAGCATGATATGATCAACTTTGTATGAGGATTGTTACATGATCTCTATGACATATATTATATACAGATATTTGGGGTTTTCAGCTTCGGGCTTTCCCATTAAACAATTGTGTTAATGTGTGTGAATATTTATTGTTTCATGTGTGCATTACAATCTTGATTTAGTTTCCGCAAATGATCAATGGTGGAATAGATTCTGTATTTTGCATGAAGTTAAAATAGTGTGATATCAGGAGAATATTGGACATATAACACATAATTTATATAATTTCTACATGGTATCAAAGCGGTTGATCATTGGAGGAGATTTCAATTATTGAAACGATTGAATTTTGTGCTGGTGGAATTCAAATTTGCTGCTGTGTTTTCTTAGTGTCGAAGTTGAGCATTCATTGAAATGTCTTTCAACGGATTGCGATTAGAGTATGCCCTTGATGGGAGCTTGAATTACATAGCATGGAAGGACAAGATGGAGGCAGTTCTGGATGACAATGGGTTAAAGGAGTTCATAGATGTTGATATTCTGAAACCTGTTTCTAGCGATGCAGCCGCACTTGATGCATGGAAAAAGAAGGTAGCAAAGTGTCGAAGGATTCTGTTGGAAGGTGTGAAGGACCACATTATGTCCAGCCTTCATGGGAAATCCACTCCATTCTTAATGTGGAAGGCTTTGACAGACTTGTTCCAAAGCAGAAGTGACCAGAGGAAGTTGGCGCTTAAAGACAAGCTCAGAAAAATAAAAACGGAGAAAGGCGGCAGTATACCGAAATACCTCACGAAGTTTGTCCACTGCAGGGATGAGCTAGGAGTGTGGGGGTTGTTGTTGATGAAGAAGACTTGGTGATATTGGCTCTCCTTGGGCTTCTGAAGAGTTGGCATAGCTACGAAGACTCTATCAATGGACGGGAGAAACTGCCAGGATGGGAGTGACTTTGGTCGGGTCTTGTGCAGGAGGAGATAAGGCGGGGTACCAAGGATGGATCTTCATCAAAGAATGAAGATGAAGAAAATTGCGCTTTGGCTGCCAAAGCAAGGAAAGGAAATGGGAAGAAAAATCCTTCTCAATCCGGTGCGAAAGGCAAGAAGTAGGATTTGTCCAAGTTGAAGTGTTTTCACTGTCACCAGCACTCATTTGAGGATTTTTGGTTCACTTGTTTACATTCATGTGACGAAGGATGCCAGGAAGAAGCTGGAGCCGACTGCAGAGGTTGGGATATTTGTGGGGTACACTGATATGCCCCACAACTATTGTGTGTATTTTCCAGACAGTTGAAGACTGTTGTGCGACGGGATATTAAATTTCATGAGGAGAAAGCCATGAAGTGTTCACTTGAGAGGGAGCCACACTTGCATGCAGATGAGGAGCTATTAGTTCCTAAGGATGAGCCTCAGGATGTGGATCAGCCACAAGAGGAGGTTCATGGATTGAAGAAACCGCCTGCGTGCCGCCAAACATCGCAGGGTGGGAAGTGCACTATGAAGCGAGCGACTCAATCTTGATGTTGCGTAATGTAGGAGTCCCTACATCACAACGCGTACAAGAGAGTCACCCGACCGATTTACCGGATACATGGCTCTGGCGAGAAATTGTATATGACGGAGCCAACTTCTTTTCAAGGAAGATGTGGAGGATCCCCGCATGGGTAGATGCCATGGTGGAAGAGTATGATTCGATTGTTAGAAATCGTGCATGGGAGATTGTCCCAAGATCTTGATAAATCGTTGGTAGGTTCAAGATGGAACTAAAAAGTGAAGCAAATGCGAACGTATATCAGTATGTCGAGAAGTATAAGGCAAGATTTGTTGCCCGAGGCTTCTCACAGATTGAGGGGATTAACTATGAAGAAACCTTTGCACCTGTCGCAAGGTCTTCTTCCATACGGATCATCCTTTCTCTCTCAGTGCAGATGGGTTGGCACATTCATCAGATGGATGTGAAGACTGCGTTCCTCAACGAAATCATTGAGGAGGAGGTGTACATTGAGCAGCCTGAAGGATTTGAAATCTTCAGCAGTGATTCACATGTGTGTAGGCTCAAAAGAGCGCTGTATGGGCTGAAACAAGAACCTCGTGCTTGGTACACACGGATAGACAGTTATTTCACTGGACTTGGTTTCGCCAAGAGTGAGGCGGATCTAAACCTATACCATGTTGTGGTGGAGGGTAAGCTTTTGATCATTGTGCTTTATGTAGATTATTTAATACTAACAGGTGATGAACTGTTGATACACTCATGCAAGGCAGATCTTGCAAATGAGTTCGAGATGAAGGAATTGGGCCTCCTTCATTATTTCCTAGGATTGGAAATTTGGCAACGGAAAGGTGAACTGTTTGTGTCTCAAGGAAAGTACACCCGGGAGATACTGGAGAAGTTTCACATGCAAGGCTGCAAGCCTATCGACACTCCTCTTCCTAGTGGTTGGAGGAAAGAGGATGCCACGTCAGCAGAGGTAGTGGATGCCACTGTTTATTGACAATTGGTTGGTTCACTCATGTATTTAGTCAATACACGACCGGACATATGCTATCCTGTGAACCAGCTTTCACAAGCGATGGTGAAGCCTACCAAGCTCTTTTGGAAGGCAGGCAAGCATGTCCTGAGGTATCTGAGGGGCACATCTAGGTATGGATTGTGGTACAGATAGTCAGATGAGGTGAAGCTGCATGGCTTCACGGATACAGATTGGGCAAGAAGCCCAACGGACAGAAAGAGCACATCTGGAGGGATTTTCAGTATCGTACTCCACAAATACTATTGGTACAGTGAAGAAACAAATATCCATGGCACTCATTTCAAATAGAGGTTTAATATGAGCAAGTTTGGCTGCATGCGAGGCTATATGGATGAGGAAGATCCTGGTCGGGTTGTTTGGTTCACATTTAGATCCCACGGTGATATATTGTGATAATCAAAGTTGCATTAAACTATCAGTTAATCCAGTATTTTATGATAGATCTAAACATATTGACATCTAGTACCATCATATCAGAGATTGTGTGCCGCGGAAGATCATGTTGCTTTCTTACATTCCTACGGAGGATCAGGATGTAGATATTCCGACGAAGGCGCTCACCAGGAGCAAATTCGAATACCATAGAGACAGGATCGGGGTGGCAGATAATCCCTATCTTGTTGAGAGGGAGTGTTGAGATTCAACAAGATGATGAGCTTAGTGAAAAGAGTCGCCTTCACTAAGTGGGCCCGCAGGCTATTTTTTGGCGCAAAGTCTATTTTTAGACATGTCGATCATATTCTATGAGTTGCAGGATGTTATTTGTGGATGGTTGGTCAAGTTGGAAAAATAGATGGACTTCTATTTTTAGACATATTGGGCGGAATCTATTTTTAGATTGCCAACCTAAAAATAGATATGTCGAATATTATTAGCTCTTAATAATATTTGGACTCTAAACATTATCTTATTCTCTTGGAGCACTTCAGTTAAGTGCACAGATGTGGCACAACATCTGACAGAAGGAATTATGCTATTCCTGAGGGTTTACTAGAGCTATTTCATGGAGACTTCAGTTAGAACTCATGTGATAGAGTTTGGTGAAGTTGTAGAAGTAGTTGGTGGAGTTGTGTTTAGTTTAACTCAGTTAGACATAGTTGAGCTAGTTGTATCTAGTCTAACCGATTGATACACTAGTGAGAGTGGTGTGAATTAATTAATAATTAATTCACTAAATATTAACTCATTAATCAACTGAAGAATACATCAGTTAACTACAGTGCATGGACAGTTTCAGTGGAGACCAGTGGAGAGATAGGTGAAAGGGCAAGATAGACTATCAGTTGTGACTATAGTGATGCATTGATTGCATCCAACACTCAGTGGAGATGCCAATGAGGATTGCGTGAGCAAGGCTGGAGTAATTCAAACTCATTCAGAGCCATTCTTTAGCAGGGATTGCGTAGTAGAGGCAGGCTAGCAGGTGGCAAATATTGGTGCATGGATTTGCAAGATCGGGCCTGATTAGTGTGTAGCGATTGTATTGTACTGAGAGATTGATATGATCAGCTTTGTATGAGGATTGTTACATGATCTCTATGAAATATATTATATACAGATAGTTGGGGTTTTCAGCTTCAGGCTTTCCCGTTAAACAACTGTGTTCATATGTGTGAATTTTTATTGTTTCATGTGTGCATTGCAATCTTGATTTAATTTCCGCAAATGATCAATGGTGGAATAGATTCTGTATTTTGCATGAAGTTAAAATAGTGTGAGATCAAGAGAATATTGGACATATAACACATAAGTTATATAATTTCTACAGTTGACTTGGTCAAACTTGACTTTGTCCACAAGAAAATGTCTCTTTTCACACATGAGGGTGTGAAATCCATCCATGATAATGATCCCTTTCACATCCTAAGGGATTTTTATTCCTATTTCTGAAATATATGGGCCTTCTTACCCATTTATTCATATCCTAAGTGAAATCAGCAAAATTTAATATTCCAATTAGCTACATGCTAATTTTGAATATTACACGTATTTATGATTCATTCTACGGCGAATGAGAAAATATCGCATTAGGTTGATAACTGTTATGACAGAGGTGGTTTGAAGGATGATATAGTGTCAAATATTTTGTACTACATGTACTAGGGCTAAGGCTATTTTTTATTTTGTCTCATACTTCAATGCAGGCCCAGCTTATTTCTCTCTTACATAATAAATTATGTGTTCCCTTTTGTTTGGTCCATCCTGGACTAGCACCCCGGTAGTGGCTACATTTGTTGTAGATATATATGCGGTGTAATCCTTATTATGGTCGGGTGGGTTGATCAAAGGAGCTGAAGACAATGTGTCTTTTAACGCTTCGAATGATTTTTGGGCATGTTCATCCCATTGGAAAGGGATGTATTAATGAAGGAGACACAGGAAACCCTGCGCGCAAGTGGCATATTCGGGGAAAAAGCGTCTTAAAAATTTTGCCTTACCCTGCAGGCTTTGTAACTACTTCAATGTTTTTTGAGGCGGTACTTCTTTGATTTCCTGGACTTTGGGAGGGTCAACTCTAATACCTTGATGGGAAAAAATGATTCCTAGCAATATTTCGATGTTAACGCAGAAAACACACTTGAGAGGGTTCAAGTGTAGGTTATATTGTTGACATCATTTAAAACAGGCAGAGGTCTTCCAAATGGCTAGCACGCATCTTGGATCGTACAGTGAATTTTTCCAAATAGACAAGGATGAGATGAGCCAAGTCGTGAAATATTTAGTTCATGGCCCGTTGGAAGGTGGCACCAGCATTTCTAAGTCTAGATGGCATAACTTGGTATGAAAAGGTACCCCAAAGGGTGGTAAATGTGGTTTTGTATCGATCTGTGTGGTGAATATGGATTTGATTATGCCTAGAGAATCCATCCATAAAGGATAGGGCCTCATGACCGACACAAGCATCTATGACTTGGTCGATGAATGGTGTGGGTTAATTTTATTTGGGACAATCTTTGTTCAGATCTTGGAAATAAGTACAAACATAGATGGGGCCTTATTTTTTCATGACAATTACAGGGTTATAAACCCAAGACATGTAAGAGATTGAGTAGATAACCCCTTCTTTGTGGATTTCATCTATTTCCTATTTGATTGCTTATGCCTTTGAAGGGTGTAATTGACGTTTTTTTGTCAGATGGGTAGGGCATTGAGCCATGTGTCAATATGGTGTTCCACAATAGTGCGACATATGCCTAGAATCTCTGAGTAATCCCATATAAAAATATCTCTATATTCTTGTAATAGGGAGGTGTATGAGGCTACTTATTCTGGAGAGCATGCTGCCCCCAAGGATATTTCTTCTACCTTGCCATGTTTTTTCGAAATATTCACCTTAAAATTAGGTGAAATACTTGACATGTTTCCTTCCTCAAATGCGTAGGGCGTTGGGATAGGATTTTTGAACCAATATACTTTTCCTACTGGCAATAAATCTTTAAATTCAATGGCGTAAATATTATGGGTTGGTACACTAATAGGCACAAACTCTTTCTCAGGTAGAAAAAAATAACGATGGTGCACGAAATCCCATGGAAATTAAGGTTCCATCATGGCCTCGATGATATCTTCATCTGAGTAAAAATTATTATCTAAAGGTGAGTCAATTTGCACAAGGCCATGAGGAGGGAGTTCGGGCCTAGCAATGTAGGTTGACAAGCAAGAATATGATTCGATGGTTGATGCCATAGAACCAAGTGAAGATGAAAAATTGCAAATATGATGGGTCTACACCATCGATGGTAATGCTACTGGTATATTAGGGGTAGCGATATTGAAACCAAAAAATGATAAGCATACAGAACAAATCATGGTTCCCACAAATGATGAGAGGAATCGTATGTGATGTTGCATGTCATCAGCAATAGGTGGTGGAATAATTTCTGTAATTATTGGTTTGTATTGAGTGAGGGGGAGTTAGTACGACCTTGTTGGTGCACGAGGGGGAAATGTATCCTCATCAATAGGAAACTGGTGCTAAATTCTAAGATGTCAAATTTTCCATAACATAGGGTATGGTTTTGTACCATGAGAATTTTTGGTGCAAACAGTCGCACACATGGCAGGTAGTTATTGAGTAAATGGTATGCGAGCCAGTACTACTCATAGCATAAGACGACGATGCTATGTTGGGGTCATGAGATGTGGCATTTATGTGTGCTTTCCATCTCTAGGTATTAGTTTTAGTGTGATATGACTTCCTTGGGTGGTTTTGGTTTAATGTTTCTCTAGTTTCTCAGAATCGTGGAAGATATTGATAGTTCTTTGTGTGATGAAATTGGGAGCATATGCAACAATAACAGTGAGTGATTTTCACTTGGTTGGAGAGATGTATTTGTGGGATAGGGGTTACTATGCAAAAAATATCAGCAAACCTAGCCAACGCCTAGCATTGGTTAACCAAGTGGTTTGGTTTATCATATAGGGAACCTAGAAGGTTTGGTTTAAACCATGCTTTCTTGGGGCGTTTGGTATTTTTCCCATATCTTGGCCAGTGATGGTGAAAATAGTTCGGTGGGGATTATGCTAGTTTTTTCTTTTCAAATACACATAATATGAACCTAGATGCTTCATTTCCCTGAGTTTTGGTACTGTCCAAAAGTTATGAGTCTGAACTGTCTAAGCCATAGCTTTTGGCGATAAACCGACACATGAATTCTAACATAGAGCATAATCAAAAAATGTGGGGCCAATGTCGTACATAATGGTTACTTCCACAAATCTTACAAGTATGACATATGTTCCTAGATAAGTTGCTTTGGGAAACAAGGTTGATTGGATACCAGTAATTAAATGCACTTAATTCTGAGAATTGAGTGATAAAATGATCAATTTCATTGCATAAGGCACAGATTGGGACATGAGTTCTAACCTTTGTTTGTCTCCTTGGTGTCTGCAGGGATGGACGTGGTGGGTACGAGCAGGAGGTTGGTTCTTCTCGTACATATAGGATGGTCTTGGATAGGTCCCCCCCTATCTACATAGGTGTTTTGGATGGATAATGGTAATTTGATTGCACAAGTTCACGTAATTAATCTCTATATCGATGGATTTTGGGGAAAGGATGTGTGTAATGCCTGTATTCTGCATATATGGTGCATACATGGTTGATACATAATGCCTTAATTTGTACATTTGTGACCTTTTCTCTAGTAGGTGGAGTTTGGGTTACAGATTACTTTTGGCATGTAGAAGAGATTTCAACTCCTCTAAATATGGGCAAGATTTGGTAGGATGACCAACTATATTGCAGAAAGCACAAGGTGTAGGTTTCCTAGGAAACTTAGGAGCATCCACCTTCTTCCATTTTTTCTTCTCCATTTTAGTGGCACTGGCTAGTATCGCTGCGAGGGTTTCCTGAGTCATGATGGCCTCCTTGGAGGTAAAAGAAATGTTGAAAATGTAGCAAGATGATGGAACTTAGTGAAATGAAGTCGCCTTCACTAAGTGGGCCCGCGAGCAAATTCCGGCGCAAAATCTATTTTTAGACTATGTCTATTTTTAGACATATGGAGCATGGTCCGGGATTGCGTAGAGATTCTTGGAGCATTGGTCATGTTGGTAAAAATAGATGGGACTCTATTTTTTGGACCTATAGGTCGAAGTCTATTTTTAGACTGCCTCTCCTTAAAATAAGGAAGTCAAATATTATTTACCCTTAATAATATTTGGACTCTAAACAACGGTTTACTCTCTTGGACACTTCTTCGAGCCTTGGAAGTGGCTCATGCATCGACAGAGGAATTACGCTATTCCTAGGGTTTTGTGAGCACATGCATGGTTGACAGTTAGGACTTCAATGGCAAAGTTTGGTGGAGTTAATGAGACAAATGTGAGTTGTGTTCTATTTATTTTAGTTGAACCGGTTGAGATTAGTTTAACTAGCTAATCAATTAGTTATGAGTGGAGTGAATTAAATATTATTTAATTCATTAATTAGTAACTCATTATTCAACTCAAGAACACATCAGCTCACTACAGGCATAAACAGTTCGAAGGAGACCAAAGGAAAGAGGTAGATGAAAGGGTGGAGTTAGTATCGTTGGTGACACGCTTGTGCATGAGATTTGCACCACACTTGGAGGAATTTCACATGAGATTGCTTTTCAAGCCAAGGAGATTCAAACCTGATCTCTCTATGACAGCCATATATAGAGCAAGGCAATTAGTGGTGAGTTTTGAACCAATAACCTCGTTCAAAACCAAGCTAGTTTGTGTGTAACTTTATAAGAAAGTATTGAGTACTTGTGAGGAGTATTGTCGAGTTTGTTACATTATTTCTCCATTATAATATACATAATAGCTACGGGGTTTTCAGCTATAAGCTTTCCCCATACATACTTGTGTTAATGTGTATGATAATTTGATGTGTTATCGCTGATTTTTTTCCGCATGTTTGATGATCGAGTGGAAGAGATTATGTGTTGCATATAAATTCGGGTGTATGTGATCGTGGATAGTCTCGGTGGATAATTAATCATTATTCAGCAAATTTCTACATGGTATCAGCTATTGAAGCAAGATTGATCATCACGGTGATTACAAACTTATTTCATCGAGTCCGCATGCGGGCCGTAGCCTCGGATTCATCTTTCTTCGGAAAGTGAAAGGTCTTCTAAACACCCCTTGTACTGCAGAAATAATTTGTTCTCACATCTAGAGCGGTTGAGCTTTGAGGTGGAATTCAAATTTTGCGACTTTTTTTTTCTTGGTGTTGAAAATGTCTTTCAACGGTTTGCGACTCGAATATGCTCTTGAAGGCGTCGAATTATGTTGCATGGAAGGATCGCATGGAGGCGTATTAGAAGATAATGGTCCGAAGGAGTTCGTAGATACGGATGTCCAAAAGCCCACTGATCCCGCCGAAGTCGATGCATGGCAAAAGAAGATGGCGAAATGTCGAAGATCTGTTGAGGCCAAGGATCATATTGTATCCGCTCGCATGGAAAGGCTTCTCCATTTCTAATGTGGAAAGCTTGACAGGATCTATTGCAGAGTAAGAGCGACCAAGGAAGCTGGTGCTCAAAGATAAGCTCAAGAACATCAAGATGGAGAAATGCGATATCGCCAAATACCTCACGAAGTTCACTCGTGCATAAGCGGGAAGTGTGGGTGGTCGAAGACGAGGACATGGTGACCGGCTCTCCTTGGTCTTCCGAAGGCTTGGCACTCATATCAAGATGTGTCAATGGCGGGAGGTGTCGGGGATGGGAGCGCCTTTCGGGCGGCTCATGCGGTGAGGAGATAAGGAGGACTACTCGTGATGGATCCCATCAAAGGGATGATGAAGAAAATGCACTTTGGTGGCCAAAGCAAAGAAGGGGAAGGGTAAGAAAACTTCTCATTCCTAAAGGGCAAGAAGCAGGATATGGCAAAAGTGAAGTGTTTTCACCGCCATGATCATGGACATTATGCTACCAATTTTCCAAAGAAGAAGAAGAACAAGCAAGCGAGAAGATCCGATGGAGAAGCTTTGGCTTCACAATTCGACTTGACTTTTCACTGATCACATGCTTGGTTTCAAGTGTGATGGGATCGGTATGGTTCTTGGACAGCGGTGTGTCATTTCATATGACGGGAGATCGAGTTGTTCCATCTAGAGGACAAATATTTGGGTGTGCACATCGAGATGGGCGATGATGGTAGATACGGTGAGGGGTATCGGTACCATATCCTTTCGGGAGTCCGGTAAACCCTTTGTATTGAAGGATGTCATGCATGTACCTGGATTGAAGAAGAACTTGATCTCCGTGTATGTTGGAGGATAAGGGGTATGATGTGGTCTTCAACAAGGAAAAGCATTCCTACGCAATAAGACTACTGGAGAGACCGGAAGATAGGGGTTCGAACCAAGAACCTTTATCGCCTGTGTAGATGGCGCGTGCTATGGCATGCAAGGCGGGAGAAGTGGTGAGCCGAGATGATGAGGGCGATGTGGCACCGAGATTGGGCCACCTTCACCATGGAGCTTTGAAGATTTCACATTTCTCTGGCTTCCTAAGGGCACTCTTGCGCAATCGACGGTGCAAAGGGTGTAATTTAGGGAAGTATGTGAAAGCCACTTTCACGAGAAGGATAGTCGCGCCACGACGATCCTTGAGAGAGTTCACACGAACATGTGTGGTCCTTTCTCATTTGCTTCGATAGCAAAGCATAGGTATTATGTGATATTTGTTGATGATTTCCTCGAAAGTCCGGATCTTCTTCTGCGTAGAAGAGCGATACATTCACGAAGTTCGTGAGTTTAAAGCCTTCGGTCGAGAAGGAGTCGGGGAAGAAGTGATTGCTCTAAGGAGTGATAACGGTGGTGAATTCATCTGCTGAATTCAAGGAGTTCGCCGCATGGGATCGTGAGAGAGCTCACCCCATAACCCAAGGAAGAACGGGGTGGGAGCGGAAGAACGAACGATCGTGGGTGCTGCACGGCGATGTTGCATGATCAAGGCCTACCCCTTCACTTGTGGGCCGAGGCATGCAATAGCATGTATGTATGGAACCATTGTCCTCACAAGGTTCTTGGCATGAGTACACAGGAGGCTTATCTCGCAAGAGGCTCCGATATTTCCCATTTGCGGATTTTTGGTTCTCTTGTCTACATGCATGTGACGAAGGATGCGAGAAGGAAGGGCGGGATCCAACCGCCGAGGTTGGAATATTTGTGGGTAAACCTTACACCTCACAATTACTGTGTGTATTTTTCTGTGACCATAAAGCTCGTGTGCGACGGGAATATTTCGGGAGGAGAAAGCCATGCAAGTTGGAGAGGGAGCTACACTTGCATGCGGATGAGGAGCTGTTAGTTCCTAAGGAGGAGCTTCGGATGTGGATCGCCACAAGAAGAGGTTTAGGAGGTGGAAGAAACCACCCATGCAGCGCCAACCACCGAGGGCGCATGCGACTACGAAAGTTGAGCGCTCGGGATGCAGAGAAGGTTGTAGGACCACCTACCCACGGCACAACGAGAGGCAGTCACGGATCGGTACACGGATACATGGCTCTTGTGAGTCAATGTGTTGTGACTAGCCATCCTCTTTTGAGGAAGTTGGAGGAACCCGCATGGGTTGATGCCATGATCGAAGAATATGATTCGATCGTCGGGAACAGTGCATGGGAGATTGTCCCAAGACCGTGGGGAAATCGGTGGTGGGTTCGCGATGGATCTACAAAGTGAAGCGGACGGGAGGGAGTGTGGAGAAGTACAAGGAGATTTTTCACCCATGGCTTTTCGGATCGAAGGACTATGAGGAGACCTTTTGCACTCGTTGCAAGGTACTCTTCCATACGACGATCCTTGCTCTCTAAATACGAGATGGGGTGGCACATTCATCGATGGATGTGTATTCCTCAATGGAGTTATTGAGGAGGAGGTGTACATAGAAGACAAGGTTTCGAGATCTTCAAAGAGAGTCGCATGTGTGCCGACCAAGAGAGCATTACGGGCTGAAGCAAGCACCTCGTGCTTGGTACACATGGAGAAGCTACTTCACCGGGCTTGGATTCTCCAAGAGTAAGGCGCTCCAAACCCGTACCGTTGTGGTGGAGGAAGCCGTCGATCATCGTACCGTATGTAGATGATCCGATTTTTACCGGCGATGAGCAGTTGATACTTTCATGCGGAGGATCTTGCACGAGAGTTTGAGATGAAGGACTTGGGCATCCTTCATTATTTTCCGGGATTGGAGATTTGGCGGCGCGACGGAGACCGTTTGTTTCTTCGGGGCAAGTATGCCCGAGAGATTCGGGAGAGGTTCAACATGCAAGGTCGCAAGCTTCGACACTCCTCTTCCTCGGTGGTTGGAGGAAGGAGGATGCTACTCAGCGAGGTAGTGGATGCCACGTCGTCGGCAAGGTGGGGTCGCTTATGTATCTAGTCAATACACGACCCGATATATGCTGTGCGTTAACCGCTTTCAAGCTATGGTTAAGCCTACCAAGCTTTTGGAAGGCAGCAAGCATGTATTGCGCTATATTAGAGGCACATCGAATATGGTCTATGGCGACAGGAGGATGGAGCGAAGCTCGCTTCAGATGCGATTGGACGGGGAGTCCAACGGACCGAAGAGCACATCCGGAGGATTTTTCAGCATTGGGTCAATGCAGCTTCTCGGTACAGAGACGCAGATCCGTGGCACGAGGCCGAGTACATGGCAAATAGCAGGCCGCCTGCGAGGCTATTTGGATGAGGAAGATCCTCGCAGAGATTGTTCAAGTTGCATTTGAACCTACAGATCTATTGTGATAAACCGAGTTGCATTAAACTCTCGCTAATCCAAAATTTCATGATGGGTCCAAACACATCGACATCGGTACCATCATATCGTAATTGTGTTCAGCGGAGAATCATGATGCTTTCATATGTTCCCACGAGGATCGGATGCCGACATCCTCACGAAGGCGCTCACCAAGAGCAAGCTCGAATTCCACAAAGCAAGGATAGGGGTTGCGCATAATCCATATCTTGTCGAGAGGGAGTGTTGAAAATGCAGAATATGATGGAACTTAGTGAAATGAAGTCGCTCACTAAGTGGGCCCGAGCAATTCGGCACAAAATCTATTTTTAGACTATGTCTATTTTAGACATATGGAGCATGGTCGGGGATTGCGTATGAAGATTCTTGGAGCATTGGTCATGTTGGTAAAAATAGATGAGACTCTATTTTTTAGGTCAAAGAGGTCGAAGTCTATTTTTAGACTGCCTCTCCTTAAAATAAGGAAGTCAAATATTATTTACCCTTAATAATATTTGGACTATAAACTTCAGTTTACTCTCTTGGAGCACTTCAGTTCGAGCCTTGGAAGTGGCTCATGCATCTGACAGAGGAATTACGCTATTCCTAGGGTTTTGTGAGCACATGCATGGTTGACTTCAGTTAGGACTTCAGTGGCAGAAGTTTGGTGGAGTTAATGAGACAGCTAGTGGAGTTGTGTTCGGTTTAATTTAGTTGAACCGGTTGAGATTAGTTTAACTAGCTAATCAACTAGTTATGAGTGGAGTGAATTAAATATTATTTAATTCATTAATTAGTAACTCATTATTCAACTCAAGAACACATCAGTTCACTACAGTGCATGGACAGTTCAGTGGAGACCAGTGAAAGAGGCAGATGAAAGGGTGGAGTTAGCTATCAGTGGCGACATCAGTTGTGCATGAGATTTGCACCACACTTGGAGGAATTTCCCATGATGATTGCGTTTTCAAGCCAAGGAGATTCGAACCTTGGATCTCTATATAGACAGGCCATGATTGCGCAATAGAGGCAAGGCAATTAGTGGTGAGTTTTGAACCAGTAACCTGTTCAAAACCAAGCTAGTTTGTGTGTAACTTTATAAGAAAGTACTGAGTACTTGTGAGGAGTATTGTACTGAGTTTGTTACATGATTTCTCCATTATAATATACACAATAGCTGTGGGGTTTTCAGCTATAAGCTTTCCCCATACATACTGTGTTAATGTGTATGATAATTTGATGTGTTATCGCTTGATTTTATTTCCGCATGTTTGATGATCTGAGTGGAAGAGATTATGTGTTGCATATAAATTCGAATTGTATGTGATCAGGATAGTCTCGGTGGATAATTAATCATTATTCAGCAAATTTCTACATGGTATCTGAGCTATTGAAGCAGAGATTGATCATCACAGTGATTACAAACTTATTTCGCATCGTAGTCCGCATGCGGCCGTAGCCTTGGATCGTCCTTTCTGGAAGAAAGGTCTTCTAAACACCCTCGTGTATCAATCATACAAGAAATAATTTGTTCTCACATATCTAGAGCGGTTGAGCTTTGAGGTGGAATTCGAATTTTGCAGCAGTTTTGTTTTCTTGGTGCCGTTGTTGAAAATGTCTTTCAACGGTTTGCGACTCGAATATGCTCTTGAAGGCAGTTCGAATTATGTTGCATGGAAGGATCGCATGGAGGCAGTATTAGAAGATAATGGTCTGAAGGAGTTCATAGATACGGATGTCCAAAAGCCCACTGATGCAGCCGAAGTCGATGCATGGCAAAAGAAGATGGCGAAGTGTCGAAGGATCCTGTTGGAGGGCATCAAGGATCATATTGTATCCAGCCTGCATGGAAAGGCTACTCCATATTTAATGTGGAAAGCTTTGAAGGATCTATTCCAGAGTAAGAGTGACCAAAGGAAGCTGGCGCTCAAAGATAAGCTCAAGAACATCAAGATGGAGAAGGGCGACAGTATCGCCAAATACCTCACGAAGTTCACTCAGTGCAGAGATGAGCTGGGAAGTGTGGGGGTGACTGTCGAAGACGAGGACATGGTTGACCTGGATCTCCTTGGTCTTCCGAAGGCTTGGCACTCATATCAAGATAGTGTCAATGGTCGGGAGAAGCTGCCGGGATGGGAGCGCCTTTGGGCGGATCTCATGCAGGAGGAGATAAGGAGGACTACTCGAGATGGATCTTCATCAAAGGGAGCTGATGAAGAAAACTGCGCTTTGGTGTCCAAAGCAAAGAAGGGGAAGGGAAAGAAAACCTCTCATTCTGGTGCAAAGGGCAAGAAGCAGGATATGGCGAAAGTGAAGTGTTTTCACCGCCATGATCACGGACATTATGCTACCAATTGTCCAAAGAAGAAGAAGAACAAGCAAGCGAGAAGATCTGCAGATGGAGAAGCTTTGGCTTCACAGTTCGAGCTTGAATTTTCACTGATCGCATGCTTGGTTTCAAGTGTGTTGGGATCGGTGTGGTTCTTGGACAGCGGTGTGTCATTTCATATGACGGGAGATCGGGAGTTGTTCTCAGATCTGGAGGACAAAGATTTGGGTGTGCACATCGAGATGGGCGATGATGGTAGATACAGTGCGACTGGTATCGGTACCATATCCTTTCAGAGGGAGTCTGGTAAACCCTTTGTATTGAGGGACGTCATGCATGTACCTGGATTGAAGAAGAACTTGATCTCTGTGGCGATGTTGGAGGATAAGGGGTATGATGTGGTCTTCAGCGAAGGAAAAGCATTCCTACGCAATAAGACTACTGGAGAGACCCGGAAGATAGGGGTTCGAACCAAGAACCTTTATCAGTTGCAGGTAGATGGCTGCGCAGCTATGGCATGCAAGGCGGGAGAAGTGGTGAGCCGGGATGATGAGGGCGAACTGTGGCACATGAGATTGGGCCACCTTCACCATGGAGCTTTGAAGATTCTGCAGCAGATTTCTACTGGGCTTCCTAAGGGCACCCTTGCGCAGTCAGATCAGTGCAAGGGGTGTAATTTAGGGAAGTATGTGA
The DNA here is from genome assembly GCA_034641835.2 of Pinus albicaulis. NCBI lineage: Eukaryota > Viridiplantae > Streptophyta > Pinopsida > Pinales > Pinaceae > Pinus > Pinus albicaulis. Next base: position 571,635,557 of record CM076584.1, on the reverse strand, counting down.
AAGCCACCTTTCACGAGAAGGATAGTCGCGCCACGACGATCCTTGAGAGAGTTCACACAGACGTGTGTGGTCCTTTCTCATTTGCTTCGACAACAAAGCACAAGTATTATGTGATCTTTGTTGATGATTTCTCTCGAAAGTGCTGGATCTTCTTCATGCAGAAGAAGAGCGATACATTCACAAAGTTCTGTGAGTTTAAAGCACTGGTCGAGAAGGATTCGGGGAAGAAGGTGATTGCTCTAAGGAGTGATAACGGTGGTGAATTCATCTCGGCTGAATTCAAGGAGTTTTGCAGCGCAGAAGGGATTCGGAGAGAGCTCATCGCACCCCATAACCCACAGCAGAACGGGGTGGCTGAGCGGAAGAACAGAACGATCGTGGGTGCTGCACGGGCGATGTTGCATGATCAGGGCCTACCCCTTCACTTGTGGGCTGAGGCATGCAATACAACAGTGTATGTGCAGAACCATTGTCCTCACAAGGTTCTTGGCATGAGTACACCGAAGGAGGCTTATTCTGGCAAGAGGCCTGATATTTCCCATTTGCGGATTTTTGGTTCTCCTATCTACATGCATGTGACGAAGGATGCGAGAAGGAAGCTGGATCCAACTGCTGAGGTTGGAATATTTGTGGGGTACACTAATACACCTCACAACTACCGGGTGTATGTGTCAGACAGTCGCAAGACTGTTGTGCAACAGGATATAAAATTTCAGGAGGAGAAAGCCATGCAGTGTTCGCTTGAGAGGGAGCTACACTTGCATGCAGATGAGGAGCTGTTAGTTCCTAAGGAGGAGCTTCCGGATGTGGATCAGCCACAAGAAGAGGTTCAGGAGGTGGAAGAAACCACCCAGGCAGCGCCAACCATCAGAGGGCGCATGCGCACTACAGAAGCTGAGCGACTGGCTCGGGATGCAGAGAAGGTTGTAGGACCACCTACAGCACAGCGCAGACAGAGACAGTCACCGGATCGGTACACCGGATACATGGCTCTTGTGAGTCAATGTGTTGTGACAGAGCCATCCTCTTTTGAGGAAGCTGTGGAGGAACCCGCATGGGTTGATGCCATGATCGAAGAATATGATTCGATCATCAGGAACAGTGCATGGGAGATTGTCCCAAGACTGTTTGGGAAATCAGTTGTAGGTTCGCGATGGATCTACAAGGTGAAGCAGGCGGCTGACGGGAGTGTGGAGAAGTACAAGGCGAGATTTGTCGCCCGTGGCTTCTCACAGATCGAGGGGATTGACTATGAGGAGACTTTTGCACCTGTCGCAAGGTACTCTTCCATACGGACGATCCTTGCTCTCTCAGCGCAGATGGGATGGCACATTCATCAGATGGATGTGAAGACTGCGTTCCTCAATGGAGTTATTGAGGAAGAGGTGTACATAGAGCAGCCTGAAGGTTTTGAGATCTTCAGCAGAGAGTCGCATGTGTGCCGACTCAAGAGAGCACTGTATGGGCTGAAGCAAGCACCTCGTGCTTGGTACACTCGGATAGACAGCTACTTCACCGGGCTTGGATTCTCCAAGAGTGAGGCGGATCCAAACCTGTACCAGATTGTGGTGGAGGGGAAGCTGTTGATCATCGTACTGTATGTAGATGATCTGATTTTGACTGGCGATGAGCAGCTGATACTTTCATGCAAGGAGGATCTTACACGAGAGTTTGAGAAGAAGGACTTGGGCATCCTTCATTATTTCCTGGGATTGGAGATTTGGCAGCGCAGCGGAGGACTGTTTGTTTCTCAGGGCAAGTATGCCCGGGAGATTCTGGAGAGGTTCAACATGCAAGGCTGCAAGCCTGTTGACACTCCTCTTCCCGGTGGTTGGAGGAAGGAGGATGCTACTTCAGCGGAGGTAGTGGATGCCACTGTCTATCGACAGTTGGTGGGGTCGCTTATGTATCTGGTCAATACACGACCCGATATATGCTATGCAGTTAACCAGCTTTCGCAAGCTATGGTTAAGCCTGCCAAGCTCTTTTGGAAGGCGGGCAAGCATGTATTGCGCTATATCAGAGGCACATCGGGATATGGTCTATGGTACAGACAGGAGGATGGAGTGAAGCTTTCTGGTTTCACTGATGCAGATTGGGCAGGGAGCCCAACAGACCGGAAGAGCACTTCTGGAGGATTTTTCAGCATTGGGTCGACAGCAGTTTCCTGGTACAGCAGGAAGCAGAGATCCGTGGCACTCAGTTCAGCAGAGGCCGAGTACATGGCAGCTAGCTTGGCTGCATGCGAGGCTATTTGGATGAGGAAGATCCTCGCAGGATTGTTCAGGTTGCATTTGGAGCCTACAGTGATCTATTGTGATAACCAGAGCTGCATCAAGCTCTCGGCTAATCCAGTATTTCATGATAGGTCCAAACATATCGACATCAGGTACCATCACATCAGAGATTGTGTTCAGCGGAGGATCATGATGCTTTCATATGTTCCCACGGAGGATCAGGATGCCGACATCCTCACGAAGGCGCTCACCAGGAGCAAGTTCGAATTCCACAGAGGCAGGATAGGGATTGCAGATAATCCATATCTTGCTGAGAGGGAGTGTTGAGAATGCAGCAAGATGATGGAGCTTAGTGAAATGAAGTCGCCTTCACTAAGTGGGCCCGCAGGCAAATTCTGGCACAAAATCTATTTTTAGACTATGTCTATTTTTAGACATATGGAGCATGGTCCGGGGATTGCAGTATGTTATTCTTGGAGTATTGGTCATGTTGGTAAAAATATATGGACCTTTATTTTTTGGACCTATAGGTCGAAGTCTATTTTTAGACCGCCTCTCCTTAAAATAGGGAAGTCAAATATTATTTACCCTTAATAATATTTGGACTCTAAACTTCAGTTTACTCTCTTGGAGCACTTCAGTTCGAGCCTTGGAAGTGGCTCATGCATCTGAAAGAGGAATTACGCTATTCCTAGGGTTTGGTGAGCACATGCATGGTTGACTTCAGTTAGGACTTCAGTGGCAGAAGTTTGGTGGAGTTAATGAGACAGCTAGTGGAGTTGCGTTCGGTTTAATTTAGTTGAACTGGTTGAGATTAGTTTAACTAGCTAATCAACTAGTTATGAGTGGAGTGAATTAAATATTATTTAATTCATTAATTAGTAATTCATTATTCAACTCAAGAACACATCAGTTCACTACAGTGCATGATCAGTTCAGTGGAGACCAGTGAAAGAGGTAGATGAAAGGGTGGAGTTAGCTATTAGTGGCGACATCAGTTGTGCATGAGATTTGCACCACACTTGGAGGAATTGCCCATGATGATTGCGCTGTCAAGCCAAGGAGATTCGAACCTTGGATCTCTATTTAGACAGGCCATGATTGCGCAATAGAGGCAAGGCAATTGGCGGTGAGTTTTGAACCAGTAACCTGTTCAAAACCAAGCTAGTTTGTGTGTAACTTTATGAGAAAGTACTGAGTACTTGGGAGGAGTATTGTACTGAGTTTGTTACATGATTTCTCCATTATAATATACACAATAGCTGCGGGGTTTTCAGCTATAAGCTTTCCCCATACATACTGTGTTAATTTGTATGATGATTTGATGTGTTATCGCTTGATTTTATTTCCGCATGTTTGATGATCCGAGTAGAAGAGATTATGTGTTGCATATAAATTCGAATTTTATGTGATCAGGATAGTCTCGGTGGATAATTAATCATTATTCAGCAAATTTCTACAAGAAATGACACCTGTAGAGGTGATACCTGAGTTTCCTGACATGGTCGGTGGGGAAAAATACCAGACCGGTATCGCAAGAGTCGTGTTTGAAAATGTAACGGTTGCCACGACTTGGTGCAAGAAAAAACCAGGTGGGGGATATAAAAAGGGAGTTTAGGTGATGGAATATGGGATAAACGATGAGTTAGCGACTGTGACACTCATGGTGTTAGGCTCTGGTTCCTGACTTAGTTGGGTGTTTGATGAACTCATCATTCACAATGTCACTCATGTGGTTGTTGGATCTTCTCTTAACAACACAAGAAGTTCTCCAGGGTATGTTTCGAGGACTTTGGATTGTTTGAATTGACTAGGAGTGAACTTTGTTTATGTTGTATCCAACTATGCATAAGACTTTACATATGGTAGCACACCGTCAAGGAAGGTTACTGGTTTTTTCTTGTAATATGTGAGTTGGCCAATAGTAACGAATTTCCCTTCATGGGGAACCCTCAATACTCTGAATAGGGAGGATTCTATGACAGTCATTGTGTACATATAACTCCATCCAAGAAGGATGTTATAATCCAGCTATGCATCTAATACTTCAATGTCATTGAGCACAGTCTTTCCAGTAAGATGTACTAGTACTTTTTGAAATAGACCTACAAGTCCAGAAGGGGCCCATCATATGCTCTAAGCATGATGTTGGATTTTTTTAGTTCTGGCGATCCTAACTTATGCCAAATCACTTTTGACATTATACATGTGGGTGCTCCTTCGTCCACGATGCAACGATGAATGGTGATGTTATGGATTGAAATCGATATTTGAAAGGCGTCTGTAGAAGGGATTCATAGGCTCAATTTATCTAGGTCAAAAATCATTAATCAGAAATCGAAAGGTTCGATCATGCCTAATGCCCAAAGTAGGGCTTTCTGTTGGGTTGGGAAATATTGCAGGGCTTCAAATGCTGACATAGTCGAAGGGGATTGAGCCAAGTCATAGACTATGTTATAGCTATCAGAGAAGCCTTTTAATTATTTCTTGTGCGCCTCATGGGACCTCTTACCAATTTTGGCATAGGTTATATACGTACTCGAGGAATGGTCATTGGTGTTATAGGCACGTTTGTGCTTGAGGAAGATGGATTAGTCTCTAGGGGAGCTTCATAATTTCTATTTCGTGTTTGCAGGAGAATTTCTTCTCCTCCCTTGTAAATATCATGATTAGAGTTTTTATGAATGTTCCCTCCAGGATTTTTTTTTTTGGGTGGTTGATGTTGTTGAGTATCAACCACTCCTTAATGGGGGAAAGGTTCATGCATTACTGCAGGTTGTTTTTTTTGCCCTCCCTATCACCTATTACCCTGAATTATTTTCAACTTAGGAAGCTGAGGACAGTGGTGGGTGTATTGAATGTATTACCCACATATGGCACAATAATTATTTTTCCTTAGACTAGTATTCTTGTTTTTCCTTTGAGAGTTGCTATTGGTTTGTTCCTGGTTCTGATTTTGGTTGGGTTTTCCCCTAGCCTGTATTCATGGGGAGTGTTGTTGATTGCTACCCCCATGTCCAGGATATCCCTTTGGTTTGATCTTTGGTATTCTCCTATTAAAATTATGGTTGTTGTTGATCGTTGGAGGGTTGAAATAAATTAACCCCTATGTTATTTTGCGTTGGTGGTATAATTTTTTGTTGTGCGAGGAAAGGAGAGTATTGGTTTCATTTTCCTTGATTGGTGTATGCATTTTTGGGTGACACTCTTACGTCGGTATTCCTAGATTAGTATTGGTTCCCCTAAGGTGGATGGTATGGTACTCCCTGTGGGGGATGATACTGGTTAACCTTAATAGCCGCGTTTTGCAATAGTCTAGGTGGACTAGGGTAGTATCATGTATGTGTTACATTTTTGTATTATCGAATGGTTGACTAGAAAAAAAATACCTATGATATTAGAAATTATTATTTGGTTGAGTTTGGTTTAAGGACCCTATCAATCCATCAGCAATATTATATGGGCCTAGTATCTCTTTATAAGTTTGCAAGCGTGGGGAATATAGAAGAACATGATAGATGTATCCATATTGGGTGTATATGAGCTTTAGCTATTTTTATTTTCTAATGGATTCTTCCTCATTGCACGAGGATGTATTTGCCACATATTTTGAAATTTCCTATGTGAGATATCTAAAAAAAATTCTAGGAGGACTATATCTTCAAAACGGGCTTTACACAAGCTACAACATTTTCTCCATTCATGGATATGGTCTGATATGTGTTTGGCAAGTGTATATTTGAAGTGGGTGAAAATGTCCAATCCTGATTCGTGCCGAATCAACAGTTGGAAGAATTTAAGGAATGTTGTAGCTAGGGAACTAAAGCTTCCATGTGACACAAAAGGTCGGTCAACATACAATTTCATTGCAAGCCCTGTAAGGGTGCATTGAAATATTCATAGCCAAATAGTATCTTCTATAATACTATTTGAAAAACATCACAAGTGAAAATTCATGACATGGTTTCCTGGGTCTTCACCTTGCTTTCCTTCAAATTTTGGAATGTCTCAAGGGAGATTGATGGGCATGGATAGCCAATTAAGGCATTGCGTAATTGGTTCGATTGTTAACTTACATAAATCTGGTATTTTCAAATATGCTAAGAAAGGTATTTGCAAGTTATCCTCCATCGCGAAAAGATTTTGTAAAGCTATATGCAAAGGAGTCCTCTGTGGGGAGGTTGGAGAAAGACTACCCTAGTGGGTACTCCTAGGGATATCCGAAGGAGTGTTATGTGGGCTCCCCAAAGGGGTAGAAATTAGTGACCCTTGCATAGTCTTGAAAGGTGTATTTTTCAGGGAGATGTCCCAAGAAAAGTTTCCTCGATAAGTAAGATCCTATAACGGTGGTGGCATGACATCCTCTATGCCTAAATGTTGGTAGGCCTAGCACACCTTTTAGTAATGGGGGAGGTTTAATAAATGCCTAGATCTATAATGTGTCATGGGGTCCCCTATGGTGTTGATTAGTATATATTAATTTTTAATTTTTGAGGGTGGAAGAAAGTTATCAATGCAATATACTCACATACATAAAAAAAAAGCGAAAATGGAAAGGTAATTTTCCTTTAGATTAAGCTAAGCGATCAATCAAGCAAAAAATAGTTTTTTTCATCTGCATATGATAAAAATCCTATGTAGACCTGATCATTCTTGCCACTCTCAAAGTAATTAGGCCTTGTGGAGATATCTTCTGATGGGTCTTGGGGCAACATTCTGAAAGAATTAGTGACACCTTCCAGCAGCCAAAGAATTAACCAAGGTAATGGAATTGAGGATCGAGTGATGCCCGTATTGTCACCTATAGGGAAAGTATGCCATATATTTTTTCCACTAAAGTACCTTTGTTCCACGTTAGCATTCGATTCTTTAGGTTCTTGGTATTCAATTACCACTACTGAGCACTAGATGGGTCGGGTAGCCCCAAAAATTACTACACACACTCGAACTAAGTCGAACCCCCTTTGAATCGTGTCTCTGTTATGCTCAAGTATTATTTTCCATGGGATGATTGAAGGATTTTAAGAACCCTAGAAGTCAACTTCTATGTTTCATAGATGTAAAATTACCATGGCGACTTATGGGATTCCTACCCCCAATGGTCTTAACATGAACTATTACTTCTTTTATGACCCCTGTGGGGAGAATTATTTGGTTCAAGTTATGGTTGGTTTTAATTGCCTTGAATTTTCTTAGAGAGTGAATTGGTAAGAAACAGTAAGCTAAGCTCAAAAACATATGAGCATCAGATGCCTTCTTATGCAAAGCTTACAAGTTCTTAGTGTGTGGCGATGTGAACATACAAAGTGTCATAAGATGTGGATATGCGGTGATTTTTTATTATATCCCTCTAGTTACACTAATTTTTTTATTAGTCCTTGCATAAAATATAAATGATTTGTGAATAAGGGGTAGCTTACAATTCTTATAATTACAGTGTGGAACTAAAGGGAGATTGGGAATCCAAATGCTTTGAGAAAGTGTTCATATGCAAGCCTCAGTTCGCCTAAAGGCGCAATGGGAGTAGAGATTACTTGCTTTCTATACTAACACATGCCCTTAGTCCAAAAACTAATAAAAATAAAAATAAATCTTTTTTAGTAAAAAAAAATTAGATGATGGCCCACTTACTCCTTTACTAATGAAACTATGTTATTTGCATAAACTTTCGAAAAATAGTTTTAAAAACATGTGTGGAATTTAGCCACTTACTCTTATCCCTAATTAAGTTATGTGTGTTTTTTCAAATAGAAAAAATAATACAAAAATCTAATTGCTCCACTAATTATGGTTAGCAAAGAAATAAGGAAAATTGAACAAAAAAAACACAATGTAGAAGTGAAGGCAATTAACTAAGGCTTCCAATCACTTGAAAAAATGAAAATACTAGGCTTTTTATTACTCTCTGAAGACCCCGTGTGTTTTTCCAACATAGACATGTTGCAACGCATATTTTAGAGAAAAATACATGCGGGGGAGAACAGAGAATGAAAATTCATTTTCTGAGGCTCAGAACGGGTCCACAAGGTCCTAAAAAAATTCCATAGAGGTATTGATCACCTTATAGTTGGTTATGCAGAGAGGAGGTCTGCAAAACAACTGTTAGAATAAAGAAAAGAAACTAGTAGAGTTTCCAATTTTGTGTTAGTGTTTTTCTGGCAATGGAGTACAAAATAACACCTCCTTAATAGTTGGTTGTTCCCTGCAAAGGATCACATAGATAATTGGTGTTGTTAGTGAATAGAATTAAATAAAGCAAAGTATGACTAGTAATGGAAGAAATGCATTAAGAAACATAAGCTTAAACAAAAGAGACAAATACAACACAATACTCAATGGAGAAAACATGTGAATACAACAATGGATAAAGACTCCCTTTATTGATTTTTGGTGGTAGAAGAATACAATAGAATGCTAAAACACTTGAATATAATCCTTTGAGCTATGGTGCTTAAATATCCTCGGCAAGGAGGTCCCTTTCCTCAATCTCTTTGAAAGATTCTCCTCTCTCTCAAAAGAAGTGTGAAGACTCTCTAATGGTGGACTCTTCTGCTCTCACTAAGATGTTGGATTGCTTAGAAGAAATATGGCCAACATTCTAGTGCTCCCACTTCCTTTGCTTCAACAATGAAATGTGGTGTTGCTTTGTTAGAAATTTGGCCTACATAACAATGTCTCATGTTTTTCTCTTCCCATGGATTATTTATATAGAAAATTTTGAACCCATATTCCCTCCCTTGGGTCAAGAGTGATAGTGCCCCAATAGTAAGACAAGATGATTCCATTGAGAATTGCATATCTTCAGAGTGACCTCAAGTCGGTTGTCCTGAACTGGCCATGTTAGTGAATCTCATTTCCAAGTGGGGATGTGGTACCGAAACGTTGAGTTTTTCCTTCCTTTGATCACGCAAATTTCGAATGAAAAGGCATGCGGTCATGCATTTTTACCTTTCTTCTGGTGCGCGGTCGAAAACTTTCCCTTATAACCTTAGGTAAAGTTAATTTTTTATAATTTCCAAGATTTATTGAGCTGGAAAATCTTGATTTGTACCTTTTTCTAGACAATTTCTAATGTCTTTTGTAGTGTACAATTTTCTAGTGTTAACAAGAGGGTTCAAATGTAGGTTATATTTCTGGCACCTTTGAAACACTAGGAACAGGTCCTCCTAATTATTGGTGCACTTTTTGGATCGTAGAGTGAGATCGTCCCAATAGGAGAGGATGAGATGATCCATATCGTGGAAGATATAATTCATGGCCTGCTAGAAAGTGGTGCCAACATTTTTAGGACCAAAGGGCATGACTTGAATGTGAGTGTGCCCCATGGGGTTGTGAAGGTTGTTTTATACTGATATGTATTACCAATTTGTATATTATTATACCCTGAGAACCCATCCATGAAGGATAGGTCCTTGTGAATAGCACAAGCTTCAATCACTTGGTTGATGAATGGTTTAGGGTACTTTTCCTTGGGAAAATCTTTATTCAGATCTCAAAAATTAGTACAAATGGGAATGGTGCACTATTTCTTAATGAAGGGTACAGGGTTATAAACCCAATATGTGTAACAGATAGGATAGATGAAACCACCTTTATGTAGTTTATCAATTTTCTATTTGATCACTTATTTCTTAGAGTGGTGTAGCTAACATTTTTTTTCCTAACAGGGTGATCATTAGGATAGGTGTCAATATGGTTTTCTGCAATGGTGGGACTGATACCTAGCATATCAGAGTAAACTTATGAAAAAATATACCTATATTCTTGGAATTGGGCAGTGTATGAGGTAACCTCATCTTGAGAGCAAGCTGCCCCCAGTGAGATATCTTCAATTATTACAGGATTTTTTGAAATTTTGACCTTAATGGTAGGTGAAATATTTGACATGTTCCCTTCCTCAAAATGCATCTCGTGTCGGGAAGGGATTTTTAAACCAATCTACCTGTCCTGGGGGCAGTAAATATTTTGAGTCAATGGTGCAAATATCATGGCTAGGTGCATTAATAGGTACAAATTATTTTTTTGGTAGAAAGAATGAACGATGGTGCATGGATTCCCATGGACATTCGGGTTTTGTCATGACATCAATAATATCTTCATCTGAGTGAAAAATGTTATCTAATGTTGAATTGGGTTGTGCAAGGCCATGAGGGTGGAGTTCAGACCTGTCTATGTTCTTAAACAGGAAAAAATATGATTCGGTGGTTGATGTTGTAGAACTTGCAAAAGTTGACAATGTGCAGACGGGATGGGTCTGTATTGACGGAGGTGGTACCACTAGTGTGGTGGGTTTAGCAATCTCGACACAAAAAAATGATGAGAAGACAGCATGAATCATGGTTCCTATGGATGAAAAAATTAATCATATGTGATTTCATGTGTCATCAACATTAGGTGGTGGTATAATTTTCATAATGGCAGGCTGATAATGAGTGGGAGGAAATTCTTGCAACCTCATTGGTGTTCGAGGGGAAAAAATATCTTTCTAAATAGGAGGTTGACGAGGAATCCTAAGTTGCCTAAATGTTTGTAACATATGACATGTCTCAAAACTATGAGAGTTACTGGATCAAATGTTGCACGTGAAACTCGTGTTAACATAATAGATGGTGTGGGTGTCAGTATTTCTCATAGTATGAAATTAAGACAAATGGTTGACATCGTGGGATGTGGAATTTTGTGATGTTGCACATATCGAGATCTTAGTATCATCATCTCATTCTTTCCCAATATTATTTTGTCTCAATGCTTCTCTCACTACTCGAAAATGTTGAAGGAAGTGACAATTCCACGTATGATGTGCTTGAGATCATATGTAACACTAATGGTGTGAACGTCTAGCGTGGGTTTTATGAGTAGGTCACAAAATATGGACCACTAAGCGAAAGACATCTCTAAACTTTCCAAACTCCTTGCATTGATTAACCAGATGGTTGGGTCTATTTCATAGGGCGCATGTGTGGGATGATTTTCAAAATACTTCTTGCGGTCGTTTTGTCTATTTTCTAGATCATGACCAATGATGGTGTGAGGTAACCTTTTGATGGGTGTATGTTTGAACTGTCGATGTTGTTTTTTCCTCGAAAAACCATAATATGGACCTAGATGCATCATTCCTTACTGGTGTGGTGTTATCTGAGGATTCCTGTATCTGGATCAAATAACATTGAGTTCTTAGCAATAAATCGGTGCATGAAATCCAAAGTTTCATCGAAACGTAAAGGTGGGGGAAACATTGAGTATGATGGTTTCCTACACAAATGTGGAAACTATGATGCCTATGTCTGGGTCTGTTTCTTAGGGTGAATTATAGGTTAGGGTAATGCCTCCTAAATACTAGTAACTCGAGACACTAGTTAATCAAATGGTTTGGTTTGTCACAAAAGGTGCATAGTGAGGCAGGTGTTTTTTACTGGGGTTGCCTCCTTGTCTGGTGGGAGGTTTTTAAGAGGTATATCAGCATGAATCTTGCTCATCAATGACATAAAATATATTTTTAGTTCCATCATCAACTGTTGGCATGGCTGGAACTAATGGAGCTATCGTATTAGCTTGAACGAGTGCAGTTAATGCATCTTGATATAGAGGAATTTCGGGACAATTATGAGTGTAATGCTTGCATTTCGTGCATATAGCTCATGCATGGTTAGTGTGTAATTCCTTGTTACATGTTGGTGTGGCATTTTCTCTAACAGATAGATTTAGGGTCACTAGCACTTTCGAGGCATGCAGAAGCGCTTTTAGCTCGTCTAACTCGGGGCAGATATTGGTAGGGTGCCCAACTACTTCACATAAAGCACAAGGTGGAAGTGCCCGTGGGGCCTCCACCTTTCTACCTTTTTTCTTACCACTCTTGTTGGCACAGGCTGGAGTTGATGCAGGCACATTGTGATTTACGGTGGCCTTCTGAGGGGCTATAGTAATGAAGTATGTCAAGGTGATACCAGAGTTTGCCAACATGGCCATCGGGGCAAAGTACCGTACCAGTATCGCTAGAGCCATATTCGGAAATGTAATATTTTCCATGAATTGGTGCAAGAAAAAACCAAGTGAGGGTATAAGAAGGGATTTTCGGTGATAGTATATGGTAGGAATGTAGCATCAGCAGTTGGAGCACTTGTGGTCTCGGCAACTGGTTCGTGACTCAATGGGATGTTTGATGAACTCATCATGCACCAGAGCTTCGGTGGTTGCCGAGATATATTCCAGCAATGGGGTATCTCCAAGGTATGTACTAAGGAGGGTTGATATTTTAAATTTTCCTACAATATCCAAGAAAAGGTAGCGCTCGAGATAATATCCTACAAAAAGTAGCACGCCATCTGGGGCGATTAATGTATTTTTCTCATAATATGTGAGTTGATCAACTGTAATGATTTTTCCCTCATGGGGGAACATCATCATCCCGAATATGCATCATTCCATTGTTGTCATTGCATACATATAACTTCGATGAAGAATGATATTATAATCCAATTATGTGTCTAGGACTTCAATGTCAATGAGCACGGTTTTACCGGTGAGTTGTACTGGCGTGTCTTGGAACAAGCTTGTAGAGTCCCATAATTATTTTGCTTTGACACCCTTTTTCATTCATGTTTCCTTATTTTCTCATCACTATCAACCTAATAAAGGCACCAATCATATGATTTTGACAAGGAAAAACATTTATGTGTCCTATTTTTCATATTTTCCAATATTCCCTATTGTTTTGTTAAATATTACATGTAGCTACAGAATTAACACAATTCCACAACTATTTCACATATCTGCATCTACCTCCATTGATAATAGGGTTTTGGTGCACCAGCTCATCAAAGGAGTATGTGGGTAGTGAGAGGATGATTCATTCATGGATCTCCTCCTGATTATCTAAGCTAATTCATCAATGAAATCACACAGTTACGCAGTCAATGGTAGCATTCAACACGTATCCACACTCAAAAATAGAGTTTGAGAATGTCACGACTTTGTCGATTTGCTTTCCTAATAGAAAATCGACAGGATAGTGATAGTTTTTTAAGTTTCCAACTTGTATAAGGATTCTTAAGAGACTTGCAGACATAGAGCTCGTGTATTGTTTAAACGCACTCTATAAAACTATGGAAGCTCTGTGTATTCGGGGTGCGCAATCTTTATATTTTTCTGTTATTTTGCTTAGAATTTTCTCTTAATTCGAAGCTCCTTTTCATGGATTGACGTGTTTTTAGTTTTAACGAAACCTACTGCGTTGCGGAGGGCCCCTGCATGTAGATCAGGTCATTTTCTTTTAGTATTTCGAATTCTTTTCAATCGCATTGTCATTTCATAGTTAGAATTTGGTCAATGTTTTGTTTCGTATTTCATTTTCAACCTGAGTTTAATTAGTTAAATGCTCTGTCTTTAGTTGTTTTTCAGAGTCACTCTTTTATTCTTTCCATATTTCAGATAGCTATGTTTATTTCTTTTATTTCGTTTACATTCCAAGTTAAAATTGCAATGAATATAAGCTCTATTTTTCATATCGTTTTGGTTTACGTTTGAGTTAGTTTTCAATTCTCATGCTTTCATAAAACTAGGAATTATAAAAAATTTCATGGTTTCATAATTATTTTAGATTTATTTCTCTATTTTCTATAGCATAAAAATCTCTAAAACAATTTGATAAAAAAAACAAAGTAGAGATTAATCTAACATATCTTTTGAAAAGAGTTATCTCACAAACCATTTTTATTGACTCAATTCAATTGAAACTAACTATAGGAATAACATTTAATATAGATGATAGACTGCTCTAATAGTTACTTTAATTCAAACTCATTGATCCCTAGTAATTCAACACTAATCCAATAATCCAAAAAATAACAAAACTCAAAAATTCAATCATCACTCTAATGATAAAGACTTCTAGCACATATAGTGCACTTGCACTTCATCAGTTTAGTGACTCCGGTCAATAATTTATGCTTGCAATTTAAGAACATTAAATTGACTAAACATTTTGGTATTTTTGTCGGGGAAGTGTAAATAGAAGTCTTAGAAATAAAACATGATATGCATAGGGAGAGAGATTCTAATGGTAGGTTTATAGGACGATGAAGAAGTTTGATTCCCACATCATCACTCACGGCACCTCAACCTCAAAGTTCTATACCACCCACTCAAACTCGAATTCCATAGGTAGGTGGCCAACATAGACTTCCTAAAATCCTAAGATCTGAAATCCAACCCAGGGATTCACCTACTTCATCTATCGAAGCTTTAATTGAAGAAGAGAATCCTACATCCCCAACCACAGGAGTAATATTCTTATCTTTAACATGAGAAAAACTTCTAGGATAGGAACTAGAAGTTTCCAGTGAAGAAGAAGAACAAGAAACTCATTTAAATTCTCCATTGATAGAGGAACCATAAGAATTATAAAATCTTGTTGTAGAACTGGATACTTACATTAGTTCTAAGGAATACATCATGGTTGAAGAGGGAGAAGGAGAAGTACACAATGTCAATGGTGAACAACCAAGGATTGGAGGAGGAAGAGGAGGAAATAGAGGAGGTGGAAGAGGTAGAGGAGACCCAGAACCTTTTGGATTCCCTATTCTTGATGAGGATACAACATACACAATGAAAAATATCTCACCTTATATCCTCCCTAATTTTCATGGAATAAGAAGTGAAGATCTAGAAACATTTCTCTTTGAATTTGAAGTATTATGAAAACCATATGATTATCTACACGATGCTCAAAAATTAAAATTTTTCTTTGCTACCTTAAAGGATTCAGCATTAAAATGGTTTATGAGTTTAGGGGCGAATTCTATAGGAACATGGAAAGAAATGAAAGAGTCATTCTTAGAGAAATATAAGGATTATTGTATGCCTCATAGCACGAAAGATGAAGTTTTTAAAATGGTAGAAAGGGAAGATGAAAATCTTGAAGATTTTGTCGAAAGATTTTTTATAATATTAAAAAGGAAAAAATGAATAATCTGGATGAGGAAACTTTGAAAGATATCCTACTCAAATCCATTATAGATGAGTGGATTTATCTCCTCAATGTAATGGGAAAATGAGACATTTCTCAGTTACCATTTGCATAAATTTGTGAGTTATGTGTACATATTTAAAGGGGTAAATCATGAATCGGGAAAATTGCAAGGGATCCTCTCTTATCAAGAATAAATAAATATGTAGCTAGGATAGTTAGTAGGGAAGAATTATGTAATTTTCTTGATAATTTTAATACAGATATTTTAGGGAGTCTTAGTGAGAAAATTGACACCCTTAAAATACAAAACAAGAAAAAAGTTGAAAATGTTGCATTATCTATCTTATGTCCTAGGTGTAGAAAGAAACATGCTTTAAGAGAATGTCCTTTAGAATTAAAAACAATAGAAACCTGTGTAATATGCACATAGAATCATGATACTAGAGAATTCCCCTCTATACCAGATCTTAGGGTTGTATACAGTAAAGAAGGAATGCCAAATCAGGTAGACCCTCTTTTCTCTATTGTTAGAAGACCATGGCAAAATCCTCAAAACCAAAATCAAAATTTTTAATCCTCAACAATTTGCACAATATTCACAAAGTAAATGGAATCCACCTATGCCATGGCATCCTTGGGCTCAACCACAACCACAATCTTGGACTCAGGGATGGAAAAATCCTTATGGAAGGTATGCTCAATATCAACAATATCTACCACCCTATCAAAATTTTCCACCACAATTCTTTCCTCAGAATAATCAAATACCTCAAGCTCAAGTTCAAAATGCAAATCCACAACTCTCTTTACCATTCACACAAAAACCAAACCAATTACCTATTCAACCACTCCCAAATCCAAATAATAAATAGTTTTACAACATAGAAGGGTGGAATTCTCAAACTTATATAATAACTCCACTATATCTAAATAATGTTCAATTAAGATCTGGTAGAGTATTAGAAAAGAAGAAACCCTTTGTTGTTATTACTGAAACAAAGAAAAATTCTCAAAAAAATAATAAATCTGAAGAAGAAGAAATTCTCTTCCTCAAAAAGAAAGTGATCAAATAGAAAACATTCCTATAATTCCTGACGATACTCCTATTATAGAACAACCTTCAATATATATTACAAGACCACATTTTCCTGAAAGGTTGAAAATTGATAAAGGAGTAGAAAAAAATCATATTGCCCGATTATGATATGTTGGATGAATCGAAAAATGTTTGCATAAAAATTCCTTTATTGCAAGCTATAAAAGAAATACCAATTTTTGCAAAAAAAAAAATTAAGGAATTGAGTACTCAAAGATCAGGAAGAAAAATAAATGACATAAAAAGAATCCAATTAGTTGGGAGAATTGCAAACATCATGATGGGGAAGGCAACAATGCAGAAATGTTTACACCCAGGAAGCCCCATTGTGGAAATTCACATCAATGGAATTGAAATACCAAACACACTAATTGATCTGGGAGCAGTCATAAACATAATGAGTAAACAAATTATGGATCAACTGAAACTTCCTAATATTCAATACACACCAACATTGTTACAATTAGTAGACAAGTCTGTAATCAAACATGATGGTGTGTTAGAAGATATTTTTGTATCCTTAGATTCTTGGGAATATCCTGTCGATTTCATGGTTTTAACACCCAAGAATAATTTAGGAGGACATCCATTAATTTTAGGAAGACCTTAGTAAGCTACATCTGATGCTTTAATTAGTTGTAGATTAGGAGACATGTTTATCTCATATGGCAGTTCTACAGAGAAATTTACATTATATTTTCCTGCAAAAACAACAATAGATATAGAAAGTGAAGAATGGATATATCATGATCATGATATACAACTGTATACAACCTATTTTTACTATTCTACAAACAAATGAGGAGGGCCAAATTTTATATTCAATAGAAAAAAATGAACCCTCCTTATATCATGATAATAGTCAAAATTTTCAAGAACAATGTAATATCAAATACCTATCATCTAGACAAATTTCTTTACATTCTATGGAAAATTTTGGAAATTATTCAATAGAGATTTTTCCAGGAAAAACATTGAATATTAATGAAAATATGGAATGATTACAAAAAAATCAACTTCTAGAGACCTTGCAAAAACACTCTTCTTCTTATGCATGGGAATATACATACATGAAAGGAATTAATCCTAAAAATTGCATGCATCATATCTATATTGAAGAGAATGTTAGACCAGTTAGACAACCCCAAAGAAGAATGAACCCAAACTTGAAATAAATTGTTAAAGAAGAGCTACATAAACTATTGAATGTGAATTTTATCTATCTAATATCAGACAGTCAATGGGTTTCACCCCTAGTTATCGTTCCTAAGAAAAATGGAAAATGGAGGGTATGTATCTATTACAGGGAATTGAATAAAGCAACATTGAAGGACCACTTTCCACTTCCTTTCATATATAAAGTCTTAGACACATTAGCAAGGAAAAATTATTTTCATTTTTGGATGGTTTCAATGGGTATAATCAAATTCAGGTAGCACCTGAAGATCGAGACAAAACCACATTTACCTATCCATGGGGAACTTATGCTTACTGAGTACTTCCTTTTAGATTGTGCAATGCTCTAGCAACATTCCAAAGAGCAGTTCTCGTAATTTTCTATGATGTTATTCATGACTGTGTGAAAGTGTATATGGATGATTTCACAGTTTATGGTAATTATTTTGAAGAGGCATTAGAAAATTTATAAAAATTTCTAATAATATGCAAAGAAATAAACCTTTCATTAAGTCATGAAAAAAAAATTATGATGTTTAATGAGGGAATTGTTTTAGGTCACCATATTTCAGGAAATGGGATAAAGGTAAACTCATATAAAGTAGAGGTTATTTCCAAATTATCAATGCCAAATTTTCAACAATATGTTAGGATTTTTATTGGTTTTACTGGATATCATAGAATATTCATAGGAAACTTCACGAAAATAGCATCTCCATTCTTAAAATTTCTTACCAAATATTGTGAATTCAATTGGGACTCTAATTATCAAAATGCCTTTGAAACTTTGAAAAAGAAAGTGTGTGAAGCACCTATTTTGAAAGGACCTGATTGGAAATTTCCTTTCCACATATCCACTGATGCTTCAGATAAAACCTTAGGGGCCGTGTTGGGACAGAAATATCTTACTCCTTATGCCATTTATTATACCAGTAAAAAATTAACTCCAGTAGAGCTAAATTATACTATAACTGAAAAAGAGTTTTTAGTTGTAGTGCATGCCATTAATAAATTTAGACATTACATCACTGGCTATGAAACTTTCATTCACACAGACCATTCTGCCATCATATATCTAATGAATAAACCAATCACTAATGGAAGAATAACTAGATGGCTATTACTATTGCAAGATTTTAACATCACCATTCTAGATCGACCGGGAAAACAAAATACAATTGCTGAATTTTTAATAATAATGATATGCCTGTAAAGGATAAATTTCCAAATGAATATATTTTCACGGTATCTACTAAATCACCTTGGTATGCAAATATTGCTAATTATTTGGCTACAAGAAAATTACCATCTCATTTTTTTTGTAGAGAAAAGAGGAAAATAATCCAAACAAGTGCTTCTTACTCATGGAGCAATGAAGAATTGTACAAAATAGGACTAGATCTCATCATCAGAAGGTGTGTACAAAAATATGAGATACTAGAGATACTTAAAGCTTGCCATGATGAACCATGTCGAGGCCATTTCTCTGAAAAAAAAAAACTACTTATAAAATCATTATCTTAGGATATTATTGGCCCTCCCTTTTCAAGGATGCCAAAGAATAT
The DNA here is from genome assembly GCA_034641835.2 of Pinus albicaulis. Lineage (NCBI taxonomy): Eukaryota > Viridiplantae > Streptophyta > Pinopsida > Pinales > Pinaceae > Pinus > Pinus albicaulis. The sequence goes on along the minus strand of CM076584.1, from coordinate 571,616,516 downwards.
GTTAAGAGATGTGGAAACCTAATATATCCATTCTTCACTTTCTATAAGCAGTGAAGAAAACCTGATATGATCATGATATATCCATTCTTCACTTTCTATAAGCAGTGTACTTTTCACAGGCTACGACATTTCTTCCATTCATGGATGTGGTATTATATGTGCATAGCAGGCGTTTGTTTGAAATGGGTAAGGAGTTCCAAGACTAATTCTGGATGGACTGAGAGTTGGAAAAATGTGAGGAAATTGGTGGCTAAAGAAACAAAGTTTCCATGATTACCGGAGGGTTGAACTATGTACCATTTCGTTGCGGCCCATACAAGGGTGCATTGAAACAATCTTAGGTCAATAGTATCTTCTGTGATACTATTAGACAAACACCAAATTTAAAAGGTCATGACATGATTTATGGGGTCTTCTCCTTGCTTTCCTTCAAATTTTGGCACATCCGAAGGTAATTTAGTTCGCATGGGTGGCCAATTTGGTCCTTGTGTGATAGGGTCATTGGTTAGCTGCCTTAAATCAGATAGATTTAAGGAAGCTAAAAATGGGACATGAAATTTGTTCACCATTGCAAAACAATTTTGAATATTTATATGTAAAGGGGTCCCCTATGGAGAAGGATGAGGGGGACTACCCTGGTGGGTGCCTCTTGGACTATCTGAAGGGGTTGTGTGTGGGCTTCCAAAAGGGGTAGCATAAGGGGTCCCTTGCGTGGTATTTAAATGGTTTCTTTGAATGGGATGCGTCCCAAGAAAAGTTTCATCAATAAAGTCAGATCTTATAATGGTGTTTGTGTGGTGTATTCTATGCCTAAATGGTGAGAGACCTAGCACACCTCCCAGTAATGGGGGGAGGTTTTTAAAATGTCTAGATCAACGGTGATTCATGGGGTCCCCTTATGGTGTCGAGTAGAGTGTGTGTTTCTTTGTGTTATTGAGGAAAGGATATAAATATCAAGGAAATAAAATCACATACATAAGACAAAGAAAAAATAAAATGATTACTTTCCTTTAACTTAGGCTATGTGATTTGTTAGGGTCCTATAATAATAGGGATCATAATTTTGAATTGACTATGTTTCAGTCTTGTAATATTGTACACACTTTTCTTTCTGCAAATGTTTTCCCATATTAAAAGATGTAAAGAGGGTAAGTCTTAAAAGAAAAATCAAAAGACTAAAAGAAAAAAGATTAAAAAAAATATAAATTATGAACCCCGCCAAAAAGAGATTAAAAATAGATCCTGAAAGTGCTGCAAAGTCAAATGCCACTACTTTTACTTTAATTTGCAAATAATATTGTGTGTAGCTTGTCAAAAATGCCACAATCCATGATGATCAAACAGTTTAATCTTGATTCATTCATGCTTTAAATTTCATGCTGATAGTTAGAGAATAATGATCTAGCCAAACTATTTAATCTTGGCATATCAGTAGTTAGGTAGAGAATAAAATGAGCTCATCAGTTTAATCTGAGCCATTGGAAGTCATGAGGTTGGAATTACATAGTTTTCTTTTAAAAGAAAAATAAAGGGTCAGCAATCTCAAATGCACCCAATAAATGAATAAAAAATGTTAGGGTAAATTATGGGTAGGTATTAGCACTTTCACAAGGCATGGAAAGCATCAATTGGCCATTTGATATGACTAATATCCCCCAAAATCCCCTTCCCCTTGCTAAAAACCCATTGTCACTCTAAGAAGGCATTTTCCCTTGAAAATACCCCTTTCCCCTTATTTTAACCTTTTCCCCTTCCTAAAAATCTATTTCCCATTGAAAATAACTTCCCCTTTACTAAATTCCCTGTAATATCCCAAAAGGGAGAATGCAGTAATACTAAAACACAATATAAGAACTGCAGCAAAGTAAATAATAAATCTATATACACATCAGAATGCAAAGAAATAGCTGAGCCATGTTATTATTTTGGAGGTGAAAAAGCAAGTACAACAGTGCTCAAAATATGAGACACTCAAGCCACAAGGGTGGCCTAGAATGACCTTGCAATGATTTCCCAATAGGGACTGTGTAACTACTGCTTCGTAGGAAGGTAAATTGTGTTGTCCCTTATGCAACTGTAGGGACTGCAACTGCCTGAAAAATAAAAAAAATCAGATCTAGGCAGAATGGGAACTCCGATGATGCTGAAATTGTAGATCCGGGCTCAATGATAGATTCCCAAGATAACCCAGAAGGGATTTCTCATATATGTAAGTATAAGAAAACCACTCTCTTAGGGCTTCACATATATGCTACTGGGAATGCAGATCTGAAGCTAGATCTGATGATATGATGGCTACAATGATGTACAATCAGATATATGCAAGAAGGGTTGATCCCTTCATTAGATCCATGGGCTAAAAGCTCAAGATCTAGCTCCTCCAATATCCTCCACTAAAAATAGCTACTAAATGAACAACAGCTTCAAGAAATGGTGCTATCAGAGAGGATGGCTCAATATCTTACTGTTGTATGTGTCAATATAGCTTCTGAATGATGGAAATAATAGGTCCAATGTGAGGATATGATCCCTCATAGGATTTCCAGCTGAAATACTGGAAACTTCCTTCCTCCAATAGATCTATAGGACTGAACTACGCAATCCTTGAAGGGATTGTTGCTGCATGGAGGAAAAACCCAATGGATTGAATGGCAGATGTAGATCTGCTGCTCCTGAAAGGCTGGATCTGAAGAAAAAAGTGGTAGGATGAATCCTCCACTGGTTTCCTAGCTGAATGCTAGAAACAACCTCCTGAAGATGGCACCAATGCCTGATAAGGAATGAAGAACAATCCTCTTTCTAGAGCTAATCAAAGAAAGAGGTGGGATTCCCACTCAGAAACACCCTGCAAACTCTACTAAACAGCCCAATTCTACATAGAAATGTCTTAAGACAAATCTAGATCTAAACAGATCAAGAAATGAATAATACAAATCATGCCTTCCATTGTGCCTTCACCTTTATTATATGCATGAGCCTTCCATAGCCTAGGTCCACTCCAAAACTGTGATGTACATGTGGACATAATCTCCATTTTTGACTACGTTGTAGCCTCATGTCCTCCATCATGTTCACATGGGGTGATCACCCTCTCCATCATATGTGCATTAAATGCACCACTTCCTCCACTATCTTATCATAAGTGCTTCATGATCTTCTTTGAATGCACTATGATCTCAGTTGACCTTACCAAAGATCCTCATGATTTTATATTTAAGATCCATGATCTTATTTGACTGTTTCATCCTCCATAATCTATCTCATAAATGAGACATGATCTCCATTAATAGAGTTGCTCCACTACTCCATGATTCTAGGAAAATATCCACATACACATATTAAAAGTGGATTTTATTCATCTTTGAGGTTTGTGGGTCCCTCCACCCTGTTATTTACTTAATTTATTAAGAAAATCAAGGACTCTAATATTCCAAATATGATGTGAAATTTTAGGAATATTACATTCCCATTTTTCATTAAAAACATGAAAAAACCCACTTTTGCATAGTATTAAAAGGTAAAAAAAAATGTATCGGGACCCACTGTAAAAACCCTCCCTGATATCAGTTTTAACACTTGTTTCTAATGAATTTTTAACATCCCGTATATAGTTTACAACCCCAATTTAATATGTATGTAAACCATATCATATTAACTTCCCCACTAATATATAAACCGCATTATTATATTAATCCATTACTTATTATATATCCTGGTCCAACTTACTATAACTATGATCATTATAAACCCAACCCACATATATTATTAAGCCTTTGCATATGTATTATAACCCATCACATGACTCATCCTCAGACCCCACTTATCAAATCCCCCTTATTTGTCCATTCGCCCGATCTTCATTCATCAAATCCAATGGCCAATAGAACCTTTCGCACTCTCCACTACCCAAAGTTTAAAACCATTGGAGGGGTGCGAAATGGGTGGTTTCGCACCCCCGCTCCCCTGCTATGTGGCAGCCCCACGTTCTATCACATCCTCCATTCCGAAACAGCGTTACTGCCTTTTACCGTGCGATAACCACCAATACATTTTCTAGGTTTTATGATGAAACCACCCTGCTATTTGAATTTAACCCCGCGGCCTATGTTTAAATTATTGTTTTTTAAACATATTAGAACCTGCCCTTTACTATTTTTTCACCATTTTCTGTTGATAATTGCGGAGTAGAAGCCTTACCGGCCTATTTCTAAGCTAAATCAACCAGTGCTGACCCATTTTAAAGAAAATTTTGACCAGAATGCACGCCTTTTCGCTACCAGAACATGTGCAGATTCAGAATTAAAGCCTTATAAGACTAAGAAAACCTTTGTTGTGACAATAACCCCTTCTACAAACAAAAAACGCCATTTCAAAAGTATTCCTAAGTGTTGAAGCTATTACTTACATACAACAAGTAATAAATTAATCAATTGAAAAAATCTATGGCTTCTCGGGGCATTGTGATTGTTAATCCCCTGCACCCTCCTATTGTTGATGTTGAACATACCCCACTTGCAGAAAAAGACTTCAAAATTAGTGACACAGTCATTGATTTAAACCTCTTGGACACCCACTGTTGGATCCATGATAAAGTTATAGACCAGGCTAATGATATCTACCTTTGGGAATCAAATTTACCCAATTACATCTTCCCACAGACTTTCCAATTCTCAGAAATCATCAAGCTCTGTCAAGTCAATTATCTGCCCAATGAAAGAGCCCTAGTAACCCATAACAAAGAGATTTTGTTCACCATCACTACAGAGTCAATAAACCAGATGTTGCAAATCCAACCTAAGCCCGATGAAGCCCCTTTGTCTATTGAAATCCTCACTGAATTATATCTGAAGCTGGACTTTCCCAATAGGTTTCAAATCTTCCAAACATTTCTTCCTCCGTCAATTGAAACCCCAAATAGTAACCCTCCTTATTCAGCCTCAATTTTCTCAGAAAAAACTAAACAGATTGTCACAATGCTGTGTTGTATATTAGGGTAATTCACAAATGAATACGCAAATGATTCTGTCTTAGGTTTTCTGTCTATTTTCTACCCAAGATAGCCTCCAGCTTCCACATTTAACTTTTCTCAATACCTATCAGATGCCATCCATGAGCAATTAGTAAAATTACTAGAACAAGGAGTGTTTAAGTATTCTTCAGTGTTGTTTCATTTATTCTTATACTTCCAATCTGAAAGGTTTGCAGTTAGCCTTAAAAAACTGGACACTGGGGGTAACCCCCAATCAGTAGTCTTCTGGACTTCCTTAATTAGTAAATATTTCATAGTGTTCACATACAAGGACTTCATTGATTTATTTATTCATCCAATTGTCAATATGCTAAGTAGTAGCAGTGAACCTAGGATCAATGAAGAAATAAAGAAAGTATTGCAGTTGTCTGAACACAGTAGAACATGAGACTATTATTTATACCAGAACCACGTTGAAATTAGGGTGTATGGAGGTCAAGTCACTCCATACAAGCTGCCCAAATACCTCCCAATGAGGTTATTTGCACTAGAATATATCAGGCATATCGTAAACTCAGATGAGGTTAATTTTCTGTCAAAAAAGAAGAAAGCTCAGTTTAAAATCAAGAACCAACTTGGTACTTTCATTTGCAATAACAGGAATGTTGATCAATAAGAATAAAATTACTTACAGGAATTCAGGTTCAGTGAGAGTTTCAAATGGAATTATGATCCTTTGGGAGTTATCAGCAAACTAAGAGTCAAATTTAAATTAACTCCTTTTGTCCATGAGTCCAAACCAGAGATTGAAAATTACTCCAACCAGTCAGAGTGGTAGGATAATAACTTGCAAGAGGCATAGAATCAAGGTGATACTATTTCCATCTTGCAAAATCCAACCCCACAAGATAGGAAATCCAAGAGAGCAAGAGAAGAAGGTTCATATTCAGCTCAAACCACTACTGAAAATAAATTCAAACTAATGTATAGGAAGAATCCCAAGCTAAATCATGTAAATGAATAAGTTGAGACAATTGAAATTATTGATATAGACACGGTGGTTAAATAAAATGTACCTCCATTAGTTTCAGAGGAAAGTCATCAGCCATCAACCTCTAATACACAGATCATTCAGAAGCAACACAGTGTAGAGGTATCTTCATCAAGCAAACCATTGAATAAAGAACAGGATATAATGGAGAAGTATAAAGAAATAAAACTTATAAATGAGACATTGAAAGAAGTGGCTTATGCCCAATATTGGAAACAAACACCTAGTGACCAGAACAGGTTGCTTTTTGCCTTTGATTATAAAACCAGGAAGATGCAGATGACCTTTTTTCAGCCCACCGTGTAGTATCCAAATTCATCAGCAGATTACAAGAAAACAGCATTTGAAGTCATGGCTAAACATTTTCATCCTATAGACCAAATTGAATTTCATAAGCAAGTTGGAGAAATGATATATTCCACTATAACTAACAAATCTATAAGTGTTCAAAAACTTCAGAATTCTCTAGAAAACATCATAGGATAGTTAAAGCTAGAGAAGGCTTCCTCACAAGCCAAGGAAAACAGAATCAAATCACTTGAATAATTAGTCATGGAGGTTGGTTATGATCCCAAGAACATCAAAGCAGCTGAAGAGCTCATCAAGAAGAAGAACGTAGACATTGTTGCATTGAAAAAACAACTGAAATTTCCTCCCACTGAACATCCACAAACTAAGGAATTTTTAGAGAATGAAGGCCAAAAATATGAAATGATCAATCTCATCATTCAGTTGACAGCTCAAATAAAAGATATGGAGAATGAAATGGATAAATTGGTGTAGGATAAAAAGGCCAGTATGGAAGCAATCCATGTCACTTCCATTCCTATGGTTACTACAGTAGCTCCATCTACTTCCTTAGCTCCAGTGGCAACAACATTTCCAGTGACTACAGCAGTGTCAACTACATCAGCCACTACATCAACAACATATTCAACAACAGCATCAGCTCATCCCAGTGATGAAGCAGGTAAATTGATTAAGGCCATGCAAGACATGTCAATACATACTACTAAAATAAACAAACTTAAAGAACAAATAAAAATTCTAGAGGATGAAAAGAAGTTGATATAAATCATGCATAAGAATGAAACACAGAATTCAAATAGATTGACTGACAGAATACAGAAGTTAGAGAAATAATTGACATTGAAATAACCACTTTCCCAAGCAAAACAGTAGTTGTGGGCCAATATCATTAACTCTATTAATGATATTTGGTCTTCCATCCAAGTCATCTTTGAGCAAAAATATTTGATCAAAGAAGCAAGTGAAGCAATACAGAAAGTAAAAGAGGAACTTGGGAAGAAACCAGAAGAGGCCACTGAAATAATAAATTTTTTTAATTCCAAGAACAAACAGGAATCAGAAGAAATTGGCATGTGACAAAACTGAAACAATCCTAGAGGTAAGAAAGGTAATTTCCAAAAGGAACCTGATGATAGAACTTGAAGACAAGTGTCAGACTATGGAGTTAGCAATAACCAGATTCATGGTCAAATTTGATTTTTTGAGGCAGAAAGGTTTGCCTAATCCTTTGGTGATCAATGACAGATTAATGAGACATGAAAACTATGACAAGAAAATCAGAGAATTGGCCAAAGAATAGTCCAACAATTCCTCCATGAAAGGAATGCCTACAGGAAAAGTACTTTATTAGACATTTGAAAATCTCTTTTACCTCCAGCATGAGGTAAATCATCTCTTTAGAAACAAACCTACTTTTTCAAAATACATAGAAGATGATGAGATTTATAAAAGAATGGTAAAAATCAAATTACCAGATGAACAGGCTTGGGAGAATTTATATGAATTACTGTGAAAAGTAAAAATGAAAGCAGGTAAAAGAGCAGTAAGGACAAAGGTGAAAACAGAGCAGTCAAAGTTAAAGGTGAAAATAGAGAATTCATGGTAAAAGAGAAATAGGTAAAACAGCAAATAGAGCAGGCAGTTTAATTTAAAAACAAAGCAGTAACTGAGTTTAAAGAGTAGTAACAGAGTTTAAAGATAAAGACAACGTGAAAGACACTCAACAGATAAAAGAGCAGCCAACGTAAAGAAAAAGATAAAGTAGCAAAAGATCAAAGAAAAAAAAGCAAATCCAAATGAGCAGGGACAGCTAGCATTTAGTCTCCTAGGTGTCTCTATCTTCTTGCATGAAGAAATTTATTATTCCTTGAATAATTCCTAAATCGGTTTTAGGATATTTTTGTATTAGTTTTTTTATAAATACTTCATAATTCGAAATATTGTGTGTGGATTCCTGAACATTTCTATAGTTGTAATTGATCAAAAGACCTGAGGGTCTATTGTACCATTTTCAAGTCAGCAGACAGGACTGAGTAATAAAGGCATTGCATTAGAAGATTCATGTGTTGAGCCACTTCAGTGAAGTATCTTTCAATTGTTCAAATTGTTATTTTCTTAAAGTATACCATAAACTTGTATGTTTTCCAATTTAAATGTTATAATAGGAATATTATTGCAGAAAGTGTTTAAGTACACTCCGTTCTGAATTGTTATTCATTTTAATGCTTTCTTCTGATATCCAGATTAGGGAATTCTTCATTTCTCCCTAGTTTCTGTTGACCTCTTTCACTTCCCTCATTATCCAGTTTAAGGAATCCTTAACTACTCCTTGATCCCGATTGAAACCACTTCACCATCCAGCCTAAAATATCTGAATTTTCTCAGCTACATTGCCCTGTGAACACTTTCTTTAGAACTTGATTCTACCCTATTAGCTTGATACATTGACTCCATATCCCAATGGAAAATAGACAGACTTCTATCCATCTAAATCAGTAATTCCACCACCAAACCAAAATCAAAACCAATCAATCTTACATAACTAGCCTAAAATCAACTAAAAACAACAAAGTTAAATCATAAAGAGAGAGCCCTCTCTAAGCATTAGGAAGGCTAGATCCTGATCTCAAAATTAGGTTGATAGTTACCTCTAATATTTCTTTAAACAAAAATCATAACAACCCTAGGAATTATTGGAGTGATAACATGATCAATCAAACAAAAAATGGTTTTCATTTTTTTTGCATATGATAAAAAATACTATGAAAACCTAATCATCCTTTCCACTCTCAAAGTAACTGGGCCTTGTGAAGATATATTTTGGTGGGTACTAGGGAAACTTCTCGAAATAACTAGCGACGCTTTCCAGCAGCCGAATAATCAACTAAGGTAACAGATGAGACTTTATTATTGCCTGCATCTCCACCTATAGGGATGGATTCCCTAATTTTTTCCACTAAGATACCTTTCTCCCACATGAGTAGTCAAATCTTTAGCTTCTTAGTAGTCGGTTACCAGTACTTAGCACTAGACGAGTCGAGTAGCCACAAATAGTATAGCATGCACTGGACCTAAGCTGAACTCTCTCTAAATTGGGTCTTTGAAGTGCTCGAGTAATCTTGTCCATGGAATGGTGAAGGATTTTAAGCACCCTAAAATTCAAATTCTAAATTTTAGATATGTAACATGACCATGGTGTCTTATGGGATGCCTACCTCTAATGGTCCTAACCTAAACAATGAATTCTTTTGAGGCCCATGTGGGGAGATTGAATTGGTTCAAGTTATGGTTTCTTTTAGGATTCTTGCTTTTCTTAGGGTGTGAAACAGTAACCAAAAATAATCTAAGTAAAAAAATATCCATAAAATGGATGCTTTCTTATATGAAGCTTGCACACGCTTAGTGTGTGGCAAAGTCAACATACAAAGTGTAACAACATGTGGATATTCAGTGATCCATTACAATATACCCTAATTACACCAAGTGTTAATTGTTCGCTACATAAAAAAGAATTGATGTGCGGATAATGGGTCACTTACTATTCTTTCCTTATTAGACTATGTGTGTCTAAAGGGAGATGGGAAACTCAAGTTCTTTAAGAAATATTTCATATGCATTCCTAGGTTCGCCTAAAAGATGCAAGGGAAGCAAAGATTACTTACTTTACGTAATGACACTTGGACCTAGTCCCAAAACTAGTGAAATGGAAAAAATGCTTTGTTTAGTAATGAGATTTGTGGATGATGGTCCACTTACTCGTTTACTACTTAAGATATGTGATTTACAAAAAATAGAAAAATAGTTTGAAAAATATATGTGGAATTTGACCACCTACTTTTCCCCCTATTAAGCTATGTGAGAATTGCAAATAAAAATGAAAGAAAATCTAATTTCTCCACTAATAGTGATCAGTAAAGAACCTAGGAAATTCAAACTAACTAGAAAAAATTGCAGGGTTGAAAGCAATTCACTAACTGCTGCCAATCATCTAAAAAAGGTGAAGTTATAATGGTTTTTATGCTTCTGGAAACTACGTGGGTTTTATGGTGCAAATACGCAACTACGTGGTTGTCTAAACCAAAGTCACAAAATTGCGTGTATGTATGAAATAAAGTCGCACAAACAAAAAAAAAATATTAACAATCAATATTATTGGTTGACCGTAGGTCCTAAAGGTCCTACAAAAATTCCAAGGAGATGTTGACCACCATGTGAGGTGATAACGCAGAGAGAGGGTCCTGCAAACACAACCGTTAGAGTAAAGAAAAGAAAATAGTGGAGTCGCCAATTCTGTAGTAGTGTTTTTGTAACAATGGTTTACCAAAATACACGTCATTAGCAGTTGGTTGTTCCCTGCAAGGAAATACAGACAATTTTGTTGTTTTTATTGAATATAAAGAGATAAACAAAACATTACAAATGGTGAAAACAATGCATATATAAACATAAACTAAAACAAAGAGATAAACACACAAATAACTCTTAATGAAGTAAACAAGTAAACAAAAGTAAGGAAAACAAAACCCTTTATTAACTACTAGTGGTAAAATATGAATACAATAGATGAATACTAAACACTTGAAGAGAATTATTTGACCTATGGTGCTCAAAAAAACCTCAAGAAGGAGGTTCCTTTCCTCAATCTCTTTGCAAGTGTCCCCTCTCTCTCAAAGAAGTATTAAGACTCTCTCAATGGTGGACTCTTCTTTCACTAGGATGATGGATTGTTGAGAATCAATATGGCCAACCTGTTAATGCCCTTACTTCTTTTGCTTCAACAATGAAATGTAGGATTTCTTTTAGAGCTATTTGGCCAGCATAACATTACCTTCTTTTCGGTTCTCCAATGACCTATTTATATAGAATTTTTGAATCTCTCTTCCTTCGCTTGGCCCGTGAATGAAAATGAATTATGAGTAGGAAAAGATGATTCCTTTTAGTATTTCATATATTTAGGGTGACTCAAATTCAGTTTTCCTTGACTAGAACATGTTAGGGAATCATCTTTTAAGTGTTGGTAGTGGTCCCAAATTTGTCGAGTCGAACTTTTCTTCGACCGTGCAAATTTATTCCTTAAGATAATTCGTGAGGTGTAATTTTATACATAATACCTTAGGAGAAATTAAATTTTTTGAACTTCATAATGTCTTCAGCTGGAAAATATTCACTTGTACGTTCCCTTAGATGACTTTGGGAATCTTTTGGATTATGAAAATATGTGTACGATTTTCTGGGGTTAACATTTATATTAAATTTGGGGTTATTGTATTTCAATTCATAATGTGTAAGGGGTTGTGATTGAATCATGGATTATGATATTAAACACTATAATTTATCATGGGTTTGCATTTTTTAGGGTCCTAGTGTATGAGGGAGTTAGTCTCTTTGGGTTCATAGTTCCTTAAAGATTAATTTTGATGAGATCCATAGGGACTATGATGTATATTATTGGTAAGGTAATAATAATTAGTGGCTATGATGTATTAGGGGGTTGTTTTGTTTGAAATCATGATGTATTAGGGATAATTGGGTTATGGGTTTATATCATTTAACGGCATAGTGCGTAAGCTATCAATATCTTTAGGGTCATGATGTTTTGTTAATTTTACTCAAGGCTATATTATTCTTTCTTGTAGATAATCGTGTTTTAAACATTTTCATTATACATATCACATTCACCCCATAACATATTAACATTATTAGAAATTGTGTAGAAAGAAACATAACATCAATAGTGCATCAGAATAGAAAATATCAACAGAAGAAAAGCATAAAAAATAAAGACAACAAAAGTTAGGTCAGATACCATGGAAAAACCTCATAAGGGGGAAACCCATCCAAATTCTTCTTCTATTATATATTCATCAATTTTTCAGATGAGATACAAAGTACATTCATAAGGAGACACATCATTACATCATGCCTGATAGGGCCAATCCAAGTTAGTTCACAACCTCGTTTGTGTAACTCCCTCCTCTCACATTTACCTAAGCTAACTGGTCCACCTGGGTAAACATGTGATGAATAGTTACTATAATGTGATTCAACTTCCCAAGTATGTTTAAGGAAGTGGAACTGGAAATACAGGACCAATCTCACCTTCCTCGGATGTTATAGGACCTTCAAGAGCCAACCAACCCTTCCAAGTGCTCAGCCCCTAAGACAACTTGTTATTTGATTTATCTAGAGCCCCAATCACATTGATAACATACCCTCCATGTAGTTGAAGCCCTCTATTCACATGCACAAGCCTACATCCATGTGACTGCATACTTTTCTAGGCAGTTCTGTGTCACCGACCCTGGATTTTGATCCACCTTTTAAGGGTCGGGACTCAAGTCTCTGCCCAGAACTTCAAGAAATGATAAATAACATTATGACAAGGCCTATATTGCAAAACATGAAAAAATACCCGACCTAGCAAGGCCTATCCATGGCATACATTCTGTCAAACACATCATGATCGTGTAATATACAAGTTATAGAAACACATTTCAGCATAGGGACTTCATACTTATCTGAGATTTGTCAAGAAGGTCTGATTCCCTCTCATGATAGTTGCATTACCATATATTAGGTCATACCTTCATTTTTCATTCATTTACTAAACGAAACATAAATGAGAGTCATGACTAAGATATGTCATAAAACCATAATTATAACCAACAAAATAAAAATGATAGAAAAACCATTAAGATCACATAATAACAAGCACATCTACCCATAATACACAAGAGGAAAAGATATATTATTAATATATGAAAAATGCAACCAGGTCAGGGACTTCCACGTACCACCCGACCATATATTGGATTGAACCAAATATTTCTTTCAGCCAATCACCCCCATGCCATATTCCAAGCATGAATGTGGGACTCACAAAAAAATCAATCAAGACTTCCTCGAGCTTTACCACAATCCATTAATGGATTCCTGGGCCCAAACAATAAACATATAATACAAGATTTACTTCAATCCCTCCATATACCATTCAAGGGATCACTAGGCCCTAAACAAGCATGGATGTCTCTAGATATATCTACACAAACCATGAGGAATTTGTCTGTATATACTCTCTATGCTTTACTGTGTATCCCACCATAACTAATCAAGGGGTTCCTATGCCTAAAGAGAGCATACACCTCTAGGCTTTATCATGTATCCCGCCATTACCAGTCAAGGGATTCCTAGGCCTAATGATGGTATTCACCTCTAGGATTTACCATGTATACTGCCATTACCGATCAAGGTATTCCTAGGCCCAATGAGGTGTTCCCAACCAGGCTTTACCGTGTATCTTTCATTATCGGTCAATTGATTCCTACGCCTTGTGATTTTTATGAGACCACCCAAATATTTTTGAAACCATCCGGAAATCCATCTCAACCAAGTAAGAGAACCCCATCACACCATGGTTATCCAGAAGTGGCAAGGAAACTATGAAATCCATTGTCACATCTGGAAAGACACGTGCCAATAACAGCAAGAGAACCAAATACACACATGCATGTACCATGCATGCAAAATATAGTAAGGAAATCACACATGTAAATCGATACCTGCAAGTAATATCACTGTAGCCACTTGATCCAACTCTTCCTTTCTTGATATTTTCTTCCCTTTTCCTTCTTTTTCCTTCCTTTTATTTTCTTGATCCAATGCTAGAGTGCTCGAAGAAAACTCTAAGTGTGCAAGAGTATGAGAGAGAGAATGGAGAGAGGGATCCAAGATCAAATCGACAAAAATTAACACTAACAAAAGATGTCAGCTGATCCTTGGAAGCCTTTTTATCATTGAGGCCTCTAGTTTCTTCAATTTTCCATTATTTTCCTTCTCACATGCAACCTGTGACCTTTCACATTCCTTTTCTCCTAATTTCCATTATTTTCATAAATAAAATGCCAAATAATGGCTCTTGCAGTTTCAAATCCTTTACCATTTCCTTTTCCAACTTCCCTTAGCCATAATAAACCAAATGAACACACACACTAAGATGTTTTTCCAAACATTCATCTTGGAGTACGTGCCTCATGACCATGGTCTTATTTTTCCTTTGTTAACTTTATTACATGCATTTTTGACCAGGGATGTTACAAAACCCTCCCCCTTCGGGGACACCATCCTCAGTGTTCAATGATACCTAAAACTAGCAAGAACATTGAAAATCAAAACATACTTCCCATGGAGCTTTATAACTTATCTTGTTGGAGAATTTACAATGAACAACTTGCTGAAAAGAAAACCAACATGACAACATAACAAAATCACACCCATATCGCTTATTGTAACTTTATAACACATCTCGTAGTAATATTTACATCCATATTCATATATAAATATACCAAAACTTCTTTTCCTCAACCAGCAAACAAGGAAGGATACATAGCCCACATTTGATCGGCAATCTCCCATGTAGCTTGATCAAGCCCAAAGTGCTAACACTGCACTTTAACTTGCTCAATTGCTCAGTTTCATACCATGAGCATATTTCTCTGCAAAACACATTGAGGTTCTGGTTGGAATTCTCCTTCTGGTTCCACCTGCAATATAGACCAATCAATAACATGATAAACATCGTTTATATATCTTTTAATTAATGAAACATAGAAAACATCATGGACTTTCACTGTCAGAGGAAGTGCAAGTCGATAAGCCACTAATCCAATCCTCTCAAGGATCTCAAAAGGCCAACAATACTGAGGTGACATCTTTTCACATGATCCAATCCTCAAGGTGCTCTTATTGGGCTTGATGTGCAAGTAAACATGTTCGCCAATCTGAAACTCCTTAAATATCTTGTTTTGATTTGCATAAATTTTATGCATGTCTTGTATTGCCTTTAGATTCTACTTGAGAACCTGCATTTATTGTTCCATCTCTTCCAACATGTCCGATCCAATCAACACCTTGTTCACTAGATCACTCCAACTAATGGGGGTGTTACAACTCTGCCCATAAAGTGCCTCAAACAGACTCATCCTCAATGACTCTTGATAGCCATTGTTGTAAGAAAACTCAACCAGAGGTATATACTCTTCCCACTTCTGTTGTTGATGCATCACATAGATTCTCAACATGTCCTCCAAAATCTTGTTGACCCTCTTTGTCTATCCATCTTTCTGCAAATGATAATATGTACTAAAGTCCAACATTGTACCCAAACTTGAAAAAACCTCTTTACAAAGCCTAGAAGTGAACTTGCCATCCATATCTAACATAATCCTCTTTGATACACCATGTAACCTCACTATGTATTTGATGAATACATGTGCCACATCACTAGCTGAATATGTATACTTCACTGGAATGAAGTGTGCTACCTTTGTCAACCTGACCACCACAACCATAATAGAATCACGTTGTCTAGTTTTCCTCGGCAAGCCTATAATGAAATCCATGGAAATGACCTCCCATTTCCACTCTAGAATCAGAATAGGTTGTAGTAATACACTTGGATGCTTTCACTCTATATTTACCTATTGAAAATCAAAACATCTATCCACAAAATTTTCCACCTCTCTCCTCAAATTCATCCAATAGTAGAACTTATTTACCATTGTCAATGTATTATGATATCCCGGATGACCTGAATATAGCTTAGCATGAAATTCCCTCAAGATAATATTCTTGAGTTCATTATTTTCTGGCACATAGATCATGTTTGTAAATCTAATGAAACCATCTGCTGTGAGATGGTATTCCACATTGTGATCACCAGTACCCTGTTGTAACATGTTCCTAAGCTCCATGTACCTGTCATCCTGATGTCCTTCTTGTAAGATCCAATCCTATAGATCTGTCCCGTAAGAACTCATAGCTACTATGTGATTTACCTATTTCTGTCTGCTAATATCATCTGCAACCATGTTCTCCATCCCTTTAATGTACCTCATCTCAAATTCAAACTCACTGATTGTGGCCAACCATATAGATTTCCTGGAATTCATATTTGGTTGATCAAATAAGTATCTCAATCCATTGTGTTCACTCATCAATACAAACCTCCTGCCAAGAATATAGTTCCTCCACATATTCAATGCATGCACAATCGTTGCTAACTCAAGATCATGTGTAACATAATTTTTCTCATGCTCATTCATTTTCCTTGATTCAAAATAGACTACCTATCCCTCTTGCATAAGGACTCCACCAATATTTCTCTTGAAAGAATCGGTGCACACCACAAACTCTTTATTTGGATTTCCAATCTTGAGAACTTGAGAATTTGTCAACAACTGTTTCAATTGCTCAAAACTTGTTGCACACTCCTCTATCCATTCAAATTTCTTACCTTTCCTTTGTAATGATGTGATAGGATATTAAATTCACGAGAATTTCTTGATGAACCTCCTATAGTAACTTTCCAACCCAATGAATGGGCTTACCTCATCAACATTCCTAGGATCTTCCCATTCCATGATATATTTTATTTTTTTCGGGTCCACTGGTATGCCTTCCGTAGAAACTACATGCCCTGGGTAATGTACCTCTGTCTGAAAGAAACTGCATTTTCTAAGCTTGGCATACAACTAATGCTCTCTTAGCGGTCTTAGCACTGATGCTATGTGTCTGATGATCTCTTCGTCATTCATAGAATATATCAATATATTATCATTGAACACAATAACAAAATTGTCCAGATAAGGATGCAACACGCTATTCATCAAGCACATAAAATTAGTTGGAGCATTAGTTAAACAAAATGGAACTACAACAAAATCATAATTCCCATACCTGTTCTTGAAAGCATTCTTGTATATTTCCTCTTCTTTAATGTGTACTTGTTAGTATCCTAATCTCAAAACAATCTTCAAGAACATTATTTCTCCCTTAAACTAATCAAACAAGTCATCAATCCTCAGCAACGAGTACTTGTTCTTGATTGCTACCTTATTCAACTGCCTATAATAAATGCATAGCCTAAGAGTACAATCCTTCTTCTTCACAAATAATATTGTTTTTCCCCATGATGATACACTTGGCCTAATGTATCCATTTTCAAGAATTTCCTTCAACTGAAACTTCAATTCTACTAGATATGGAGTGCTCATCATGTACGGTGCCTTTGATGCTAGTGTTGGCCTTGGTACCAACTCAATAGAAAATTTCACTTCTCTATGTGGTGGAATATTTGCAATCTTTGTGGGGAATACATCCTGAAACTATTATAGAACGAGGTACCTGATCAATATCTCTCCACCCTCAACATCCTTACCTTTATCACTAGAGATATGAATTATAAATAACACAAGCCCTTTTCTATGACTACGCTTTTCCTGCATAGTTGTAACCATTCTGACCGATATGGCCTTCTTCTTACCCTGTAAGATTCTTTTTTCCCAATTGTCATCCAAGCATTCAATTTCCTTTTTATAATAGTCCACCTTGGTCCTATTAATATACAACCTATCCATACCTAATAGCATTATCTATGATCCCAATGGAAGTACATTCAAATTCATGAATTTGGAAAACCATTCAACTCAAATGCACAAGATCTTACCGAATGATAAAGTCTTTTCTTTGTGCCTATCACTAATTCCATTAACAAATATTATGCATGCACTTATTTATTCAAACCACACTTATCCACCAAGTCAGGGTTAACATAACTATAATTATATCCATGGTCAATCAAAATAGAAACAAATTTATCACAAATATTACCATCCATCTCGATAATAGATGCTTGGTGATCTGCATGCCTGTTATCCAATGCTGCATATATACAAGGAAGGCTCTTCCCAACATCCCTAACAATTTTTGTCTCCTATGCATTGTAGATATGAGGCACACCACCCTAATATGATGGGAAATCCCTCTTGAGATTCTCCTTTCCACACGTAATCATCCCATATCATCACCTTTATATTGTATCCCTCCAAGTTGTGACCTGTGTCCCTGTCTAACTACATTGAACTTCTTGTAAGGAAAAACAGTCTCTTTCTCACCTGCATCATGGGGTCTTGTTCACTTTGGCTACCATTTGATACTTTGTCTTGCGATTTGATTTCTAATAACAATTCTTCAACTAACCAATGACTTCTTTAAGTGACCGAGGCTCATCATATTCATTCTGATCTATAAATTCTAATGGTAATCCACTAACGAATCTCTAAACTTTGTCTTTATCATCCTTAAGATACGGTACATACCTCAATAACTCCAAGACCTTAGTCATGTACTCCTCATATGTCATATATCCCATCTTTAGCTCATATAATTCCTTAGCCTTAATGTCGCAGTACCTCTCTGACAAATATTTATTCCTGAAAAGTCTCTTAAACTCGTCCCAACTCAATTATTTTGTCTTGATGTCTCTAACCTGCTTCATATCTTCCCATCAAATGTTTTCTTTCCCTTTGAAGTTGAAGATAGCTATTATTTCCTTCATGTTTTCTGCGTAATCATGCAACTCAAAGTATATCTTCATCCCAAGTAACCATACCTTTGCATCTTCTGGTTTCTTCAAATATCCATCAAACGTAGGTGGCTTGGCTTTCTTGAACTAATCTTTAAAATATCCCCTATCATTCCTCTTGTAAGGATGATAATCATGATAATCATGATACCTATCAAAACCAAATCTAGAATAGAACATGTGTCCATCACCTCTCCTATCTGGTGTGTCCAAGAACCTACCATCTTTGATCATGTCATTTGTATCTGACTTGTGACCACCATGAGACCAACTTCCATATGACCCATCAGCCCTATCCTCCTTCCCATGATTGATCCTAAGCAGTCCCTGCCTCTACAAATCTGAAAGACTCTGAAGAATGATTGTATTAACGTTTTCTTATTTCTCTTGTTCCTGAATGATCCTGTCATTGTTTGTCTTGAACTTATTATCTCATCCTTCAAACTTCTCAAAGAAGGACTCGTTAGGGGGCTCACTATTCATATGGTGAGGAACGAAGTCTCTCATCCATCCGATGGGTGAGGTGGCATGGTCACTGAAAGGTAGCGGCCCAAGAAGACGGTAAATTCACTAGTGAAAGGGAGAGTACTTATCACCATGCTACTCATTGGATCCATAGGGAGTATTAGAGAACTTTTGACGTCTAAAATGGGTCTCCTAAGAAAAATGTACAACCAAAATAAACTTTGTAAGAACCAATAGGATTCAAGATGATGTTGTCAACCATGGGGGATGATTCACCATTTTGGGTTAAAAGTAAAAATATTAAAAAACAATAAAATAATAAAATTACTTTTTCAACTTGTATTTTCAACTTATCTCCCTAACGTTTTACTCAAATTTCAAGTACGAGTACTCGTTGGATACAAAATTTAATCCTCAACCAAGGAGTACCCATGTTGCATACTTTCGATGGACCTTAGTATATGAAAAATGAGAAATACATGAAAAAACGTGATTGCAATCATGTTTTTCATGTATTTCTCATTTTTCGTGTAGCATGGTCCATCGAAAGTATGCAACATGGCTACTCCTTAGATGAGGAATCAAATTATGCATCCAACAAGTGTTCCCACTCGAAATTTGAGTAAACCCATAGGGAGAGAAGTTGAAAATACGAGTTGAAAAAGTAATTTTTTTCTTTTTCCCTCTAAAATTTGATGATGTAATCTAAACTTATTTTATTTTTTCCAATATTATTTTATAATTTCCCTAGGAGGCCCATTTTATACCTCAAAATTCCCCTAATTTTAATCTCATGAACTGTAGTCTACCATCTTGCTAGTCATCTTTTATCTTCTTCCTGCAAGTATACCATGTTAGCTAAACCAGAATATAAAAAAATCAACATACCTCAGTATAGTTCATGGGAGGATATCTCATCTACAAGATCAACCAGATTAGCACGATACATGTATAATCATAATCATAACCATATATCAACATCACGAATGAAAACACCCACTGCATACTATGACCTCATGTGTGACAGTCATAACCATAACACGACATGTGTATATCCACATAGGCAATCGATATACACCACAAGAATAAGGAACAAATATGAAACTGAAATGTATGCGTAACAAACACATTCCACACATCTATTCCAAAGGGTGAACCATGCTCTGATACCACTCTATAATTCCCTCCTCCTACATTTACCCAATTTAACTGGTCCACCGTGGCAAACATGTGATGAATAGTTACTATGATATGATTAAAATTCCCAAGTACAATTAAGGAAGTGGAACTGACAAGACCAGACCAATTTTACCTTCCTCGGATGCTATAAGACCTTTAGGAGCCAACCAACCCTTCCAAGTGCTCTTGTTGTTTGACCTATCTAGAGCCCTAGTCGCACTAACGACAAGCCCTCTGGTTGCATGCACAATTCTACCTCTGTGCGACTGCAGACTTTTCCAAGCAGTTCAATGTCAGTGACCCCATATTATGTGCCACATTTTTAGGGTTAGGACTCAGGCCTCTTCCCATAACTTCATGAAACTTCCATAAATGATAAGTAACATGATGACAAGGCCTCTATTGCAAAACATGAACAAGAACCTAACCTGATAAGGCCTAGCCATGACATACATTCTTTCAAAAACATCATGATCATGTAATATATAGGTCATATAAACACATCTTAGCATAAGGACTTCATAATTATCTGAGATTTTTCAAGAGGTATGATGTTCTCTCATGATATTTGCATTACCATCTATTAGGTCATACATTCATTATTAATTCATGTATTAAAAAACATAATGAATCCATGACTAAGATATGTCAAAAAACCATGCTTATAACCATCAACATAACAATGATAGAACATCCATTAAGATCACATAATAACAAGCACAGTTACCCATAATACACAAGAGGAAAATAGCTATTATTAATATATGCAAAATGCAACCATATCAGGGACTTCCACGTACCACCTGACCATAGATTAGGCTAAGCCAAATATTTCTTTTAGCCAATCACCCTCGTTCCATATTCCAAGCATGAATGTGGGACTTAGAAAAAAACCAATCAAGAATTCCTCAAGATTTACCGCAATCCACTAAGGCATTCCTAGGCCCAAACAACAAACATATAGTACAATATTTATTGTAATCCCTCCATATACTGGTCAAGGGATCACTAGGCCCTAAAAAAACATGGATGCCTCTAGATCTCTCCACCTAAACCATGAGGAATTTTTCTATCTCTACTCTCTATGCTTTAACATGTATCCCGCCATAACTGGTCAAGGGATTCCTAGGCCTAATGAGAGCATACAACTCTATTATTTACCGTGTATCCCACCATTACTGGTCAAGGGATTACTAGGTCTAACAAGGGTATTCACCTCTAGGATTTAACATGTATCTTGCCATTACCAGTCAATAAATTCCTAATCCCAATGATGTGTTCACAACCAGGCTTTACCATGTATCTTTCCCTTACTGGTCAAGGGATTCCTAGGCCTTGTGATTTTTTCGAGACCACCCCACTCAATTTTGAAACCATATGGAAATCCAGCTAAAACAAGTAAGAGAACCCCTTCACACCACGACTATCTGAAAATGGAAAGGCAAGGCTGAAATTCACTGTCACTCCTAGAAATACCCATGACAATGACAGCAAGAGAGCCAAATACACACATTCATGCACCATGCATGCCAAACATAGAAAGGAAATCACACATGCAAATAGATACCTGCAAGTAATCACGTTGTAGCTACTTGATCCAACTCTTCCTTTCTTGATATTTTTTTCCCTTTGCTTTTTTTGTCCTTCCTTTGCTTTTCTTAATCCAATGCTATAGTGGTCCAAGAAAACTCTAAGTGTGCAAGAGTATGAGAGAGAGAACAAAGAGAGAATAGAGAGAGAGCTCCAAGCTAAAACTAACAAAAATATAACATTGAAAAATGTTTTGAAGTGACCCTCAGAAACCTTTTTATCATTGAGGCCTCTAATTTTTTCAATTTTCCATTATTTTCCTTCATTTTTCTCCTATCATGCAACATGTGACCTTTCACCTTTCTTTTCTCCTAATTTCCATTATTTTCATATATATAATGCCAAATAATGCCTCTTTCCTTTTCAAATTATTTTCCATTGCCTTTTCCAACTTCCCTTAGCCATAATAAACCAAATGAACACCCACACTAGAATGTTTTTCCCAACATTCATCCTGGCATACATGTCCCATGACCATGGTCTTATTTTTCCTTTATTAACACTATTACATGTATTTTTGACCAGGGTTGTTATAGTTTGTGAACTAAACAATATAGAGAGTTGTTTCCATATCATACATATGAGATACAATGTATATCTTTTTTATCCACAAGGTTTCTTCCAATCAAGGTTATTTACATCACATATATTTCCATATGTAAAAGGTTACATAGATCATATAATACATGTCATCATTATTGTATCATAAAATACCACTTTCATATGCACTAAAGAAGAATGCTATCAAATGTCTCAAAGAAAGAACCTAGTCTTATGTATTGAAGAATGTCATTGTTATCAATGTCACTGCTATATTAGTGTTATTAAAGTCCTTTCCATGTCATCCATTAGGGTTATGGTAATTCTATGTTATATTCATATCAAAGGTTACCACTGCCTAATAAAAATAAGATCAATGGATTTTACTATGTCATATCAAGGTTACACTGTTATTTTCCAAAACCAACTATCATGACAATGTATCTACATTTGAGTCACTATTGAGATGATTGACATATTAGGTCCATGTCTTAATATTGTTGTCATGTGAAAGTAAAATTTTCATGTAAATTCATTAGGATGTTGTCACATTAACTTTCATTCATTATGTATATATCCATTCATCAATAGGTCACTACGGTATCAAGATTATTAATATTACTTCCACCCAACCATCATATTATAATTATGCATTACCATGCCTTCCAGCTACTTTATCACCCACTTGCATCTTACGTTTTTGTGATATATATATACGTGGACTGTTTCCACATTATCACTGGAATCATCTACTCTATTGATCCATCTCATGTCGATAACTTGACCCTTTCCACCTATAGGTGCTCTGAGACAACTTTCTCTCGCAGTCGATACCTCAATACCAAATATGGTTTGTAATAATCTTCCTTCTGGGGTACATAATGATTATTTTGTTGTTTGAGGCATTAATTTACCTACCAAAACATCACCTGTTTCTATCCAAGATCCTATCATTACAAGACCATTTTCGTCCAAATGACGAAGTGAATGAGCATCTAAATGAGGTATTTCTCTAGTGATTCTTTCAGGACCCTGGCTCGTCATACAGATTTCAATCTTGTATCTT
This sequence comes from Pinus albicaulis, assembly GCA_034641835.2. Taxonomy (NCBI): domain Eukaryota; kingdom Viridiplantae; phylum Streptophyta; class Pinopsida; order Pinales; family Pinaceae; genus Pinus; species Pinus albicaulis. The sequence goes on along the minus strand of CM076584.1, from coordinate 571,592,926 downwards.
ACGATATGGAAAGAGGTATAAATATCTTCGTATACCAGACGTTCACTAATTAGTATTGCGTCTTCGAAATTGTATCCTTCCCATGGCATATAAGCTACTAAAACGTTTTTTCCCAAAGAGAGTTCTCCCCCTACCGTAGTTGCACCATCCGCCAGAATTTGTCCCTTCTTTACACATTCCCCTTGATGAACTTGAGGTTTTTGATGCGTACAAGTATTTGTATTAGAACGTTGATATATAACCGATTCTGTTCGTACAGTGTCTCCATTAATCGATGAAGTTATATTTACAGCATCGATATACTCGATCCTTCCCTCTTGTGTAGCTATAGCTACACTTCCTGAATCTAGAGCTGCTTGACCTTCCAACCCAGTTCCGGCAATGCACTTCTCGGGTCGAAAAAGTGGAACTGCTAGACGCTGCATATTAGAACCCATTAGAGCGCGATTAGCATCATTATGTTCGAGAAAAGGAATAAGGGAAACTCCAACGGAAAAATATTGGAAAGGAAAAATACTTCTAAAATGGATTTGTTCCCATGCAATAACTATAAATTCTTGTCGGTATCGAGCTGGAGTAATTTGTTCCTCTTGAATTCCTTGATTTAACGCCAAAGAATTTCCCGTAGCTATACGATAGTATTCATCCTCATCTTCTCCCGGTAATAGATAAACCATATGTTCTTCTCTCGATCTCTCGGAAATCTTATAGAATGGACTTTGTAAAGAACCACAATCACCAATCTTTGCATGAATAGATAATGATGAAACAAGTCCAGCATTCATTCCTTCGGACGTATCGATTGGACAAATACGCCCGTAATAACTGGGATGAATATCCCGTGTCCGAAAACTAGCAGTTCGCCCTGTTAAGCCCCCAGGGCCTAAATGGCTCAATTTTCGCCCATGAGCTATTTCCGTCAATGGATTAGTTTGATCCAAAAATTGGGATAAGGGGTGTGAACCAGAAAAATCTTGAAAAGTGTTTTTGAATAGAGTTGAAGTGACCAAGTTTTGAGGAGTTGATCTACGCTTGGTTGCTCCGTGTATAGTTCTTCGAACTGTATCTTCTAACTGACCTAGAGTTAATCTAAATTGATTCTGTAATAAATCTGCTACAGAACGAATACGTCGATTTCTGAGGTGATCTATATCATCGAGTGTACCCATTCCAAATTTCACCCAAATAAGGTAATCCACAGCAGCCAATACATCTTTTGGTAATGAAAAAATCTCGTTCTCAGGTATATCAAGGATCAGTTTTTGGTTCAGATTTCATCGACCAATCTTTCCCAATTCATATCTTTGTCGGAAAAAAATTTCTTGCAATTCTTTACATAGAGACTCGGAAAATACCAAATTGCCACTTACACAATAGAGTTTTTTTGTAAAACTCCAGAATGGCTTTTTCCCTCGACCAGAGATATTCCTCCCGCTCCCACCTCTCCTTTTTCTTCAATAAAAATAAAAATCTTTTGGGATAGTGAGTATTGTCCAGAATCTCTTCGAGATTTAAACCCATAGCTGATAATAGAACTAGAATAGATATTTTTCATTTTCTGCTTACACGAGCCCATATCCTTTCTCCCACATCGATCTCTAATTTCGATCTTCTTCCCCAATCTGAAATCAAAGTGCCAGTATATATATAATTTATTCTATTATGGTCTAATTCTGAACAGTAATAAATACCAGGACTTATTAATATTTGATTCACCACGATTCTGTAAATCCCATTTACTACAAATGTTCCATGGGAATTCATTAAAGGAATATTTCTGAGAAATACAGTTTGTTTTTGTATCTTTCTACTATTCCTCTGAATCGATCTTGCTGGTACATATAATTCAGAGTAATATTTAAGGGACTGATATACAGCATCTCTCTCTTTGATGAAAGGTTCTTCTAATTCATATTCATTACCAAAAAGATTGAATTCAATTTCTTTATCTATATCCTCAATTTTTGGAAAATTATGAAGTTCTTCCATCCAGCCCTAACAGATAAAACGACAAAATCCTTCAAATTGTATCTTACCAAATTCAGGGATTGTAAACACTCCCTCATTTTCATCTAATCACATTGGAAGTTTCCCATCTGTAGAAAAATCTATTTAATTATTCCCGATTGATCTATATGGATCAATCCGACAAAAAAGATTCATATGTATATTAAGTGTTCACTATATCCCATGAAATTCTACCCCAGATATACTTCCAATTAGAAAAAAAAGGATAAGGAAGAGGTACTTTGATGCTTTCATCCAACCACGTGAAATGGAGCTATGAACAAATGAATCAAACCATTCTTAAATGTGAATCTTACTTAGAAAATTTCCTAATGAAAATAACCAGATCAAAAGATGGATAACAAATTAGATCCATTTCCTTTATGGTTGACTTTAACATACATCTTATACTATACTTAAATGACGGATGAATGACTTGAAAGGACAAATGATTCGACCTTTCCATGGGATTCCCATATCTCGACGACATAGCCAAGCGGTAAGGCAGAGGACTGCAAATCCTCCATCCCCAGTTCGAATCTAGGGGTCACCTTGTTAAGGTAAGTAAATGGAAGGAAAAGTCTTTATTTCCATTACAGAACCTCTAGAGACATATTGGTACATATTACCAATATAGATAGTGAGTTACGTACATTTGATTCTGATTCCGTCTGAATGTACGACCCTCGAGTTAGTTATAGTAATTTGCTGGTCAATGAACAAATGGATTTATTGATCTCTCATATCAGCTCAAACTTCAATAACATTCAGAATGCAAAGGTGGACCATTCATTTCCATTTCAACTTTGCACTATGGTTAATAGTTCCCTTATCATCTTGATGATGAAATCATTATTTTTTAGAGAACATGATCCGTATGGATATAGTCGGTATAACTTGGGCTGCTTTAATGGTAGCTTTTACATTTTCCCTTTCACTCATAGTATGGGGGAGAAGTGGGCTATAATGGTAATGCTTAAGAATCAATTATTGCATCATGCATGATAATATATTCTATTTCATAAGGATCCAGTAATATTGAATCTTCGTTCCAAATTGAAAAACTCTCCATGGAATTATTTCCTCTTTATCCCCATAAGGGTTGTGTGTAATCCCTTATTATTATCATTTTCCTATTCCTATGACAAATCTGATCCGATTTTCTCCAACAGGTTTTCATTCATTGGTTCTTTTCTAGAATGAGTCAAGAATATAGTTTCTTCCACTGAAGAACGATCTCTCTTCTCTTTCTTAGTAGGAATAGAAAGAGTCCTTGTTTTATTGGATGGTTCTGAATTGATCGGATCTGATATGAATTTCGTTCTCAGGAAAATATGGGACATAACTCATAGATTCCTTTGTTTTTTCTTATACCATTTCAAGTTCCATATCTAATATGTGCTAGAAAATAATGTTCGTACCGGAAAAATATGTTCAACTTTGATCCTAAAAAATCTGTAAGTACGTTCAAAATTACGGCTGTCTACATTGGGTCTATTTTTCCAGGAGTAGGAAGAAGGTGATCAGCTCTACGATTTTATGGTATGAGGTCCTTCATACCACATTTACCATATATGGATAAGTACCATTAAGATCTATTTATCCTTATATGGGTGGAGAAGAAGAAATAGTACAAAAGAAAAGGTCAGATATTCTTTTCCTCCGTACTACTTTTTTATTTTCAAAAGAAATTCAAAAGCAATCCCTGCCCTGTATTGTTGTAATATTATAGATCTCATAACCTATTTTATACTTATGATCTGGATCATAAAGATCTATCTAGTGATTATTAATCACTTTATTTTCATCAAAATCAATTGCTTCCACTGCTTGCACTGGCCGTTTTGACGTAAGGGATAAGTAGAAAAGCAGTAGGAATTGCAAGGAACATTAGAACTGCAATAAATCCAAGGTTATTTACTTCCATGATCTCCTTATTTTAGCTTTGTTCCAAAATAGCTCGATATTTTATCTCATAGAGATGAATGAATCTTTCAAGATCCACGAAATGGATGTATTTTATCTATGGAATCGGTTCGAGTAATGGAATCTAACTAATGGATTGAATGAATTCTCCGATGGAAATAGTATAACCTAATAGGATTACTTTTGATAAGACTATTAGTAAAAACTTATGTGCATCAGAAAACGTTCCGATCAACACATGTCTTTATCATTTCGAAAGAATAGGATTCGTACGAATACGAACCTTCTGCTACTCCAAAAACATTCGTCAAACATGAGAGATATTTTGCTTGGATCTCCATGATTTAGATGGAATCGTGAATATATCCCGCTCCAGTGATGATATAGAAGTATCCCATATCAAATTTATCCAGAGGCCCAACTATTTACGAACACATATAAAGAGCTCCTCGAATTATGGAGGAATTGCACGTGTAGAGATTTGCAGAAATATCAACTTGATTCAGGTCAAAATCTATATTGGATTTCCTAAATTTTTGTTAATAGAAGGTAGGGGTCAGGGAATTTAAAAATTAAGAAACGATGTACTAAATATGCTCGATTCTGTGGACCGAAAACTTCACATTGCTATAGAAAAAGTTGTGAAACCCTATAGAAAACCTAATATTCTTGCGGAGTATATTTCCCTATAGCTAGAGAAGAGAGTTCCATTCAGAAAAACAATGAAGAAAGCTATTTAACTGGCTGAACAGGAAGAGGTAGAAGGTATTCAGATCCAAATTGCAGGATGTCTCAACGGAAAGGAAATTTCCCAGGTCGAATGGGACAGGGAAGGTAGGGTTCCCCTACAGACAATTCGGGCTAGGATTGATTATTGTTATTATCTGGTTCAAACCAACTATGGAGTTTTAGGGATCAAAATTTGGATTTTGGAAGAGTAGGAATAATTGGTCTTTTTTTTCTCCAATCTGCCCGATCATGGATCATCAATTCTATCAGATCGAATAGAAGTTAGATTTACCATTTTGGAACCATGTTATGCTTAGTGTGTGACTTGTTGGAATCAAGCTTTTTATTCTTTTCCGGAGTTATGGAGAACTCAAAATAAGAACGTATTGGTCTCTATAAAAAAAATAGAGACTAACTCATTGCTTCATATTTCCAAGATCCAATAACTATGGTTAGATACTATCACCTCGTAAATACTTTCTTCTGCAAGAGAAAAATGATATTTTGATCTCTCGTGAAGCGAGAAAGGTGTTTAGTAATGCGGAAAAAAAAGAAAAAGGAGAAATATTCTCCCAATATTGTATGGTTCATTAAATACCCTCCAAAAATCAGTGTGATAAAGCATAAGAATCATCCTGATTCATTCAAGCAAGATTGAAGGAATTCAGTTTATGAAGGAGAAAGAGCTTCGGGTCAATGGAAACTAAGGAAATTGATTCCATAACAGATGAAAATAAAGCTCCATTACGGAGGGAAGACCTGGGCATTTAGATAGAAGCTATGGAAAGATGGAACCTATGACTGCATAAGATCATATAGGAATCTTAATCATTCATTGGATAGGATGGTGAAATAAACCAAAAATAAATTAAGCTCATTGGAGTCTATAGGCCCCATGGAGCAAATATTGGAAGAGTCAATATTCGCCTGTGAAATTATTTATTAAAGCATTGGATGGAAATATAAGATTTATTCGTCCTGTAAATTAGATTCTATATACAATATGTGTAATGCTTAGATATAGACTCATTTATATATAACTAATAACTATTGATTGTCCAATTTGACATAGATTATTCACGAGGAGCTGGATGAGAAGAAACTTTCATGTCCGGTTTTGAATTAGAGATCGGATCAAAATACTATTAACCATCGACTATAACCCAAAAAGAAAAAAAATTCATAAACAAAATAGGGGAAGAATGAAAGGAGTATCTTACCGCGGCAATCGCATTTGTTTCGGTAGATTCGCTCTTCAAGCACTTGAACCCGCTTGGATCACATCTAGGCAGATAGAAGCCGAACGAATAACGATTACTCGTTATGCCCATCGTGGTGGAAAAATATGGGTATGTATATTTCCCGACAAACCTATTACAATGAGACCTGCATAAACATGTATGGGTTCCGGGAAAGGATCTCCCGAATATTGGGTATCTGTCATCAAAGCAGGTCGAATAATTTATGAATCAATATTATATTATATATTCTATTCATTGGGATGAAAAAAAAAAGGGAGAGAGAGGGGGTAACAAAGAAATGAAAAAAAGAAGATCCTGGATAATCAAATTGGAAGAGATACAAAGTTATCAATTTCTATGCAATCCATGGACCAAATCCAATTTGATGAGATTTTTAATTCAAATCCTTTCACACTGGGAGCGCCTTATAAAGCTCTTTGACCCTAGAATTCTCAGTACGTTGCTTTTACGCGATCTACGTAAAAGCAATCCATATTTTTTTGTCAAAGGTATAGTAGTACTTACATTAACGATCCTCATATATCACTTCAATCATAAAAGTAGTATGATTGAGAAAAAAATTTATATTCGATGAAACTATTTCCTATACATAACTTTATGGAACTTGGAAATGAAACACTGGAAGAATATTTAAAGCCTTTCACTAAAAATTGGTTGATATTTCCACATCTTTTCCTATCTTTCCAATTGAAAAGATCTTACAATCGATTCATAGAGCATTTTGATCCCATTAGTTTCAATTCAGGATATGGCAGGAACACGAACAAGAAGGATGAGATGATCTCAGAGAATCAAGGACCGAGCAAAAATCATTTGGAAAATAATGAGAAAGATCTCAATTTGAAGATCGACTCGACTCTTAATTCAACCAAAAATGAGTATTGGGAACCTGAAAAAGATCTTTGTGAAGATTCATTAAATGAGTATTGGGAACCTGAAAAAGATCTTTGTGAAGATTCATTTATTGAAAGAGAACAAACAAAAATAGAAATAGAATTGGATTTGTCCTCAAATTTTTTATCAGAATATTATCCAATTTCTTGGGAAAAATAATTATTTACAGAAGATCAAAGATATACAGAAGAGAATTCCTTTCCTTTGGAAAGGAAAAGATTCATTGAAAATTTTACAAAATCAATTCGTTATTCTTTTTTTTACATATGGCCAATGGATGAATCGTGTCTGGGTGGTCCTAGTGCTACTAAAAAGCCCATTGAGGATTTCAACTTATCCAAAAGGTTATTGAAAAGACAACAAAATGTTTTTTCCCAATATTTAAGGGATTCAAAATCCTATTCATTAATGAATAGGATAGTTGATCTATGGAAGATAAAAACATATTTTGAAATTGAAAATCCTTCCTCAAATTGTGCTATTCCATCAGTTCCCGGATGGAATATTCTTAACATATTGCATAACAATTTTTGATCAAAAACAAAAAAAATTGTTCTGGAAATGACAGATCAATTCACTTTATCAATAACTAAGCCTAGTCAGGTTCATGATAAAATTTCTTGTAATATTTATTATTACATAAATCCATTATATGGACTCAACAAGAATGGATCGTTGAGATCGGATCAGATCTTCAACCACAAAGAAAAATTGAATAATCAATATTTATGGGTCCTACTCAATATTATTGATAAAGCGGATGATTATTTAGATAAAATAATCGACAAACAATTGAGCCAAATCGATTCCAAAAATTACTTAGAGATAGGAACTCCCTTTAACAATTATAGAACTGAAGCTTTGAGTTGGTATGAATCTCTAAATCGCTTAGAGATAGGAACTCCCTTTAACAATTATATAACTGAAGCTTTGAGTTGGTATGAATCAATTCGGTATAAAATTGCCAAGTATTCAGAAAATTTATTCAATAGATTCTATTTTATAAATAGGTTCAGTCACAATTTAAAGATCCAAACCCATTTATTAAATCTGATTTGATCAAATTCATAAAATCTCATCATTCTGAATATACAGATGAGAAAGAACCATTGTAATTGTCGGAAGTAATAGGCCGACTAAAGGCACCAAAATAGAGGGTAGGATAGAGGGTAGGTTAAAGGGTAGGTCAAAGGGTAGGTTAGGAATTATCATAGAACGAGTACCTTACTTAATCAACGTTTATCCATATTACAAGGAATGATTATAAGATAAAATAAGTGATGGGACCAAATAAGTGGTCCTATTCATCCTTCTTCATAGAATCCATGTACGCAAGTGTTCGTTGTTCCTTTCCACATCTCTTCCGAAAATACTAAAAAGGAATTTCGAGTTGGAGCCAAAAAATATATATATATATATTTACGAGGAAGACCGTAAAGCCGAAATAGTCACTCAGAAAAACTTTTAAGAGATTACGTGAAACGATCAGATCAAATAAACCATGACCAAATAAATGCTCAGTCACCTAAAAATATTCAATGACTTTCTGACCTAATGTCTGTTTGATTACTCTTTTACCTGCAAATGCAATTTACGCTTTAGGTTCGGCAATAATAATATCTCCCAACATGCCAAAACTAGCAGTCACTCCACCAGTTGTTGGAGACGTTAGAATCGATATATATAACAACTTTTTATCCTTCTGATGAATATATAATGTAGAAGCTATTTTAGCCATTTGCATTAAACCAAAACATCCTTCTTGCATGCGTGCTCCTTCAGAAGCACACACCATAATGACTGGAAGAGATTCCATGGTAGCGCACTCGATCAGACGGGTTATTTTCTCACCTACTACAGAGCCCATACTACCTCCCATGAACTTAAAATCCATAACTCCGAGTGCGATAGGAATACCATTTAATTGACCTATGTCTGTTTGAATAACATCAGTTAAACCTGTCTCTATTTGATAAAAAGTGATATGATCCTTATAAGATTCATCCTCAGAATCAAGATGATCAGAATGAGAAGGTTCATTCTCAAAATGAAATTGAAGAACATATAGAGTGTACATGTCTTCATCCATAGGACGCCAAGTGTCACGATCATTTGGAATTTCTATTCTATCTGAACTATTCATTTGCAGATAATATCCACATTATTTATAAACACTTTGATTCTCTCTCAAAAATCTGATATAGAGCAAGCTCTCGCAATTATCGCATTGAGTCCATAACCTATTAATTTTAGCATAATCAATACTTAGATTCTTGTTTTTCTCCGTCTCATTAGCATCCTTAATATCCCTTTCGACCGAATTTTTGAGTAATCCAGTTATTTTACGCCTATCTTCGAACCACTCCTTTATAGACATAGAGTTTTCCTTCCATATAAAGGTTAAAATTGTTACTTTTCCTATATTATTTTGTATGAAGAGAATTCATATAAGTATAAATACAATGATGAAAATTATTAATCAATAGTGGAATGAATCATTGAGAAATCATCTCCATTCATTATTAATTAGGAACCTGAAGTATCAATCTGGGATTATGATAGAATCCTTTATTCTGTTATAAAGAAATATTCTCTCCTATACCGCGATGGAAAGGAATCTTCATTTCAAATACAACATATTTTGGGCTAGAAGGGATTTGAACCCTTGACTTCACAGTCCGGACCCATGAGCTCTGATCCACTGAGCTACCAGCCCTATCGAATGATCTATAAGATCATTGTAAAGGATGAATATGATTCGTTATTTGATGCTTGACCAAAACAAATTTTCATAAATCACTCTGTTTGAGATATTTGACCTTGGAAATATCTATATATCAATATCTATAGATATTGATATATAGATATTGATCACCAAAAACGATTGTTTCTTTCCCCGTAAAGTTCTGACAATCGATAGATCTTGAGAACCAAGCAGCTTGGGAAACGAATCGAGTTTGTCCATCGATATAGGATTCATAATCAACCCTTTTTCTCGATAAAATAGGAGCCGCCAAGATATCAAGAGATTTCTTTATCTGTCAGATGCACTCGGCCATATCTACAGCTCCCATAGGAGTTGTAGCTACATAAGGCATTCCAAATTCCTTATTCAAATACATCGCTATCATTAACCAATTTTGTGCTTCGATGTAATTGCCCGTAGCAAGTGCTATAGCTTGTTCCCAATACTCAGCAGCTTGATCGAACCAAGCCTCCACAGTTTCAGGATCTCCCTGTCGAATGGCCTGTTCTCCTCAGTCAAGATAGGTCAACTTGGAAAAATTTTCTTCCCTCAAAACCGTACTTGAGAGTTTCCTACCTCATATGGTTCAATGCACTATTCTTTAGTCCTCTACCAAAATTTCCAAAATATTATTTAATTGGAGAGGATTCATTGGGAGTTCATATTAACCAAAGGACCAAAAAAAGTCAATGACATGAGTTTCTGATTCCACTTCCAATCAATTCAATGATAAGGTTCTATCTTTTCTCCTACCCTCAAAAATATGAAGTATAGAAAGAGATATACTTCATATTGATTGTCCAAATCAAAGTCTTTTTGCAAGGTAACTATCTCAGTTTCGTATAGAATTTTTGGAGAGTACTCTCTGAGTACTTCACATCTTTAGGATCTGATGCTACACCGCTGCTCAATAGCTTAGTAGATCAACTCTATTACATAAGTTGATTCCTGATTCTTGTCAATGAGCAGATTTGATCGTATCAGCCCGAACCTTCTTTCAATAATTTATCTTTATGGCGTTTCCATCATCAATTGAATTTTTTATCCATGGAATATTTAGGCTCTATATATTCATATTCGGGCTCCTATGAGAGATAATTTTTTTTTTTTTGCTACAGCTGATAAAAACCGTTACTTGGGACGGTACATATGTAGGAAGCCTTTTATTTTTTCCTTGCTCGTACTAGTTATTAACTAAGTTATTCTATGGTACAGATAGCTGCACGTAATGACAGATCAAGACCATATTATTAAGATCTTGTGGTAAGTATGGGTTTCGTTCTAATGCTTGGAAATAATATTCCAAAGCCTTCATATGGTCTCCATTACTTGTATTCACAAGACCTATCTTATATAGTATATAACTTCGATCATAAGGATCAGTTTCCAGTGACATAGCTTCATAATAATTTTGTAAAGCTTCCACATATTCCCCTTCCAATTGAGCTGACATCCATTACAATCATTCATTCCATTGAAATGATCTCTGCTTCAAAACCGTACATGAGATTCCCACCTCATACGGCTCCTACTTTCTTTACAATAGTTAATATGGGGAGTAATCCGTGGAATTGAAAAAAAAAAAAAAAAAATCTGACCCAATATTATGAATTAACAGGGGCTAGTGTATTTCCAATAAATATCTAACCATCCTTCTTGCAAAGATTCTTTTCCAAATACCAACGATCTTAGTACTAGGAATGGAACCTCTAACAATTTCTTTGTTCTTAACGCCCTGTATTCTCCAGGGATTAATCACTTCAACAATCTCCGATGGTTCCATTATAAGGGTATCCAAAGTACAAACGAGATGGATTTTTGTTGTCCCAACCATTCTCACTACCCTTGATGGTGAAATGGTAGACACGCGAGACTCAAAATCTAGTTCTTAAGAGCGTGGAGGTTCGAGTCCTCTTCAAGGCATAATATTGCTAATGCTTATTGAATGAGAAATTCAATGGCAAATCTCATACGAGAGTCTCTCAATATATTGGGATATATTCTCTGTTTATACGAGGTATTCCGACGATTACCTACAAGTTAACGCTGTTGGAACAGGACAATGGATCACAGGTAGGATCAGATCTTCTCTACCTAATGAGGAGTCCATTCTGAATCCACCCTCGGACTCCCTATTTGGTTGTTGATTGAATGTGTCGTTGGATCAATTTTTATAATCTCTTCTCCCTTCCCTAGATAGAAAGAGATATAGATCCTTAAGTAAGTCCATTCTGAGCCGAATTATGGACAATCTATTTTCTCTGTTTAGACAAAATTGATACACAAATCAAATACGTGATTCTTTTACGATGTACTAAATATTCTTATATGAATATTTAGTACATTTTACTTTGGTGATTACACCGGTGAGAAACAGATCGAAATGAAGATGTGAAAAGAGAAAACAAAGGGGGAAAAGAAGTTTTTCCCCTTTTGATTCACAATGGTTAAATATATAACTTCTTGCTATATAAGGAGAATAACTTTGGAGTAATTTCATTTAGTTCTATGAGTTATGAAAAAATTGACTCGTTCCTGTCCATAGACTCATTCGTATCAGACCACAATGTAGTAGTAAGAATATACATAAAGATGTATGAGAGAGAATAGAAATACTCCTTTTCATTTTGTTTCATTGCAGAAGGTTCAAGACGAGAATGAATAAAAAATATTGAATGGAATATATATTTTGAATAGAATCTGGTCAATGGAAGGCAGAAAGCGCACTTCCCTCCCCTGAAATTGTTCCATTGATGTTATTAAATAGGTTATTCGAGGATCAGATAGGAACTCTGAAAACTCGGGATTGAGCAATCATGCATTTACCTATATTGAATCGGTTTGGTCCAGTTTCAAATATTTGTTCCAACAACGAATCTTCGGAACCCAATTTTTTTTTGAAAGGATGATGGATGAAAAATTGTCCCCAATTCATCATATAAATTTTGATCATATAGGGTGCTCGGAAATGGTCGAAATAGTGAAATAGGAGGATCACTATGACTATAACCCTTGGAAAGTCTTCTAAAGAAGAACAAACTTTATTTGATACTGTGGATGACTGGTTACGCAGAGACTGTTTCGTTTTTGTGGGTTGTCCGGTCTATTGCTCTTTCCTTGTGCCTATTTTTCCTTAGGTGGATGGTTCACGGGTACAACCTTTGTCACTTCATGCTATACTCACGGATTGGCCAGTTCCTATCTGGAAGGTTGTAATTTCCTAACTGCCGCAGTTTCTACTCCTTCTAATAGTTTAGCACATTCTTTGCTTCTATTATGGGGTCCCGAAGCACAAGGAGATTTTACTCGTTGGTGTCAATTAGGTGGTCTATGGACCTTCGTTTCTCTTCATGGTGCTTTCGGTCTAATATGTTTCATGTTATGTCAATTTTAACTTGCTTGATCTGTACAATTGCAACCTTATAATGCAATTGCATTCTCTGCTCCAATTGTTGTCTTTGTTTCTGTATTTTTGATCTATCCATTGGGCCAGTCCAGTTGGTTTTTCGCACCTAGTTTTGGTGTAGCAGCTATTTTCCGTTTTATCCTCTTCTTTCAAGGTTTTCATAATTGGACCTTGAATCCATTTCATATGATGGGAGTTGCCGGAGTATTGGGTGCTTCTCTTCTATGTGCTATTCATGGTGCTACCGTGGAAAATACTTTATTTGAAAATGGTGATGGTGCAAATACGTTCTGTGCCTTTAACCCGACTCAAGCCGAAGAGACTTATTCCATGGTCACTGCTAACCGCTTCTGGTCCCAGATTTTTGGAGTTGATTTTTCCAATAAACTTTGGTTACATTTCTTCTTGTTATTTGTGCCAGTGACCGGTTCATGGCTAAGTGCCATTGGAGTAGTTGGTCTAGCTCTAAACTTACATGCATATGATTTTGTTTCCCAGGAGATCCATGCAGCAAAAGATCCTGAATCTGAGACTTTCTACATAAAAAATATTCTCCTGAATGAAGGTATTCGTGCTTGGATGGCGGCTCAAGATCAGCCTCATGAAAACCTTATATTCCCTGAGGAGGTCTTACCCCGTGGAAACTCTCTTTAATGGAACTATAGCTTTAGCTGGTCGTGATCAAGAAACCACTGGTTTTGATTGGTGGGCCAGTAATGCCCGAATTATCAATTTGTCTGGTAAATTGCTAGAGGCTCACGTGGCTCATGCCAGATTAATTGTATTCTAGGCCGGAGCAATGAACCTATTCGAAGTGGCCCCAATTATTAAAATTACACCGAAGGGCTGTCCCTTCTAGGTAGAGAACCCTCCTCTGCCCTTCTATCCGAAGGAGAGGGAGGGCAGAGCTTTTGGTTTCATAGTTTCATTTTGTCAAACAATTGAAAAAAGAAAAGAATAGATGGTTAGTACCCGATCATATCGATCAGGTCATGTAGGAACAAGGTTCAAATCTCTCGGTCTGTTAGGATGCCTCAGCTTCATACATCACTGCACTTCCACTTGACACCTATCGTAATGATAAACGGCTCATCTTGCCGTGACCTTATCTTAAATTCTCAATACTTTTGTCACTCCATCCCCTGCAAGGATAGAGAACCCGTCGTTGTCTCAACTGTGTTCACAACTAGGGGATTTCAGGGAAGTAAGAATAGGAGAGCACTCATCTTGGGGTGGGCTTTCTACTTATATGCTTTCAGTATATATCTGCTCCGCACTTGGCTACCCAGCATCTACCGTGGGCACGATAACTGGTACACCAGAGGTGCGTCCTTCCCGGTCCTCTCGTACTAGGGAAGGGTCCTCTCAATGCTCTAACACCCGCACCGGATATGGACCAAACTGTCTCATGATTTTTTGAACCCAGCTGACGTACCGTTTTAATGGGCGAACATCCCAACCCTTGGAACGTACTACCGCCCCAAGTGGCGAAGAGCCAACATCGAGGTGCCAAACCTTCCTGTCGATGTGAACTCTTGGGGAAGATCAGTCGGTTATCCCTAGAGTAACTTTTATCTGTTGAGCGATGGCCCTTCCACTCAGCATCGTCGGATCACTAAGGCCAACTTTCATCCCTACTCGACGAGTGGGTCTTGTAGTCAAGCTCCCTTCTACCTTTGCACTCGAGGGCCGATTTTCGTCCGGCTCGAGGAAACCTTTGCTCGCCTCCGTTACCTTTTGGGAGGCCTATGCCCCATAGAAAATTTCTACCTGAGACTGTCCCTTGGCTCGTAGGTCCTGACACAAGGTTAGAATTCTAGATCTTCCAGAGTGGTATCTCACTAGTGGCTCAGGCCCCCCCGGAAGGGGGCCTTCTTCGCCCTCCACCTAAGCTGCGCAAGAAAAACCCAAAGACAATCCCAGGGAATAGTAAAGCTTCATAGGGTCTTTCTATCCAGGTGCAGGAAGTCTGAATCTTCACAGACATGTCTTTTTCACCAAGTCTCTCTCCGAGACAGTGTCCAGATCGTTACGCCTTTCATGCGGGTCGGAACTTACCTGACAAGGAATTTCGCTACCTTAGGACCATTATATTTACGACCACCGTTCACCGAGGATTCAGTCGCTGGCTTCCCCGTCATCAGGTCACCAACTTCCTTAACCTTTCGGCACTGGGTAGGTGTAAGCCCCCATACATGGTCTTACAACTTTGCAGAGACCTTTGTTTTGTTAAACAGTCACCCGGTCCTGGTCACTATGACCTCCTGAGGAGGCACCCCTTCTCCCGAAGTTACGGGGCTATTTCGCCGAGTTCCTTAGAGAGTTATCTCGCGCCCTTAGGTATTCTCTACCTACCTACCTGTGTCGGTTTTGGGTACAGATACCCATTTGTTGAAGGTCGTTCGAGCTTTTCCTGGGAGTATGGCATGGGTTAGTTCAGCGTTGTAGCGCTTGGTACTCAGACATTGGCTCGAGGCATTTTCTCTACCCCTTCTTACCCTGAAAGGGTCACATTGCGTCCTTGAACCAATAACCATATTTTGACTAACCTATCCTCCTCCGTCCCTCGGGACCAACAAGGGGTAGTACAGGAATATTCACCTGTTGTCCATCGACTATGCCTTTCGGCCTGATCTTAGGCCCTGACTCACCCTCCGTGGAAGAACCTTGCGGAGGAACCCTTAGGTTTTCGAGGCATTGGATTCTCACCAATGTTTGCGTTATTTCCCATTGACTTCGTCCTCCCCAATGAATGACAAGTCTCTCTCAATTAATGACGATATTTTTTATCGTTTCTTGCATTTCCCTGAAAAATTAGAGTAGGTGCAAATTCCCCCAATTCGTGGTCTACCATACGATCTGTTACATAAATGGGTAAATTTTCCCTCCCATTATGAACAGCAATTGTATGACCGATCATTTCGGGTACAATGACAGATGCCCGGGACCAAGTAACTATTATCTTCTTTTCTTATTTTATGTTTAGATTTTTAATTTTCCTCAATAAATGATTAGCAACAAAAGGATTTTTTTCAGTGAACGCGCCATGATCAATTACCTTTATTTCCTTCTCTTTTTTTATGGATATCCAAACATTCTTACTCACGTCGATGAAGGATTGAAGCATCACTGTATCTATTCCTCTTTTGACTTTTCTTTCCAAGTGCACTATAGCCCCAGGGGGTCACAGGTTTTTTCCTGCCAATTGGGGTTCTTCCTTCCCCACCTCCATGAGGCTGGTCTACAGGGTTCATAGCTACTCCTCTTACCTCCAAATGCTTACCCAACCAACGTTTAGCTCTGGCTTTACCGAAACTTCTGTTGTTCGCAATGATATTACCTACTTGTCCAATTGTGGTTGAGCAGTTCTCAGATATTAAACAAACTTCTCCAGACGGTAATCTTAATATGGCCAATCGATCTTCTTTCGCGATCAGTTCTACTACAGCACCTGCCGCTCGAGCTAATTGTCCACCCTTTCCAAGTGTTATTTCTATGTTATGTATAGTCGTGCCTAAGGGCATATTGGTTGAAGTAGACTCTTATTCCGATGAATAAAAATCCCTTCCCAAACTGTACAAGCCTCTCTCAGGGCATACAGCTTTCTGGATGTATATGATATTCACATATATTAAATAAATAGAATCGAGATGAGAAGGAACATCTATTGTATTCTCTATGTTCCGATTCTCTACATCCTAGGTCTCTCTATTCCATCATTTGGCTTATATTCTTTATGTAGCATTCTGAATGAATGAATTTATCAAATTACGGTAATACTTTTGTATTTTATGGATAACGTAGGAGGCATATTAAACAACTTTTTCTCTTCTCTCTCTTTTTACTTTTTTCCTCTCCCCATCCTTTTTTTCTTTTGGGAATTACTACCACTGTCCAGCTTCGAATCTACCTCTGACCATCAGATCAAATGTGAGTAACCTGTCTTTTTCGAGGGTGCCTCTATCCCATTTTGTTCATGCTTCGGAAAAACAATCTGGTCCTCTCCATATTATCATATCTTCAGAACCAATGATCGGATATGAACAATTATTGGATCCAATCACCTGCTGTCATTTATCCTCAGTTTCCCTTTGGGGTTCGTCCCGTAAAAGTGTCCTAGTTGGATCAGTGATAGATTTATGGGTTTCGCTGTAAACCCAATCGGTTGCTTCCGATCACGTAAATTAATAATTCAAACCACACTGAGAGGTAGGACCTTCATAAGAAATCATGAGAAAATACGACGATTTATTCCAGGAAATCCCCAATGAAAAAGACATACAATTCCTTTTTTTTATCGAACTTATTATAGCCACTACCCACATTGAAAAAAATTGTGCACCACAGATAAGAGCTAATCAACAGACCTGCAATACCATAAAAACACATTACAATTCCTTGTGTAATAAAGAGTATTTGTTGAGATGACAATAGGGGTATCAGGTTCTCACCAAAATAACTCGAGATCGCGACCAGGAAAAATCCTAGTGAACCCAGAAAGAGGATACAAGCCCAAAAGAAATTAATTCTTTTTTGAGACCCTGTTATAGGTTCTCTCCAGAGCCATTTGGATCGACGATTCATAAAAAATTGTATTCAATTCCATCCTATTGAAGTTGAGGGAATCGCCAACTTTTTTATCCTTTGGTTCCCAAACTCTTATGAACTACCTATCTATATACATAGCTAACATTTCAGTTAAGTCAGCCAAGTTTTTCTTCTTTTCCATTCTTACCATCTATTTCAAATTGGTCCTTCCTGAATTTCTCAATTTTAGAAACAACACTGGATCAATGGAGTATAAATATCTCCTGGAATAGATATGTATACCGTAAGAAAAAAGAAAACCGACCACATTAACATATTGACCCATACCTATTTATTTAGACTCATTTAGATATGAATGAGTCTAAATAAATAATGTGGATATTTAGACCTATTTTGTGTCTATAAGAGTTCTATCTTATATCATCTAAAATAGATATAGATATCCTATATGTTCTGCAAAAGATCCAAACCCATTTATTAAATCTGATTTGATCAAATTCATAAAATCTCGTCATTCTGAATATACAGATGAGAAATAACCATTGTAATTGTCGGAAGTAATAAGCCGACTAAAGGCACCAAAATAGAGGGTAGGTTAAAGGGTAGGTTAGGAATTATCATAGAACGAGTACCTTACTTAATCAATGTTTATCCATATTACAAGGAATGATTATAAGATAAAATAAGTGATGGGACCAAATAAGCGGTCCTATTCGTCCTTCTTCATAGAATACATGTACGCAAGTGTTCGTTGTTCCTTTCCTCGTCTCTTCGAAAATACTAAAAAAGCATTTCGAGTTGGAGCCAAATTTATTTTTTTTTATTTACGAGGAAGACCGTAAAGCCAAAATATTTCACTCAGAACACCTTTTAAGAGATTACGTGAAACGATCAGATCAAATAAACCATGACCAAATAAATGCTCAGTCACCTGAAAATATTCAATCACTTTTTGACCTAATTTCTATTCGATTACTCTTTTACCTGCAAATGCAATGTACGCTTTAGGTTCGGCAATAATAATATCTCCCAACATGCCAAAACTAGCAGTCGCTCCACCAGTTGTTGGAGACGTCAAAATTGATATATATAACAAATTTTTATCCTTCTAATGAATATATAATGCAGAAGCTATTTTAGCCATTTGCATTAAACTAAAACTTCCTTCTTGCATGCGTGCTCCTCCGGAAGCACACACCATAATGACTGGAAGAGATTCCGCAGTAGGGCACTCGATCAGACAGGTTATTTTCTCACCTACTACAGAGCCCATACTACCTCCCATGAACTTAAAATCCATAAGTCCGAGTGCGATAGGAATACCATTTAATTGACCTATGCCTGTTTGAATAGCATCAGTTAAACCTGTCTCTATTTGATAAAAAGTGATATGATCCTTATAAGATTCATCCGCAGAATCAAGATGATCAGAATGAGAAGGTTTATTCTTAGAATGAAATTGAATAACATCTAGAGTGTACATGTCTTCATCCATAGGACGCCAAGTGTCACGATCAATTGGAAGTTCTATTCTATCTGAACTATTCACTTGCAGATAATATCCACATTCTTTACAAACACTTTAATTCTCTCAAAAATCTGATATAGAGCAAGCTCTCGCAATTATCGCATTGAGCCCATAACCTATTAATTTTAGCGTAATCAATACTTAGATTCTTTTTTTTCTCCATCTCATTGGCATCCTTACTACCCCTTTCGACCGAATTTTTGAGTAATCCAGTTATTTTACGCCTGTCTTCGAACCACTCCTTTATAGACATAGAGTTTTGACGTTAAGTAATCCAATTATGAACTTATCTACTCTAGATGGAAATTGAATCAGTTTTTGGAATAAATGGTTCGACGAGGATAAAGATAGAGTCCAACTCTACATGTCAATGTCAACAACAATTCAAATTGCAGTAGGAGGAAAATCCGTTGGCTTTATAGACCGTGAGGGTTCAAGTCCCTCTATCCCCACCCAAGTTCGTTCCCAAATGGAATGATCTATTTTCTCCAATTCCATTGGTTCAAATCCATTATAATTTCTCGATTCTTTTACCTCGCTATAATTAAAGAAGCAGTACCTAGCATGCCCCGTAGCTATACACACCTGTAAAGAATTTGAACGTGAAAATGGAATGATGATACGATCTGATGAAAATGAAGCTGTTGTCATTGATCAAGAAGGAAATCCAAAAGGAACTCGAGTTTTTGGTCTGGTTGCTCAGGAATTGAGACAATTGAATTTCACTAAAATAGTTTCATTGTCTTTCAAAGTCTTATAAGTACTGATAGATCTTGTAGGAATATTTGACTTAAAGTTCATCAAATGATACATGACATGGATCAATTCATTGCACCTCAGGCATATTCCTCAAAGAAGATCGAACATGCCTTTTATATCGAGACCAGGAATTCCTAAGAATTCGTTCGTTAGACATGAGAGATATTTTGCTTGGATCTCCACGATTTAGATGGAATCGCGAAGCTATCCCGCTCCGGTGATGATATAGAAGTATCCCATATCGAATTTATCCAGAGGCCCACCCATGACCCTCGAATGATAAGGACTAGTCCGTCCAGATCCTGACATGATCATTCTTGGAAATACAATAGAGTGTCTAGAAAGCCACTGGCTATCGATCATGAAAAATAAGTATTAGCATGGAATAATCACAATATTCCTGGGGAATAACGAAATTAAGATCTCCTAAAAATCATTGGGAATTAGCTATAGGGATCTCTGTGGAATTCTGACTTAGGAGGACTACCTCTGTGTCACCCTAAAATCTATGGATCTTCCTATGTTTTTGATAGAGAAATTTTCGTCTTCGGGGAGGGAAGAATATTTATTGCAAATTCAATATGATGATTAGATTTTATCCTCGAAAGAAGAGTCTTTCTTTTTCCAAAC